>JAESVK010001393.1:406142-461004 GCA_017140935.1 Hamamelis virginiana | reverse complement strand
AATTTCATTTCTAGTCAACTTAAGGATTTTCAATCCTTTTGGAAATTACATTTCCAATTATCATAATATCATACCTTAATATCATTCACATACATTTCATGTATATTTCATCAATTTCACAAAGATTTATGGATTTGGGCCTCCAAAATGGGCTTTTCTCATTAGCCCCCCTTCATGGGTTCACTTACTTCTATAATTCCCTTCATGGGTCTCATAAGCCCACCAAATCAAGTGTATTCATAACCATTTCATGATTACAAACTTATTTACACAATCTTTTCATTCATTCATTTTTAAATCTCATGGTTTTCAACTAAAAATTCATCATTTCATGTGAACTTTCCTATTCACAATTGCTCAATTCTTACTTTGGTATGCACTAAATCCTCTTTATTTCTTATCAACTCATCAAATATCATTCAATCTCAATCAAATGCACTTTCCTAAATCAAAAATTGAAAGGAAATGAGCCAAAATTGGTCAAAATAGGTCAGAATAGTCAAAATTGGGCCTAATGGGCTTCAAAAACCCAAAATTTGGCATCAAGAATGGATGACCATCCACTCAAGGATGGCCAACCGTCCAAGGTGGACGGCCAGCCGTCCCTTGGTGGACGGCCACCCGAGCCCATCTTCCATTACTTAGGTGCTTTGACACCCCTTCATCCATTCATGCTTCATTTGCCTAATTTGAGACCTTCTCTCTCTAGGATTTTCCAATTTCTTCAAAAATTCATCAATTTCAACTTCATTCTACCCAAATCAACTCTCAAACACCTCAAGTGTTGCTAATCACTCCAATTTGTGAATCAAAAGCCTAGGATTTCATCCATGCATTTCAATTTGGGGATCCAAAACTCAAATACACATATACCCATTTTCTCAAATTCATCTTCTACCTATACTCATGGCAAATAGGTATGAATCAAAGTACCCATATATGAAGATGAAGAACTACAAAGCACCTTCTTATGATCCCAACAACTCAAGCTTGTTATTGGAGCCTAATGCTCATCTCTACCACATCCATACTCTTCAAGAGGTAAGCTTACTTTCCATGCTCTTTTATTGAATCATTGATATCTATATGCTTCAATATTGATCTTTGGATATTGTTTGATGACTTGTGTTCATGAAATTTGTATTTGGAAAAGCTTAGGAGCCCCATTTCACTAGCTTCACAAGCTTGAAATGTTGCCCACCAAGTGTTTGATAAAATTCCCAATAGACTAGAATTTGATTTTTTTTTATTTAAATTTCTCATGCCATGATTCAAATATGTTTCAAACATCATTTGGATACCTCCAAAAGCTTCATGACAAGTTTTCACAATCTTTTTAAAAAATGTGCATACTAGGTGTTTGATAAAATGCCTAAAGGGGGCAATTTTCAATTTTTCAAATCAATTCATCATATCATGCTTTTTCAAATGTTTTCAAAATAATCATATCATGATAAGTTTTCAAAACACTTTAAGTAATGCACATATCAAAAATTTTCATGAATTAAGACTTAGCTTATTTTTTAAAACATTATTGCATAAAGTGTCATTTTCATGACTAATAATTTTATTTCAAAACTTATGCTAAGTATTTATTTCATGATTTTCAAAATTTTATTCTCTTAGTATTTTTATTTCCAATTCAATTTTCATGAAAAGAAGTCATATGACATTTTAAATGAATTATGCTAATTCTTGATGTAAAATTGAAAATACCAAAATTAACTACATTAATTATGGTATATATATATATATATATATATA
This sequence comes from Hamamelis virginiana, assembly GCA_017140935.1. Classification (NCBI taxonomy): domain Eukaryota; kingdom Viridiplantae; phylum Streptophyta; class Magnoliopsida; order Saxifragales; family Hamamelidaceae; genus Hamamelis; species Hamamelis virginiana. The sequence continues at coordinate 459,240 of JAESVK010001393.1, read as the reverse complement.
TATATATAAATATTTATATATTAACTCACAATTGACAAACCATTTGAGAAATAAAATTTGATCATTTTTTGAAAATGTGCCATTTTGTGAGTTAATTTTGTATTCTTGATTCAAAGAATTAGCATAACCTATCTTTATACCTCTAATCCATTAATCTTTATCTTTACAGCCAGAGTTCGACATAAGGACTCGGTCATCTTTGCAGGGTATTATTGGATGGTGGGCTAAGATGGATACCCTCCAACTTCCATTGGGGGTTGCCCTTTAGATTTTTATGATAGTGCAAGCAAGAACTCAACTTACTTAGATACCTTTCTTGGGGCAGGTGATATTGAGATCGTGAAGAAATCAGTTCGTCGAAATACCCTCTTTAACCCTTTTAGCAACATACCTGAAGGAGGAGATCCTGACCACATCGTGCGGGCTTTCCTTTTGCACTTGTTTTCCTGCACTCTTTTTGCAGGCACTGCTGATTTGGCCTCTTTAGGCCTTCTTGCCAATTTGGAGGACATTGACATTATTCCTCAGTATGACTGGGGTGGCGCTGCCTTGGCCACCATGTACAGGACCATGTGCTGTCGGTCTCGAGGGGTATGCACTGACTTTGGAGGCATGGGATTCGTTTGGGAGGTATACTCACTTATTTTTAGAAAATATCATAAACTTCCCTTCACTCATCTTCTAACAATGCACATATTCTGCAGGTATGGGCTCATGAGTAGCTCGACCTAAATAGCCTCATACTGATTGCTAATAACTTTTCCTGGCCAACCCTTGCTCGATATGCCCCAGATAAATGGGTGAATGCCATTGCCCATAGGCATGATTATGCTTATAGTCGTGCCTTTCTTGCAGGGTTGTGCTCTAATAAGGTAACAATCTTCATTTCTGCTTTCCTTTCTCAATGCTCAAACTTTCTCTAATATACCTTGTCCTCAGGTTAGGTGGAACCCTTAGCGCCATTGGAGGGGTACCAATCATACTTGACTTAATTCTGTGATTGAGATGTCACATAAGAGAATCTTGTTCGAGGGGCCCTCCAGCAGGTACTGGTACCTTGGGGAAAGAGTGCGTGCCCAGCTTTGTGGGTCCTATTCAGTTGCCCGTGTGCCTCATGCACCTCCTTCTTCTATGAGACACGCTGATAAATTGACAGACCATGCTTTAGCAGACGCCATGGCTGGTGTATTTGCGGATGCTTTCCATCGTCCGCATGAGGATTATCGTATATTCTGTCAACGCTATCTGATGCGTCCATTTGTATTAGGATTTCCACCTGCTGAGGTATCAAACTTTCTCTTGATAGCCTTGCCTTTTTTCTATACATTATTCTTCATATCTCTTTATTTGGCAGGGTCGTCAAACCCGAGGACATGCCTCCCATCCTACAACTACTGCGGCTCCTAGTGAGGGCGAGTCTTCATCCTCTGCTCCTTCTTTGCCACCTGTCCCTTGGCAGGTGCAAGTCATTGAGGATGGTAGCTTTGTTCAACGACCAATCACTCGAGTGCCTTATAATGAATATCCACACATTGATCCTTCTTATACTTCGGTAATCATCATACTTTCACATTTTGTCATATGTGGCTTTCTCTCTCCTAACATTTCGAATCTTCGACTTTCTAGGTGCCTGTATCATACACTTAGGAGTGGCTGGCATATAGTGCATCATTGACTAGGGAACTTCAAAGCATGAATCTTGATGCACACAATGCGAACATAGCTGCACAGGTAATTCTCTCTCTACTCTTTCAATCACTAGTGATCTCATTCTTCACCAATCTTACCTAATCTTTGGGTTTGCAGGCTTCAAGCCATCCTTCATAGGAGCACCATGGATCAAGAGGAGATCACGAGGCATCGGGTTCACGGGAACGAGGAAATCATCCCGGCAGAGATGATTTTGTATCATTAGGCCTATAGGAGACCCGGTTAGGGTTTTCTATGCAACTTTTCTCTATGTATGCACTAAAAATCCTAATTGGCATGTAATTATATCCTAATAAGAATACAAATATGTTTCAATTGCTTTTTTGGTTCAATTTTAACCGACAATAGGTCAAAACTGACGAAAATTGAGCGAAAAGTCAAACCGGGCGTCAAAAAGTCTCGAAAAAGTCAAAATTAGGCAAAAATTGGGATCAGGGATGGATGACCATCCCTCCATGGACGGTTGGCCGTCCCTAGGGGACGGTTGGCCGTCCTTTGGGGGATGGTCATCGACCCTGGTTCCCATTTTTTTAATATTTTGACGTTTTGAGAGTTCTATTTCGCCTCTAACTCGATTTCTTTGCCAAAAAGCTATAAAAACACACCTCTATGCTCACTTTCATCACACCAAACACAATGGAAGCCCTTAAGTTGATTGTCAACCTATTCATAGCAAGAATGAGGGCAGAAGACAAGAAGGTGTTTGCACGATTCGGCCTGACTTCGTGGTTCTTTCTCTGTCATGTGAAGCTTGAAGACAAACTTCTCAACTCTGTGATCCACTTCTGGGACTCTGATCTTCATGTGTTTCGCTTCAACTATGAAGAGGTATGTCCTTTATTTGAAGAGTTTTATGCCTTGATGAATGTCTCTGTTAATGGTCCCTTCATTTTTCCTACCATCCGTCGAGGTTACTTCCAAACCTTTTCTTTTCTTTTTGACCTCTTGCCTATGGAAGCTTCTTCATATATTCATGAAAACTCCATTGATATTCTCAAACTAGCTTCATTTTTCTTGAGGGAAGGGGGAAAACCACTAGCTCTTCATAGGCCTACCCAGTACGCTCTCGCCTTATGTATTGTGGGTTGTTTCCTTGTTTCGAGCGGAACCCCTTTCATACCCATTGAAACATGTGAACTCATTCTGCCATTGTCGAAGCCTCATAATATCATCCCTCTAGTACTAGCTGAAACTTTAAATGGGCTTGACCACTTCCACTCCAACTCTGCTTTTTGCATTAGGGGTAGCCCCATTCTTCTTCAGATGTGGTTGGTTGAGAGACTCAGGCTGATCACTCCTCTTGATGGGCCCAAACACTTATCCCATACCTATTGTTTGCGTAAGCTTTTGTTTCTTGAGCGTCGCTCAATTCAGGACATGATCATCTTCTTCTCTTCTCTGACTTGGAGAGATATTCAGTGGCATGTGGCTATATAGAATTGTGGTGAAGATTATGTACTACACACTTCAGGATGTTGTCAGGTGAAGCTTATGGGCCTAAAGCATACATCGTTTTACTGGGCTTCTCGTGTACTTCGCCAGATGGGTCGTGCTCAAATAAACCTCCCTATCAAAGGGCATGTTCATGGGATAGAGGCAGCTACTCATTCTTTGGTATCTTGGGCTATGAAGAAATGGGCTTCAGGCTTATGTTTAAGTCAGGTAGGGGATTGCAGTGGATCTTTTAGGCTTGATGGGGAGTACCGGGATTGGCTTAAACAAGACTTGGGTTTAAATGTGCAGGCTGTGAAGGATAAGGTTCGAAGCCTTGTTTATGGTTCTCGGGTTACAGCTCAGTCGACAGGTTCATCACTTCTACCAGATGCGTCACGAGTTAGGACAACTAAAAGGAATAGAGGAAATGAGAATGAAGCCCAAGCCCGCAGAGCGAGAAGGACTTAGAGTAGATTAGGGATTTTTTTATTTTTTTGAGCAATGTAGGATTTGAAGAAAGTAGGAAATATGGACACATATGGCATGTAATAAATCTTTCAAAAGGTTTCTACCCTTTATGGATGAATAAATATCAATTTTATTAAAATCTCAACAAATATCCCTTAATAATTACAATTGAACCAAACTCTTGGTGTTTTTACAAGAAATAGACCGCACCCAAGGTAACTTTATGGGCTGCCTACGTATCCCCGTCTTTGATGCAATGCTTTGTCATTTTTCTCTAACTCTTTGTGATATTTGGGGAATCAGGTCTTCGTAGTTCATGAATCAAATTGAAGAAGTCCACTTTTTTTTTTTGCTCTAACTTTTGCCTAAGCAGCCTTTTCAGGTTTTCTACTTAGCGAGCTTGATATATATATATATATTTTTATATTTGAATATCCTAATTTTTGCCTAGGCAGCCCTTTCGGGTTTTCTACCTAGCGAGCTCTTTTTTTTATTATTTTTATTATTATTATTATTTTTTTATTTTTATATGTGGTACTTCTTCAATTGATCCAAATTGGTAGGTTGAGAGAATTCATTTCCGTCAATGTCTGCAATCTTCACGGCTCCTCCTGACAGTATTTCTTTGATGATGTAAGGGCCTACCCATGTGGGCTTGAACTTTCCTCGTGGGTCGTGGATCGGTGCTCGGATCTCCTTTAATACTAAATCCCCTTTCTTCCAACCTCTGTGCTTCACTTTCTTGCCAAACGCCTTGGTTATTCTTCTTTGATACCCCTGAATGTGATACAATGCCCTCAATCGCCTTTCGTCCAGTAGAGCCAACTCTTCATACCGGTTCCTTACCCATTCTACCTCTGCCAGTTGACTCTCCATGGCAATCCTTAACGACGGGACTTCTAACTCTATAGGCAATACCGCTTCCATTCTATATACGAGTGAAAAAGGTGTAGCCCCGGTCGATGATCTAATGGAAGTACGATATCCCCACAGTGCTAGTGGTAATTTCTCATGCCAGTCATTGTAAGTCTCGGTGGTCTTTTTCAAGATCGACTTGAGATTCTTGTTTGCTGCTTCAACAGCCCCATTCGTCTGTGGTCTATAAGGAGATGAGCGGTGATGCTTGATACTATACTTTTGTAAGAGCATTTCGGTTTCTTTTCGGAAATGTTGTCCATTGTCAGAGATGAACTCGTAGGGCACTCCATATCGGTAGATGATATTATTCTGTATGAACCTCGCTACTTGCTTGGCATTCTATGTCTTGTAGGATGCAGCTTCTACCCACTTGGTGAAATAATCTATGGCGACCAGGATGTACTCATATCCATTTGATGCTGCGGGGGTTACCTTGCCAATGATGTCAATGCCCCATGTTGCAAATGGCCATGGCGAAGACATGGTAGTGAGTGGCATCGAGGGTTGATGTTTTCCATTTACAAACACTTGACATTTATGACATTTCTTGACATGTAGATGGCAATCCCTTTCCATGGTTGACCACTAATACCTTAATCTCACGATCTTCTTAGCTAGCATGTATCCATTCATATGCGGAGCCCCAGCCCCTTCATGTACTTCCAACACTATTCTTTCAGCTTCTTGTTCATTGACGCACAACAAATGTATTTCGTTGTGTGATCTTCGGTACAGCTTCCCCCCACACAGAATATACTGGCTGGCTAACCTTCTTATGGTCTTTCTGTCTACAGATGATGCCTTTTTCGGATATTCTCCTTTTTCTATAAACTGTTGGATGTCATAATACCACGGCTTTCCATCATTCGGCTCTCCTTTTTAAATAACACAACAGTACGCCGGTTCTTCTCGGGACTCAATAATGAGAGGAGTTACACTTTCATCTTTAGGGATATCTACCATGGATGCCAGAGTGGCTAAGGCATCCGCAAACTTATTCTTTAACCTAGAAAGATAAAAGAAGTCGATTCTACGGAATTCTTTCACCAAATTCTCTAAGTATTCATGGTAGGGTAACAATTTCTTATCCCGAGTCTTCCATTCTCCTCTAGTCTGACATATGATCAAGGCAGAATCCCCATATACTTCCAATTCTTCCACACCTAACTCCAGGGCAGCTTCCAACGCTAGGATACAGGCTTCATATTCGGCTATATTATTAGTGGCATCGAAGGATAACTTGACAGATAATGGTATCAAGTTATTCTCAGGTGTGACTAACAACACGCCTATTCCACATCCTCTCTTATTATGAGCCCCATCGAAGAAAACTTTTCAAGACTCTTTACTTACTTCTAGAATCTCTTCGTCGGGAAATTGGTACTCAGACGGTCTTTCTACTGATAATGGATGTTCTGCTAGAAATTCTGCTACTGCTCTCCCTTTTACTGATTTCTACACCACATATTGAATGTCGAACTCTGATAATAGTAATAACTAACGGGCTGTCCTATAGGATAACACCGGCTTCTCCAATAAGTATTTCAGGGGGTCCATGCGACTAATGAGTTGCACTTGAAAAGACAGCATGCAATGGCGGAGCTTTTGGGTAACCCACACTAATGCCACACATGTCTTCTCTAATGCATCATATTTGACCTCATAGTCAGTTATCTTCTTACTCAAATAGTACACCGCATTCTCCTTTCAAGATTCTGGGAGATACTGAGCTAACATAGCTCTCATCGCAGTTTCAGTGAGTGTTAAATAAAGTAGCAAAGGCTCACCTTGCCGCAGGAGAACTAATATTGGTGGGTTGCTCAAATACCTCTTAATAGTTTCAAAGGCTTCTTGGCATGCGTCATTCCACTTCGTAGGCACATCTTTCTTAAAAAGTTTAAAGATAGGCTCACAAATCATGGTCAGCTGTGCTATAAATCGACTGATGAATTGAACTTTGCCTAAGACTCCTCGAATCTTTTTTTCTGTCTTTGGCGGTTGCATCTCCGTGATGGCTTTGATCTTCCCCGGGTCAACCTCTATTCCTTTCTGAGTGATCATAAATCCCAACAACTTCCCCGCAGTTACTCCGAAGGCGCACTTTTGGGGATTCAATCTCAGGTTATATTGCTTGATTCTTTGAAGGAACTTACTTAGGGCTTCAAAATGGCCTTCTCGATCCTTAGACTTTACGATCATATCATCCACATATACCTCCACTTCCTTATGAATCATATCATGTAATAAGGTGGTTGCCATCCTCTGCTAGGTAGAACCGGCCTTCTTTAGGCCAAAGGGCATAACTCGATAACAGAAGGTCCCCCATTGAGTAATGAAAGAGGTTTTCTCCATATCTATAGGGGCCATTTTTATCTGGTTATGACCCGAGAACCCATCTATGAAAGATAACAGAGCATGACCGGCGGTACTATCTACCAGGATATCTATGTGTGGCAACGGAAAATCATCTTTAGGGTATGCCTTGTTCAAATCCCGAAAGTCTACGCACATTCTAACCTTCCCAACTTTCTTAGGTACTGGCACAATGTTAGCTAACCATTCAGGGTACTCTACTACTTGGAGAAATCCAGCGTTCATCTGCTTCACTACTTCATCCTTGATTTTCAGTGCCCATTCCGGCTTCATTCTCCTCAACTTCTGCTTAACTGGCTTAACTCCTGGATTAGTAGAGATAAAGTGTTGTACTATGTCGGTGTCAATCCCTGGCATATCCTTGTACGACCATGCAAATACTTTTATGTTTTCTCTCAACAATCCTACCAATTTTTATTGTTCTTGTGATGACAGAGTTGCCCCAATGTTAATTATTTTAGGCGATTCATCGGATCCTAAATTAATTGATGTTAGTTCATCCACATTAGGTCGAGCATGTTCCATTTCCCTTCGTTGTTCAAACTCCGGGGGAACATCCTCTCTAGGATCTATGTTCATGCCATATACACCCATAAAAGATAGAAATGATAAGCTGTAAATGCAAAGAATAAAGAAAAAGAATATTTTATTAATTATGAAGAAAGAAAAATAATCACAAACTAATCTATCATTTGCCTCCTAACAAGGGAGGGATGATTTTATTGAAAATGGAAAAACAAGAGTCCTATTCTACAATCCTATAGAAAGAAAGTATAGAAATCCTACAAGCTATCATCTGATGGGAGTGAATCTTTCGTGACTGAGTCTTCAACTCGAGGCTCATACTCAAGGCTCCAGTTGGTCAATGGACTGATGGTATCTTCAATGAGGTGGATAGGATTGGGTTCATGAACATGCTCTTCGATGCAGGCGATTTCTTTGAACATAGCCCCTATAGCAACTTCATCAATATGATCAACCCAGTCAAACTCTATATGCTCTTTGGCTGTGATGGTAGTTGAAGAGAGAGGTAGTGGAGTGTTGAAGAAGATTTCAAACCCAGGAACCCTAGCACTCTGATCTTCAAGGTAAATGGGCTTGGCAAACCCACATTAAGGGAAATCATCCCCTTCTTTGATGAAAGCCACATTCAGAGTGGGCCGGTAAGGTTTCAGAGTGAGGTTAGGGACTCGTCCCTCTTCTTTAGCCAACTGTCTTTCTTTTTTTTTCTGTGCCATCTATTTTCTGTCAACTTTGGTACTTTTATAGCCCAATCCGATAGGGTAGATTGCTGAAGGATATTCGATAGAATCAGGCGTGCCTTAATGACGACGACCTAAGCCCATTCCTGGAAAGAAGCCCATATTTTTCATGATCTGACCTACTTGCATATTCCCATACGGATTGCAGTCTAGTATCATTTTCTCTTTATATCCCGGCTCAACTTCTACACACTGTATGTATTCAAAGCCTGTCAATGGTACTTCTTCAATCTCTGGCTTGATCTCACAGATAGGTACACGGGTAGGAGTGATCTCAGAATCTCCTTTCAATGTCACCACTGAGCCTTTGTAGGGGAACTTAACCTTTTGATGGAGGGAAAAAGGCACAGCCCCAATTGGATGGATCCAAGGCCTACCAAGTAGAAGATTGAAACAAGCAAGCACGTCTAGTACTTGAAAATCGACTTGGAATTCTACAGGCCCAATAGCTAGAGATAAAGTGACCATGCCAACTACTTCTCTTCTAGTGTTGTCGTATGCTCTCACCGTTTGCCCCGACGGTTTGAATTCTGACGGTTTGATGCCCAAGGAAGTGGCAGTGCTGAGAGGACACACATTCAAGGCTGACCCATTATCTATCAACACTGTAGGAATTCTCTTGCCCATAGTATCCACCGTGACATACAAAGCTTGCAAATGATGAGGTCCTTTCTTCGGAAGGTCTGACTCTGTGAAAGATATTGACTGCCCATGCTGAACTGGACTGACCAGACTGACTAAACCCTCTGGTGAAGTATCGATGGGAATCTGAACCTGGTTGAGTAGCCTGAGTACTGTCTGCCTGTGCTTTTGAGAAGCCATTAAAAGTCCCCAGATGGTGATATTGGCTTGAGTACGCTTAAGTTGTTTCAGTATCTCTTCCTCTTCCTCTTGAACTTCAGTGCGTTGAGATCTTTCTAACTCTCCCAAAGGATTGTCGGATTCCAAGTTGGCGGGCTTGAAATGACGACCTCCTCTAGTGACATGGTTAACATCTTCGTCATCATTGGCCCAAATATCTGCTATCTCCTCGGGTGTGTTCATCAAATCTTCCCACTCTATGATATCAATCTCATTCTCTGACCCATCATCTATGGTAGACTCGGTGGAAGTCGAACTTGATCCGAAATTCTGGGTGACCCATGGTTGCCTTGGATATACCGTTCGGTAATGGGTTTCCCCATTCATATTGATGACCTTGGTTGTGAAATACTTCTTGAGGATACTCTGGCTAGCTTTCTCAAAACAGATGAGGTTTGGATTTTCGGGTTCAACCTGAGCCACAAGAATGTCTTCTTTAAGTGAATCAAGGTTATCACCCCAACCAGAAGGAGCAATGGGTTTTTCAGAGGTGGGTTTTTCAAAGGTGAGCTTCTCCATCTTAGGGTAAAGGACATAGAAGTCAAACTTCTCACTAGGTTCTCCCAACAGGCCTACTTCGGGATCTCCGGCCTCATATCTTTTTCACAACTCCCATTGGCTAGTTTCAGTCTTGGAAAAGGCTTTCTTGGTTCTAGCATTAGATCTAATGGGTTCAATCTTTATCATCTCAGCTTCACAAGACTTTTCAGAGCAGAGAACATAGAAACTAAATCTCCCATTTCTTTCTGTCAACAAATCCATACAAAGATCTCTAGCTTCAAACCTTTCTTTGAGAGCGCATTGACTAGTACCATTCTTTGACGACTGATCCACTTTGCGAGGTTCGGGAAGCCCATTCGAACTAAAACTCGAGAATGTAACTTTTTCAAACTGTCTCCATGAACGATAAAGCCCCCTTGGGCTGGTGAAGGGTTGAGAGATTTCAATCAGCCCTTGATCAATGGACCCTTATACTCTATTCCGCAATGTATCACATGATTCCGTGTCATGGCTATGGGTGGCATGGTATTGGCAATAAAGCTTTTTGGATCTTGGCTTGTACGGTGTGATGAGCCTACGGGCTTGACAGTGATGAAACATTTCAGTTATGGAAGTAGGGAATGAAGGGTGAGGGCGGATGGGCTCACAATGGACATAAGGGTCGGCATGAATAACATTGATATTTGCTGGTGGTGGGACTACATGGGTAGGAAGTGGGTTTTGGGTGACATTGGGCTGAGAAGGTGGGGAAATGGTTTTATTGTCTATGAGGTCTTGGATTTCATGGCGGAGACGGAAGCAACGGTTGGTAATATGACCTTTGGATTAATGGAAATGACAGTATTCATTTTCATTGTAGTTCTTGGGTAATGGGTTGGGTGTAGGTCTGGGTTCCAGAGGTTGGAGCAAGCCTCGAGCTTTTAATTTCTCAAAGACCTTTTCCAACGGCATATGGAGCTTGGTGAATTTTCTGGATGGTTTATTTCCTAAAGAAAATGGTTGGGTAAATGGAGTAGGTTGAGATATGGCATTGACTTCGGTAGCCTTCCCATTGATGACAGGTCGGCGGTTCTTGTAGGGTTCATCGGTTCGGAGAGCTCCATTGGCTAGAGCGTCCTCCACTTGGGTACCAGCAGCGACTAGAGCTCGGAAATTTGGGAGATATTGGAAGAACATGTGCTTGTGATACACTGGGAGCAAGTTCTTCACTATCATGCGGATTTGTTCTTCTTCCTCAGGGCGGTTAGCCATTTAAGAAGCCTTGGCTCTCCAACGGGTGAGGAAGGCAGATAAAGTTTCCCTTGATTCTTGCTTTGTAGTCTCCAAGTCCCTCCTTGTGATATCAACTTCTGTGTTATACCGGTAATGATTGCTGAACTTGGTGCATACATCTTCCCATGTCTTCATTCTAGACTCATCTAATGACAGAAACCATTTTAGAGCGGATCCAGCTAGTGTCTCATGGAACATTTGGGCTAGCAGGTCATCATCAGCCCCTCGTGGGTGCATGGCTCTCACGTACATCTTCATATGGGTCTTAGGACAACCTATTCCATCAAACTTCTCTAACTCGGGCATTCTAAAATTAGTGGGCATACGGGCCTTAGGGAACAGAGATAATAACGACATGTGCACCAAATCATCAGACTTCCTAATACCTTTCAGGCTTTCTCTAGGGCTTTGACCTTGCTACTCAACATTATAGGCTCAGTGGAAAAGAAAGCAGGGGTCCTGGGCTTGGACTCTTTTTCCAGATCAACAGGCTGAACAAATTCTGCACCTAGCCTAGTGAGCTCAACAACTATCTTCGGTCCAAGAAAACATTCCTCTTCATCAACATTCTCAAATAAGGGATTAGTACGGGCTCGCACCTTATCCTCCTCTTCTTTCTGGTGAACTAACTCTTGGACCACTTTTAAGAGTGCCTCGATCTTCTCATCAGTCGTCTTTCCATTAGTTCCAATAGCAATAGGGGTATGATCCTCGTTACTAGACATCTTTGAATCGACAGGTAGACCCTTAAACAACCGACCGCTAGAATCTCGACGCCAAGCCAGAATGCTGGGAAAGGGAAAAGATTTGAATCAACTAAGAGCTTCCAGTGTGAAAAGGGATGAATAAGGACAATCTCACATGCTCACAAGAGTATGGGTCTAAGGCCCACACATCAATCTCATTCTTTCACATTCTATCTTATGAAAGTGAGCCTAAAGCCCCGGCAAGAATCTCATCAGAAACTCCTAAACTCACATCTCAATCTTATTGCAGGCCTATACCTTTCATCCAAAGAGTATGGACCTAAAGCCCACACTTCAAACTCACCTAAGGTCTATAAATTGACATCACTATTCGGACAGCATAACACTACCACGGGCCTAAGTCCAAGGATATGTAGGGTACTAAGCCCTTATTAAGTACCTTAACTCTTTAGAGACATTTCCCTTAAGAGTTTTGGGCATTTCATAAGGTCTAGACCTACAAACCCAGGTCATAATGGTTTTACACATTTTACAATCATGGCTCAGACAAAATCGGGGGGTAAATCCGGCAGCATAACATTACAATAATGTGCTAAAAAGTGACGTAGGGTATGTGTCTTACAGAGACAGTCTATATGGACTAATGCAAAGGGTAGGCTGAGTGTCCCTTACTCGCTTGGTCCAATCGATATACCTAACCACATGTGACATCAGGAATGCCGTGTGGGTCCAACAGTACGTGATTGAACCATTTGATATACTCGAGGGTACTTGGCAAGAAGGGTGATGGCTTTCGCATACATGGAACCCGAGAGTCAAAGAAGCCGGGCCCAGGGCTAGGCTCATCGTTGGCTATAGCATACAACGTCCTAATCATGCAGAGTCAATGCGCACACAATGCAGAAATTAAAGTTACACAGTCATACAAATGTGATTGATTTTATTAATTAAGAAATTGAAAAGCCGAAAAATAATTAATTGGAGTTTAGCTCTCGACATCCCCAGTGGAGTCGCCAGTCTGTGAACCAGCCAACCTGAATCGGGAGGCCCTCTCGTTCACTCTGGGGGGTGTTTATCTATCTTGAGTGGATTGTGGATGATGTTTATCCGTCTCGATTTATCCTTCTCTATTATCCACTCATGATTGGGTTTTTGAAAAAGGATGAAAGTTTGTAAAAAGTGGGAGTCGCCACCTTATTTTTAGGGAACAAGGAAACCACAAAAAAGAGTTTTATTTTCAATAAGACATTGACCCCATATTTTTGAAAAGCATGGTCTTTGAATCAAAGTTGGATTCGGGGGCTAGGTTACGAAGTGGGAAGGTTCCAAGGAACTCCTTGTAGGCACCCACCTCACCCTAATTAAAGGTCTCCTAATTAAGTTTGGGCTTTATCAAAATCTTTTCAAAACAATCCTAGTATATCTAATCAACCACAAAATATAAATAATAATATAATAATAATAATATATAGTACAAAAGTATACACAATCCTAAGGGTCTTAGGAGACTAGAAGTCAACCTAAGATTGGACTTGCGCCCTATTGACTGCCTACGTACCTTATCAATTGCTTGACAAAGATCAAAGTCCACGTAGTTCGATTACCCTAGGACTCTCCTATTGTAATGAACTATATCCTTGAAAGCGTTCTACCTTATCTAAGACTCTATCTTCGAGAGTTGGTGTGTGTTTGAAATAATTCATCTTTCAAAATGGGAGTTTCATCCCAAAATAACTTCTTTAATTTTTATTTGAAAACTGTCAAAAATAGATTCTTAAACAAGCTAAAACTCCTCTTTAGATGTAGTTTTTACAACAAAGGGGAGTCCTAGGTGAAGCCAAGTGGCTTCCCTGCCCTAGAAGTCCCTAACTACATCCTAAAGTCATCTAAGCACTCCTAAATATCAACATAATGCATGCTGGACTTTCTGGAAAAATAGATAAAAATGCATAAAAAATTGTAAACAATGCATGAAAATGGCCTAAATGCAATCTAAGTTAGCTATGAGAACCTAGGCATAATTCTAAGTTGATTTAAGCCTAAAAAATGAGTTTTAATGCACTTTTAGGTTACTTTAAATCCATGGACAGATTTGAAAGTAATCTTGAAGTGTATTTAAAACCCTAAAACAATGAAAAAATGGTGAAAAATGCATTAAATGTAACCTAATGATGACATGCATAAAATACCATAAACTCAAATCATGTTCATTCTAATTAACACAAGGGAAGAGACTCACCTTTGCATGCTCCCTCGAACACATTTTATATATCAATCAAACACTCCAAGTGATAAAAAATAAACCATGATAAGAATAATACTAAACTTAAAAAGATTGTCAACCTAATATAAATAACCTAAACATGCATTCCTATATACTAATAATCCTATCATGCATACTAAAAGAGATTCTAAATATGAACACTTAATCCTAAACACTCAACCCTAATGTGGTATGATAATATAAGAATGGAAGAAGAGAAATATGCATATAAAAATAAGCTAGTTTATTATGCATACTAAAGAAATATGGAACTTATACTATGCATGCTAATAATAAACTATATCCTATGCATACTAACAATAAACTAAACCCTATGCATACTAATAAAAACCTAACCTAACATGATTAAAGAAGAAGAAGAAGAAGAACAGAAAAGGAAACTACTAACCTCTTTCTTTACCTCCTTGCTCCAAGCCTTCAAGCTCCAAGCCTTCTCCTTAAGCTCCAAGGACTCCAAGGACCTCAAGGACTTTAAAACTTAAGCTAGAGTGCTATGGGGGAATCTTGTGCAATTGCTCAAGCCTTTACTCTCAGCGCTAGCTCTCTAAAGCTTATTTCTGTGTGTTGAAACTGATTCTAGGGCCCTCTATTTATAGGAAGGCCTGAGTTTGATCAATGGCTGAGTTTAAATCTCATAGGAATGATCCAAGGGCTCAAAACCAGTCTTCTAAGGTGTTCATACTCATCCAAAAGTCCCCATGGCCGAACTAAACACATGGCAGGGCTTGGAAGAGTCCCGGGCAGAAAAATCACTAAAAATTGGCAATTATTGGCTGAGAGGATCGACGACCATCCACCCTATGACGGTTGGCCGTCTTTCATGGATGGTTGGCCGTCCCTAGGTGGACGGCCATCGGTCCTCCATGGTTTTTTTGGCCTATGTGGGCCTATCTTAGCCCGTTTTGTCCCGGTTTCGGTTTTTTTCGGCTTTTCCGACCCGTTTTAAGTCTAAATTTGACGATTCAAGCGCCGAAATGATCGTGATTAGATTTTCCATGTTTTAAGAAGTGTTTGAAGTGAAAGTACATTGACCGAGGTCAAAGGTTTAGGGAAAAGTCAACCGATTAGCTGTTTAGGGCCTGCCGGGCCCAAATTAGGGTTTTGAAATTTGCTAACCGATTGCTTTCGAAATCATTTCTTCTTCTCGAAACAAGTTTTAAAATGTTTTAGGAAAGTGTTTTGAAGCCTTTGAAGGCTTTGGTTTGATAAAAATATCGAATCCCGGTAGCTTCTGGTTGAAACCCTAATCTGGGCTTTGAAAGGGTTTTTTGAGCTTCAAGAGCCAATCATGAGCCAGAAGGCTCAACAGATCTTACCATTGATCAACTTAGCTACCAAACACACTTTAAATATCTATGCTAAAGCCTCGAGACCATTCGAGACAAGATCGACAATTATTCAGGGCTTTTGTGATTCAAAGAACAGTAATGCCCTTCAGTCACAAAAGACCTTATTTTAGCCTGGCTCAGAATGCCATGGAATTTTGCAGGGATGCTCTTAGACTCTCTAAAAACCTAATGCAAAAAGAACCGACTAAATCTGAACTAAAAATACACATGTGATAATGACCTCTACCTAATTACCCATAAAAGGTAAAACTGGGAACTTAGGGTTTTAACACCTTATTTCACTTCTAAACATAGGCAACCATTCATGACCATACTTATGGTCAAAAATGGATGTCTACACTATCGATAGTCACGCACCTGCCTATCGATAGAACTTCTCTCGGCCAAAATTCTTGCAACAGAGGCGATCTTCTATCGATAGAGAGTACCACCTTTATCGATATAGATCACCCAGAAACGCCCATTGACGAGCAGTTTCTGCACAATTTCATAAAAATCCACCAAAACTCCACAAAACCAAAATCCAACTGTTCAAACTCTAGATCTACCCCAAATAAGCTTAAACAACTTTAAATCCATCAAAAAATCCAAGATCCAATGGTAAAATCGTGAGATCCACAAAGTTTTAGGCATAAAACCCACACAAACCCACTTTAACAACTCACACAAAACTACCTCAAATCCTTTAATAATCCCACAAAACCCAACCTTCACAACACAAAAACATATACCAAAACTTCCCCAAACACCAAACACCAATATTCATCAAAATCAAACCCCAAACCCACAAAATGGGTATGAAAAGAAAAAGAAAAGAGGAAGGAGAAGAACAAAATAAACTAAGCCTTACCTCCACCGGTGACATAGCGTTGTTGGCGAGCTCCGACGACCTTCCCCACGGCATCTCTCTCTCTCCCGAACTCTCACACTCTCCCGGCCTCTCCCTCTGCTCTGTTGCCGAAGAATGAAGAAAAGAAAAGGGGTTGACCCCCTTTTTAAAGCTAGGGGACACAAGGGTCATTTTTAAAATTTTTATTTTATTTTATTTTACAAATAATAATAAAATTTATCCGCGTCACCACTTAAAATACATAAAATAAAGATTTTAAAAATCTGGGTTTTCACATTTTTGCTTTTGTTTTTTGTTTTTTTTTTTCCCTCTTTCTATGATGTTCAATCTTTCTTTCTATCTCTGAATCTCTTTTTTTTTTTTTGGGGGGGCATTTATGGGATATCCAATTGCCCCCTTGATGAAATGATTTCTACAACTTAGTGAATGGATGCTTTGAATTGGACAAACAACTAGTGCATCAAAACTAAAAAATCCAGCATTGTCATACATTTGAGTCCACACGATTAAGTGAACTAATAATCATTTCATTTTGCAAATGAATACAATGCAGAAATTAGGATTCAAGATGGGTTTTATACAATAACTATTACAACACAACAACACTTGTACAATTTATTTACCCCCCCCCAAAAAAAAAGGACTTGTTCAAGAAGGTCCTAAAGTCAAATTGCCTCAACAAATTAGTCCTCAATGCCAATTGGCAACCCAAATATATATATATATATATATCAAAAAAAAAATACTATATTCACATTTTCCAAGATCCAATTTAAGTATTGAAGCATCTTGGCATGATTCGATGGTGGTGAGGTTGTGTAGAGAGTTGTCGGACGTTGGTCATTGCACAGTGAGTTGATGAAAGTAGTTAACAGCAGTGTGGCCGTGGGTGTCATGGTGGATGTGATTGAGGTCGTAGTATGGAAAAGGTGTGAGCATGGCTGTGATATTGTGAGCACTGCTGCCGATGGTGAAAATTGAGATGAATATTAGGATTATGCCTGGATCAAGGTGGTTGATCGACGGTTTGATTGGTTTTGCTGTTGGCATAGATAAGGTCAGAGTGCCAAGATAGAGGTTAGTGCCGAGAGGAGTTGTGGTTTGAGGTTTTGTCATGAGATGCCAATACCGACGGTAGGAGTTGTGGTCAACCAGTACATAGCTGCAGAAAAAGCTAGAGATGAAGATGCTCTATGTTGAAGTGAAGAGAACGAGGTACAGAGAGAGTGTGAGGGAGAGGGAGAGAGATATCAGGTAAAGAGAGAAGAGAGAGAAGTAAAGAGGGGCGGTAGGTGGGGAAAGTCACTTTTGGTCTTGAATTTGGTGAAAATGTTGCTTATTTTAAGCCATTAGATGGTTTCACTTTTAATGGACATTGAGATTAATCGAGGACCGTTTTTTAAGTTGCGATCTGGACCGCAACCGATCATTTATGTGAAACCATATATATATATATATATATATATATGAAGTGAAGGGTGCAAATTACATTTATAAGTCCAATGCACATTTAATGCCAATGCAGCTTTTTCTGACTTTCTCTCTCATCTCTCTTCTTCTCTCTTTTGAACTCTCTCTTTATCTCATGAAAGCTAAAAGATGAAATCCATTTTTATTCTCTCTCTCCCTTCTTCTCTCTTCCTCACCTCACCCTTCTTTCCCTGACGGCAGCTCACCATTCTCTCACGGACGGCAGCTGGACCCCCTGTGATGTATAGTTGGAAAGGTCGGCTTCACAAGCCTGGAGAATATGATGTATAGTTGAAGACTGATCCATCATGATTTGCAGATACAACTACATAAAGCTAGAATCAGATCATGAACATAGTATATAACAGTATAGAGAGAGAGAGAGGTATCCCAACTTTTGTGAGGTACTATCCTTAAAAATGATGAGCTAGATTTCACTGATTGACAGATATGTTTATTTTCTTTTCTTTTTCTCGACTCAAGTTCTGTTCTAACTTTATGTTATAAGGAGTTAGATGCAATCTCCATTAATGGATTGAAGGAAGCAATGTGACAATCTTTCCCTTAATAGTTATAATCTATCTAATATTTTAGTATTGTCCTTCTTTTGATTTAATTTGCCTGGTTGTTGTGCCTTTTTATTTTTTATTTTTTCAATATCAGCCATGCTAAGAAAATCAGTATGCATTGTACAGAGAGTGAAACTTTCCTTTTTCCTTGAAACTTTCCTTCTAATCAATCTTCAGTCAGAGAGTGAAAAGTTGGAGCTTTATTGTTAATGTTCTCATCTTCTTTTTCCTTACCTCCATGGAAACATGTCTTGCTTATATATTACTAATCTCTTATTACAGAATCTAGGAGCTTAATTGCCAATATATTTATGACTTTGTTTTCTGTCTCTCTTTTCATAATCAGCTCTTTTCTCTTGAAGATATTTGGTAAAGTTTTCTATGTACCCAAAAATTTAGGCCTGTTTGGATCTCATAAAGAGTAAGGAAAAGGAAAAGAAAAAGAAAAAGAAAAAGAAAAGGGTTAAGAAATGTTTTCTTTTCCTTTTACTTGCTCTTTCTGAGATCCAACTGCCGTCCGTGAGGGAATGGTGAGCTGATGACCGTGAGAGAAGGGTGAGGTGAGGAAGAGAGAAGGAGGGAGAGAGAGAATAAAAATGGGTTTCAACTTTTAGCTTTCGTGAGATAGGGGAGAGTTCAAAAGACAGAAGAAGGGAGAGGAGAGAGAAAGTCAGAAAAAAACTGCATTGGCATTAAATGTGCATTGGACTTATAAATGTAATCTGCACCCTTCATTTCATCTAACAACTGAAAATTGTAACCGTGTGCAATACCCAAACGGTCGGCTGTTTAACATCATTCCTGTATGTAAATATATATATTGATTGGGGTGGAAAACTAAATGTATTTTGAATGGGTTCATGTTGCATCATAATACAATTTTTATTTATCCTTAAAACAATGTAGAGAAATATACTCACTTATTTTTAGATTAAAATAACAAATTCTTGATCTTAACTATAATATGATATTTATTGCCATATATATATATATATATATATATATATATATATATATATATATATATATATATATATATGCATGCTAGCATCAGGTGCACCTAACGCAAGATGCATAAGGATGCATTAGGTGACTTGCTTTAGAACCACTTGTAGACGATATTTAAAAAAACTGACCGTTGGATTAGATACTACTCTTATGAATGTTATGCCTGTAAAAAATCGTCATGATCCAATCGTAGGTTTTTGAAATAATCATCTGTTAAAAATTGGTGATTTTGAATAACAAAAAAATCACAGTTTTTTTGTTGTGAAATATTTCACAAACTGACCATTGGATCACTGTGATAATTGGCAGACGTAACATTCATAAAAGGAGTATCTAATCCAACGATCAGTTTTTCAAAATATGGTCTATAATTGGTTCTAAAGCTAAGATGCTAATACAAAGTGCGCTTGCTGCAAAGTTGCATCAGGTGATTTCTGTTGGGACACAGGATTTCATAGTGACAAATATCAAAAATCAGCCGTTGGATTGCTGTGATTTTTGGCAGTGGTGACATACATAAGTCAATGCTTGCTTTTGTGAAAGTGGAGTATGACTTCAAATCAAATGTATGTCATGTCTGGTTTTGATGACAAACTAGAAAACTTAAAAAGAGAATGTGCATGAAATTGACGATATTAAGTCACAATATAAATATAGATGAATGCTAATAGCCACTGGAATTAATTTTTATATATTGAACCTGACACTAATAAATTGTCATAATATAGTATACTTGGAATCATTTTGTACATCGTTCTATCTTTATAATAGAGTAATTTGTCTTAAGAAAGTATTCTAATTTGCATGTGAACCTTTGACTACAAAATTCTTTTGGAATATCTTTAAAGAACCTAAATGAATTTTCATTGGTTTGATGTTACAGCATGGATATCCTTGGTCCAAGATGAGTATGAAGTTTGATAGTGAAGATGCGGTATATAATTTTTACAATGATTATGGGCGTTGATGTGGCTTTAGTATTTGAAAGGAAACATTTTGGAAAAATAGACAGACTAGCCAATTAACCTCAAGAGTATTTGTTTGTTCAAAGGAGGTTGTTCAAAACAAAAAAAAAATGAGGGATCAATCGCCTAAAAATCCAAGGGTGGAGACAATGTGTGGGTGTTATGCTAATATGGGTATTAAGCTGAACAAGATCAAAGGGAAGTATGAAATCAACATCTTCAAAGAAAAGCACAATCATCCTCTTGTGCCAGTTGAATGCTCACATATGCTACCATCACAACGAAAGATTTCTTATATACAAGCCATGGATATAGACTTGGTAGAACGATCTGGAATCCCGCTAAGGTCATCTTATGAATTGTTTGGTAGACAAACTGGGGGGAGGGAATGTCTTGGCTTCACCAAACTTGATAGGAAGAATTACCTTAGAGGTAAAAGACAAAAGAACTTGATAAACGGGGAAGCAGGGAGCATACACAAATACTTCAAGCAACAATCGATGGCTAATCCATCTTTTTATTATGATGTGCAATTTGACAGCGATGAATTAATAACTAATATTTTTTGGGCAGATGCTAGGATGATTATGGATTATTCTCTATCTGGCGATGTTATGAGTTTTGATACTAATTACAAAATAAATAAAGAACATTGGTCATTTGCCGTATTTGTTGGATTTAATCACCATAGGGAGACTATGGTATTTGGGGCTGCATTAATATATGATGAGACAACGGATTCTTTCAAATGGTTGTTTAGGACGTTTTTAGAGGCGATGTCTAAAAAGCAACTGAGGAGTATTTTAACAGATTAGGATGCGACGAAGGCATTGCAGTCACTGAAGAGTTCCCATCAACTTTCCATCGCTTGTGCAAATGGCATATAATGCAAAATGCCTTAAAGCACATGAACAATATTAGTCGGACTTCTTCAGCTTGCAATAACAATATTAAAGGCATGATTGTCTACTTTATGGACAACATCGATGATGAAGATGAATTTCTTGATGCTTGGGATAAAATGTTGGATCAATACGATGTCCATGAAAATATATGGCTTAAAGGGTTGTTTGAAGTTAGGCAAAAATTAGCACATTGCTATGTGAGTTATCATTGGTCTGCTGGAATGAAAAGCACCCAACTCAGTAAGATTTTTAATGTGACGTTGAAAAAT
This sequence comes from Hamamelis virginiana, assembly GCA_017140935.1. NCBI lineage: Eukaryota > Viridiplantae > Streptophyta > Magnoliopsida > Saxifragales > Hamamelidaceae > Hamamelis > Hamamelis virginiana. Next base: position 438,065 of record JAESVK010001393.1, on the reverse strand, counting down.
TATCTCAAGTCTAATCGATGTGGTGCAATTTTTTCAACACTTTGAGTGGGTGCTATATGACAAGCGCTACCATGAACTAAATGCGGAATATAACTTGTGTCATAGGATGCCCAAAGTAGAAATAAGAGTTTAAATGGTTGAGCACGCAACACAACTTTATATGAGGTCAATGTTTGAAGAGTTCCAAGAAGAGTACAAGAGATCGATCAAACTGATAACTCGATCTCAGGATGATGGTGAAGACGAGAAAAAATTGTATACGATTGGTACTCACAGTAGTCCCCAAGTTTGGTACATTACAAGGAATATGGATGATGATGTGTCATGTAATTGTAGACATTTTGAAACAAATGGCATCTTCTGTGCCCATGCACTTAAAATATTTAGAGAAAAAATGAATACCATTTAAGTCCCCAACAATTATATATTGAAGAGATGGACTAGGGAAGCAAAAACCGCCGAAGTTTATGACATGCATGGGCGGAGCATTGAGGGAGATGCCAATTTGAAAGAATCAGAACGTGCTCAAGGTCTTTGTAGAGTTTACATGCAGATAGCATATAGAGCTGCTCAGTGCGAGGATGCTTACACATTCGCTTTACAAAATAGCATTCAATTGCTTAAGGAGGTTGAGCTTATAATAAAAGCACACATGGAGAGGCTAGCTAGTGGTATAGAAGAGTAGTCATTATCTTTCCAATCGCTCACCAATTGCAATGATGCATCTATTGATTGCATCATATAATTTCATATTTATTATGCATTATTCCCACCATTTTGTACAAACTTGAGTCATTTATATTAGTGAATATATAGGTTTAATGGTTTTCATGTTTTTGCCGTCTTGTAGGATAAATGCCATAAAGTGGATGATTTTGCATGTAAAGTGAGAGCTTTGATTCAAGCCTTGTAAGTCTTCAAAAGTCATGGAACTTTTATGACATACTTTTAAGTGTGTCTTGATGCCTCATATCAAATTTCAAAGTTAAATTCCAAATGGTTTGGGAGATACGGGCAAATGAAGTTAAGAAGTGCAAAATGCAACCAATCTGGGTAATTCTAAAAACTGATTTTCTCCAGATTGAATCAAACTATGAGACTACCATGGTTGGAAAGAAGACTTCTCAAGCTTCGCGAGCATGTAAAGATCATCCAAATCTGACTCCGGACGAGAAAGATACAAGCATTTGAAGTCGTAGCATTTTATCGAGCATATCCTCATTATCTATAGTAGTTTAAGTATTATAGGTAAAGCTCTAAGACATTTTGAACCCATCAAATTCCAGCAAGCATGCATTACCGATAGAGCCATCTTCCAATTATCGGTAATTGTAGTCAAATGTAGCAATCCGAAATTCCAGCATGCCCCCTTTACCGATACTCCCTCTTCGCATTATTGGTAATGCAAGGAAGCTTAGCCATTAAGCAAGCTTCACAAGGCCATTTTGGTCATTTCACTTCAAGGCTTATAAATACAAATTGAAGCTTCCTGGACACGCCCTCCTCTCCTTTCTCTACTCTTCTAGTTCTCTCCATGCACTTTTCATTTTTAATTAGTTTTTAGCTTAGATTAATTAGTTTTCTTTTATTGTTTTTAATTTCTTTCAATTAGTTTTAGAATAGTTTAGTTTATTGTTTCATTTTTCATTTTGTAATTTCATTTTCTTGTATTTTTTTTGTATTAGAACAACTTTGTTTCAATTTCAGTTTATGCCATTCATTTTCATAGTTTTCAATTTCAAATCGAAGTATTCCGTTTATTTTACTTTGAAGCTGCGTACTTTCAATTCTATAAGTAGCTAAGTTTTAAACAGCTGGGATTAATGGGGAATTCTTGATTCACATCCAAGGTACATTTATCACACTATTTGTTTGCTTGATAGATTTGGATATTGATGATAAACACAGTATTTGCTCAGATCCACAAGGATTGGCTAGTTTTGACCATCTGTAGACAGGGTTTATTGGCACAGGTGGCGCTTAGGGCTGAAAGCATTCCAAGTGTTTGTTAAAATGTTTGAATGAATGTTTAGCATCAATATCCTATAATATTAAAACAGAAATGTATTTATTGCTAAATCCTCCATCAAAGATCATTCTTCAATGGATCCTAGATGAGAATTCTGTTACAAATACTTTTAAAGTTAAATCTTCTGCCCAAACCATTCTTCAATGTAATTTGGGCGTGTAAATATTTTGGGTTTCCTAGCTAAATATTTCATCCAGACCATTCTTCAATGTACTCTGGATGTGTTTAAAAGTGTGAGAAATTAGGACCAAGGATGTGGACAAGTTGAACTCTAAATCCCAGCTCTTTTCTTTCAGTGTTTTAATATTCCTTAACTTTTATGTGTTTAGCATAAACAACTTTCAAACCAACCACTGGATTTTTATTTTATTTTTCTCCAATCTGAACAATTTTCAAAGGGACTTGTAATTTTTCTCGACTCCCTATCCTGTGGAGATAACCATGTGTACTCCCATGAATTACTATGCTCGCAGCAGATAGATCCTACGCTTGGGCCATTACATATTTTCAAGGCAAGCATTTTTGGCGTCGTTGCCGGAGATAAGCAAAAGATGAAAGACAAAAAATTCAGAAGGAGCTGGAGGTAACTTGCAAGTCCAGTAAGTTTTCTTCGCATTAAAAGTAGTTTAAACACTGTAATTACCATTAGGAGTAAATAATAAAAAAAAAGAGGAAATTCCAAGACCAACGTTTCCAATGCAAGGAGATTGTGACCATTACCCTACTTTTGATTGGAGCTATAGTTACGAGGTTAATCCTCAAGAACCACAGGGTTATTATCCCTTTCAACACTAACCAAACTATGAGTACAATGGTCAATCCTCCTATTATTATGGTCAAGAATTTCAAGGGTTTGACTCATACTCAAACCAAAGTTATGCCCCGCCACCCAATGAATGGACCAAACATCTCAAGAGAGCTTGGAGGACACTTTTCTAAAATTCATGAAAAGTCAAACTGATTTAAATGTTTATGTTAGAACCCAATTTGATGAAATTAGAAACGAACTTATTGAGTTGACAAACTCATTGATTGTGCTTCAAGAAGATGTAAACTTTCCTCCACAACCATAAAAAATTTTTCAAGTTCAACAAAATAATGAAATTTCTAATGGCATCAATGATAATATTGAGCACTTCCAAGAAATCACACATACTAGGAATGTTGAAAATGATTTTTTAAATGACTTTCCTAATTAGTCACTTGTGAATTCTAATGCGTGTGATGAGTCTCAAGTTTTAAAGACCAATTTTGTTGAGGTAAAGGTAAGTGATGAGTTGGAAACAAAAGAGTGTGCACCGCTTAGGTTTAAGGAGTCAACCCCTTCCTCTTTTAAAGAGGAGTTTTCATCCCTTATATCCAAACCACCTGAGCTAAACTTCACTTCATTGCCCTACATTTTAAAATTTGCCACTTCAGGCGAAAATAAAATTTTTCAAAAAAGTATAAAGGGCATTCATAAGAATGTGGTGGAGGAAGTTGTTCCCAACTTCTTGAATGAGTTCTTTACTATAGGGAACTCAATTGAGAATGTTTTGGAAAAGAGGGAGCAAATCCGAATAGTTTTTGATCCTGGTGAACAGGATCTGTGTATAGTAGGTTGTACATAGTAGATTTTATCTTTCTTATTTAGTCATTTTACATTTCTTTTCTTTCTTAATTTTTATTTTCTTGTTATTGTGAGCATTCTAACCATTTATTTTGCAAAATGTCACCATTTTTTCTTAGTAACATTTTCAAAAACTGACTGTTCGATCATGGTGATTTTTGGTAGGCATAACATAGAAGAATATCTGAACATGAGCTTTGTCTCAGCTGTTCATGTTTCTCCCTTTATGGAATGAGATTTTGGGTTCCATTCCTCATGGACAAGGATTGACCCATTTGTTGCTTCCCATCCCCATTAATAGCTAACTACTATCCCTACTAATATATATTGTTTGATAGAAAAATAAAAATAAATAAAAATAAAAATAAAAATAAAACATAGAAGGTATCTAATCCAATAGTCATTTTTTCAAAATTTATTTTACAACTAGTCCTATGAAGGTCAACTGATGCAAAGTTGCAACAAGTGCACCTTATACTAGCATTTTCGTATGTATACACAACATAGCATTTTCTTTCTACAGAAAAAGAAAAAAAAAATTAGAAGAGTATCTAATCCAACGGTCGTTTTTTCAAAATTTATTTTATAACTAGTTCTATGAAGGTCACCTCACGCAAAGTTGCATCAGGTGTACCTTATACTAGTATTTTCATATATATATATATATATATATATATATATATATATATATATATATATATATATATATTCTTATAAGGATGTCTTGATATAACTTATATAAGTCAATTAATCTTGGTCTTTGAAATATAAGTCAATTGAAATCGACATTGCTTGCTTTAAAATGCTTTAATTTTGCACTGTGAACACCACACTGCGCATTCAAACACGACTAACAAATGAAAAGGGAAAAAGGAAAATCTGCAGGGGCTCAAATGCATAAAAAAGTGAGACAGTTCGTATAATCTCTATAAAGTTTATTTAAAAAATAAATAAATAAAAACAAATAAAAAAATTTCCTAAGTTAAGTATTTTATACTAGTAGGTCCAGGGAATTTTTTAACATGATAAATTAGCAAAAGAACTTGGAAATCACAGACCTTATTATGGTATAAACCGGATTTGGTGGACTGGTAGTATAAAGCTCTAATTCTGCAATGGTTGTGACAGAAAATAGGAAATGAGAAAAGTCTATATGAAATCCAAATTTATGAAGCCCCGAACAAAATCTAAAAAGAAACAAGTAAAAAATGATTTAACAAAATCTTGATTCCATCATCTTTACGAAATGTCACGGCTGGTCAAAAATCAAAATATCCCTAAACTCTTAAAGGGAAATAGAAGATGTTATACTTGCATACAATACCTCATATCTTAATTCAATTACATGTAACGATTGATAATTTCAGTTCTATTCAACTCTATATATATTTACAAGTATCAACAATCTTATCAACAATCTGATCCATGGACAAACAGGAGTGGAAGTAGACTTCTCACTGACTAGCATTTAAAGAGAAGAAGAAAGGGTGCATATCATTATTCTCAAAAACAAGGAGATCTTGAGAGAGAAATTTTCAACACAGCAAGGAAATAAGTATATTCATGCTGTCTTAAGTTCTGTCAGTTTCAAAAACCATATAAAATAATAAACGTTAGAACTGAAAAATCACCCTAGATGAACTGATCTCTGAAGCCACACCAACATCAATAAAACATGCACCCATGTCTCTTCATCTTGTAATCAGAATTGAATATATACATATATATATATATATATATACATATATATATATATATATATATAGGATGAACAAAATTACAAAAAACCAGTGAGGTGGATTGCAAATTTGTCGCAATCAGACTGTTGCTACAATTCCCTTGTAATTAGCAGTATAGGAATCCAAAGGGTATACTTCACAAAGTCACAACTCCATACTCTCCCGAACAAGGAAAGCGAGTCTTTGCACAGATTGATCATCAAAGGACTTATCCAACTCCTTAATCTTTGAAACAAAATTCATGGCTTCTTCGTATTTTTTTGCTTTGCAATAACCATCCACTGCAGTCTTGTAGGTTAGCTCATTGGGTATGCAGTTGTGCTGAATCATATAGCTGATCACATCATCCACTTCTTTGAACATTCCCTGTCCTGCATATCCGGCCACAAACGTATTGTAGGTTACAATGCATGGTCGAATACCTCTCGTTGTCATTTCTGAGAGAATTCTTATAGCCTCCTGCATGAGCCCTTTCCTACAAAACCCTTTGATGACAGTGTTGTAAGATACAAGGTCCGTCTTTCCACCAGCCTTTTGTAGTCCCTTGAGGATTCCTTCTGCTTTCCAACACTCTCCTCCTCTGGCATACATGTCCATCAAGCTATTGTACGTGACAAGATCGGGCTGCAACCCACTCTCATGGATCAAGTGGAGCATCTCATGAGCCCGATCATACATCTTGTTCTTAGCAAAAATCGAAAGCATCGAATTAAATATAACCATATCAGGCTTGTACCCATTCCTTTGTAATTCATGAAATGCTCTCTCCATACCCATCAGCGCTCTACACTTGCAGTTTGCCAGAATGAGAGTTCTCAATAGCATCCAGCTGGGAAAAATATGACCATCATAAATTTCTTTTTCAAGCCCCTCTATCCCCCTCACATTTCCTCCCTTTGCATAACAATGAAGCATCAATGAGTATGATGTTTCATTAGGCTTAAAACCCTTATTTTTCATGTCTGCAATAACAGATTCTGCTGCTTTCCAATCCCCTCGGCGAGCTAGAGCATTCAGGAGTGCATTGTAGGTTGTAACACATGGAGTAAACCCTGCTTTAACCATCTCCTCATACATTTTTGCAGCATCAATTCCCAACCCACACCGACCATATGCACTAATAAGAGTATTAAATGTGTCTCTGTCGGGCTCAAAACCACAACTCTTCATCTCCCCAAAAACCCGATTCACATACTTGTGCATACCCTTATTACCGCACATGGCAAGCATTGTATTCCATGTAATCCGATTTGGGGCGCATCCATTTGATTTCATATCACCAAGTATCTCTATCATCTCTTCTGACCATGACTTCTTCCCTAGCATCCCAAGGACAGCATTATATGTACACACATTAGGAACACAACCCAATTTCTTCATCTTGTTGAACAAACCCAAAGCCTTGTCCTCCTTTCCTGCTCTTCCATAGGCATTTATCACAGTAGTATATGTAACGGCATTTGGCATAATTCCCTTATGGGTCATTGTGTCTATAAGGTCAGCTCCTTTCTCATAGAACCCTGCCCTCACATATGCTGCCACAAGCTCATTATAAGTGACTGAGTCAGGTGGGCAGTAGTTTTCCTCCATTTCTTTCAAAATGCTCAAGGATTCAGAGTAAATCCCGGCCTTCCCAAACACTTGGAGTAATGAATTATAAGTAACAAGTCCTGGCATGTAGCCCTGTGACTTCAATTCAGCAAAGAATTTAGTCGCTTCCTCCAACCGCCCCTCTCTCCCACATGCAGATATCACTGTGCTGCAAGTAAATTCATCGAACTTAAGTCCCTCGTTTCTCATCTCATCCAAAAGGCCCAAAATTTTATCCCACGATCGACCCATCTTCCCATAAACATCCAGCATGACATTATAAGTGACCAAAGTCGAAGAGATGCCCTTCTCCTTCATCATTTCAAACAGGGCAATTGCCCGTTGGTATTTGCCGGTACGAGAATAAGCATGTAGAATAGTTGTGTACGCTCGGACATCAAGGAAGTATTCGTTAACAAGAATTTCATCGAACAGCTTCGATGCAATTTCATATTGCGATTCTCTACCAAGAATCCTAACCATTAACTCAATAACCTGATTGTCTAGTTTCTTAGTTTGAGAGCTTGAATTTAAAACAAACCATTGAAACAACAAAAGACCCTTTTCCCAATTGCCTAAGAGGTCTAATCCTTTCAAGAGACTCACCAAATCAACCTCAAGCAATTCGCACTTTATAGAATCAAAGAAAGAATTCAAATTAGATAAAGGTTGCTGTACAATGGAATTGAGCAGCAACTTACCCCTTTGTGACAAAAAATCAATCGATTGAGCCTCCTCGTATTTGCTATTCTCAAACTGTGGGAGTAAAACTGAATTGGGTTTCGTGTGCTGAGTTTGATGGTGCTGTTGCTGCGTGGATTCAACAGCGATGTGAAGAGAAGGGAAATGGGTGTTGTTGGTTTGCTTGCGGAGTTGTTGGAGGAGAGAGTCCATAGGAAATGGTGAAGGAGATGGTGATTGAGGAGGAAGAGGAAGTGTTGTCGGGCTGAATTTCAAACCAGACTTTGTTTGTGCTGTCTTTGTTGTTGGCATGGGGAAGGCTGGCCTGTTGGGGAAGAGAGAGCCTTCCATGGCTAGAGAGAGAGAAAGAGGGGAGGAGTGGCAATCTGAGATGGTTGGTTGGTCCTTATTCAAAAGAAGGGATTGAATGGTAGCACCGTAGCACTCCTGTGGGCGCGCATAATGATATCCCAAATAAAAGGTACTCTTTGAACCAACAATGCTCTATACTTTGTAGCTCCTTTTGAGCCAAAATATGACTTTGGCTCCACCTTTAGCTAATGCAATGGAGTTGTTCTTATAAATAGATAACTCATAACAAAATATTTAAAATTTTCTCTTTAATTTTTATTTTTATTTTTTCAGATTAACAAATGTTACATGAATTTGAGTATGCGTATTGAGTATGGGACACAGTTTCTTTCTTTTGGGTTAACAAATTTTTTAGGATTTAGTTTCCTCTTAATAAGGAACTTGAGAATTTAGACTAGAATTTAAAACATTGGATTGACTTTTCTTATGATTTTAAGTTGCCTATTATAATTATAGAGGCTTCTATTATAAGGTGCACTTTACGTAAAGTACGCAACTTTGTGTAAGGTGGCCGTTGGATTAGATGAACTGCTTATGAATTTCATGTTCACCAAAAATTACTGTGATCTAACTGTCAGTTTCTGAAAAATCTCATATAAGAATTAGCTTGAAAAAAGAAAGGATGCTTAGATAATATTCTAAGTATGCTTAAACCCAACTTGAAAAGATTGCTTTCTTGCTTGTGATAAAATAGGACTGAAAATTCATTGAAAGATCTTGAGCATTGCACTGTTTTGATGTTGAGGTTGTGTGTCTAGCTCTTAGTATATATAATCCATGGTCATTGGTGAGGTCTGACCAAAACCATTAACTACCCAGGTTCTTATTTCCATCATGGCCCACTTTTTCTTTACTCTCAAGTTGTGCTTTTCCTAAACTCTCACAAATTCGCCACATGTCCTATTATCCATTCCAACCCGCATCCAACTAACTTTAGGGGTGTTTACCATTGGTTCTATTTATTAAGTTTTGTTTATTCAAAAATTCTGTGATTTTTTCACTTTATTCAAATATTCTTTTTAATAGAAAAATGAATCAATATATTCTTTTATTTTGCAGAAAACTTATGTATAGGTTAGTTTTTTTAGAAGTGCTTAGAAAAGTGATGTATAGATGAGTTTTTTAAAAGACTTTGGACTTTTGGGTAAAACAAAACTTAAATTTGGACTTTTGGGTAAAGTGAAAAGATGATAGGGCTCTTGAGTAAAAAATAACTCAAAATGGTAGAAATGGTCATGTAAGGACCGGCCCTTAACCTTAATTTAAGGTCCACTCACCATTAGAATATATATTTTGAAAAATTGACCGTTGGATGTATATTTTGAAAAATAATTTTCTTATGTATGTCATGTCTGCCAAAAATCACTGTCATTTAACCTTCGGTTTTCAAAATATAAACTGTTAAACAATTGTTACAGTATAAATATTGTTGAAGTGTTTCATGAACTGTATTTTGAAAACCAATAGTTAAATCATTGTGATTTTTAGCAAACGACATATATGAAAAGATTATCTAATCCAATGTAAGAAAATGGTAATTGGACTTTAACTTAATTTGAGGACTGGTCCTTAAATGATAATTTATGCTCAAAATGGGACTTTTGGATAATTTTCCCATAACTTTATACATAATTGACGTGTAGCTATAACCTCCTGATCATTTTCTTTGCCACGTGGCATTTTTTTAGTGGCCCTCTTTCTAAAACCACCCACTAACATGGAACACAATATCGTGAAAAAAAAAAAAAAAAAAAAATGGAAAAAAATATTAAATGTCCCACTAACTTCATTAATTCCTCTAATTTTTTTTTTTTTTTTATTTAGTAGCACACAAACATATCAACCATTCACAAAATTATAATTTTTTTTATCTTTAATGTCATATGTCACCTTCTCATTGGTTGATTAATTTCATGGTGAATAAAATGCCATGGTGCGAGGCATAGCAGGCTTTACTAACCCACCTTCTGGGTCGCAAACTAAACCCAGTCACACCCCTTAGCACTCCATGAAGGCTCTGAAAGAGAGAACAAACATATTACTTCATTATATCTGATACTGAATAAAATCGATGAACTACACCTGCATATGGCAATTGGTAAGAGTCTGCTGGACCATGACTCTAAATCCTCTATTTGGATATCGGATAGAGCGAATGAAAGAAAAGGAACTAAGCAAGTTTAATAATGAGTAAAAATGGACAATTTTCAAACATTTTTCTTTTCAAATAGAACCAAACAATGAAGGTGTTAGTTAACTTGTTGGTAAACTCTCTTAGTAGTTGTACCAAAGACCTATTCGAGTCCCTCCTTATCAGGGTTGAGAGGGTTTTAGGGAAAGGGGGGAGCTACCTCCTGTTGTGTAGCTCGTAAACCCAATGGACTTCTGGACAAAAAAAGAACAGAAAAAACAGAACCAAACAATACTTCAAAGAGAACTCCATTTTAATGCAATTTTTTTTTTCTTTTCCTTTCCCTTACTCTTTCCAAGATGCCAAAAAAATAGTTAAAAGGATTGGTAAATTAGGACAACAATTTGGTATTATCAGCCCACAAATGTAATTGCAACCAAGAGCACTCCAATATAGTTGATAGGGAAAGTTCACCAGTTGGAATTTCAAACAGTTGGAATGCATTCAATCCTCCTGCATTATCATTATTAACCCCAGCCTAGAAGACAAGACTCTTCTCCTTGCTAGTGAAGGCATAAACCTGTAGCCATCTTAGTAACTGAAAGTATTTATCACATCCAGGGTTGCAACCCCAGTGAAATTTTGGCTGATACAAGCCGGTTTCTCGCCAGCAATGCCCAAACATAATTTTACATTGAGCTGAACCCCAGTGATATCAAATTTCAATCTGCCTGGCTAGATATGGGCCCAAAACTTTGTAAATTAGAAGTTACACTGCCATACAAATAAAAGAAATATGAACAAATGCTTCAAATTCAATTTCCCCAGAGTGTTACAGATGCTCGCTCAAACTCTTACTACAGAAGAAAGTGAGTTCAATTGCACCCAAATCAAAAGAAAGAGAACAAAAGCAAGCTAGATGCTGTTTATCTCTATCTAAAACTATCCCAAGAGTAGAGCTCTGCACTCTTTACTCCAAGGAATTTCTAGACTAATGCTCCATCACAATTTCATCGAAATTCCAGTCTCTCACAATGTCCCTTCTCACAGCACGGCTCCGAACTAACCTGGGGGTGCCTGGGAGTCCACCACTGCTCGAAATGGTCGGTTGTGGGGTCACCTTGGATGATGATGCAATTGAAGAATTTGCTAATGGGGGTGGATAAGATGCCTTCCTCGCCAAACAGTTGGCGATTGCAGAACATCTTCCCTCATTGTCAGAGCTTGAAACAGAGTAACTCCTAAAAGAGTGTGAAGGACTATCTACGCTATGGCACACGAGACATGCAAGACTCATAGTTGGTTTTTGAGCAGTCTCAGACCAGAGATGATTCTTTGCTGCAATGTACATACCAAGATAAAACATAAGAATAGCTTTTATATTATCAGAAGCAAGAATCTATAATTGTCATGTGAACAAAAGAACCTATGCGTCCTGCTACCAAATTTATGCTCACAGTTTGACTGACAGAAAATGCATATCTAATCTTCATACAACCAATGCATTGTGGAAGAACCAATGCTAAAAGAATAACTGAGACAGCATAAAAAATGAGAGAGAGAGAGAGAGAGAGAGAGAGAGAATCAGCTGCTCCTTAAAGAATGGGTGAAAAAAAAGGAAAAAGGAAAATCGATCTGATGCTGCATCAACAACCAAACATATGAAAATACTTAAGTTAAATTGCACTCAAAAGGATAATAAGAACTGAACATTATTTGCCACAAACAATAGTGAGAGAGAACTAGATACAGTGTTTCAGAATCCAAGCTGCACCATGTTGTTAGATAAGCAGTCTGGGAACAACCAACCATAATATAAAATATTATTTATTTGTATCTAACAGTATCCAGAATGTTTTCTTCATTTAGTAACACCAGAATACTAAGTTTTTCATCAGCGCATGTTTTTTATTCCTGGATAACAAGCTTTACTTGTTTCTAGTTAATAGTAGTTACTGATTGAACTGATATATTTTTAACTGGACAGAGAAGCAGATAGTAAAACTTAACCTGGACACAAAGCATATTGTCAAACTGGAAAAAGAGAACCAGTCATTTATCTGGGTCAACAACACATCTTGGTTTTAACATGAAGTGGCTATATTTTCTTATCTATATATATATGCACACTTCATGAAATGTTTTCGAGTGCAACTACATGCAAATGTCTAATGCGGCCTGGGGATCTTCACTGTAGTCCATAGCTTTCACGCTGTCAAAATAAGTCTCATATTTGACAGATAAGACATGCAAGAAGAACACAAGCAAATCACAAAAAATCCTTCTTTTTTCTCCCACTCTAAAAATCAAAAAAGCAAAAGTGATTCCAGAACTGTTATTTGGAATATATGGTGATTTGTTGAACATAGTAGTGTTATAACCCGCTATAAAAGATAGAGAGGTAAAGATCAACCATGGACCAAGCAGGCCTTTCCAAAGACTTAAAAGAAGAATAAGAAGAAGAAAACTCAACAGGCTTTTTCTTGGACCAAGGGAGAATAATCGGGGGTGGCCTTGTGTTGTGGGGATGGGGATGGGGATGGGGATGGGGTTTGCATATATATATATATCTTATTATATAAGACTATCTGATAATGCAAGCATAAACAAATCTAGAAGATTGACTATGTAGGGATCTCTCTCACAAATATGTGCACAGTACACGCTCTCTCTCTGTATAATTTGTTGCCACCTCGAACAGATAAAAAAATCCTATGAATTTTATCTCACCTAAGAGTTAACCAAGAAAACTAGTTACAATGAGGTTGACAATGATATTGCTAGTTGACTTAATATTAATTTTTATATTTATTTTTTTTCTTTTTGTCATCAATAAATTGCCTGCAGCTAAGTCTATGCACGAGGGGAAATAAATGAAATCCACACATTATAAATATGTAACAAGGTCGCGAATCAGGAACCTGGCATCCAACAAAACAGAGTGTCTAACACAACAACCTTTCCAAATTGCAGTGTAACCATGAGTAGATACACCACTTTTTTTTTTTTTTTTTTTTATCAAGTATTCATCAATTCATGTATTGAAAAAAGAAAGGGTCAACAAGACCCCTGTACATATGGGGTATACAAAGGGACTAAAAAAAAAAAGTTAAAAAAAAAAAGAAATCTTAACCATAATGAATCCAAAAGCACATGAAATTATAAAACTAATGACTCTCTTCACTTGAAAAAGTTTTCTAACTACACTAGACTTGACAGACATAATTGACTCTTCCCTTAAAAAATTCTTCTATTTCTCTTTTTTAAAACAGTTTAAAAAGAAAAGATGGATGTATTCATACTGTTCATGATTCATATATAGGTTCACTGGAAGACGAGAACTAGGTCCTAGCCTATGGCGTTCTCATATATAACTGGTATGATCATCATGCAAATTGATTCACTCTGCAAGATCAACAACGGTGAGACGAAATTCAAGCGGCTTGTTGATGTCTATGCCATATGGAACCATATGGAATAACCATGGTGACAATAAAGAACACCACTTGTGTTTCAGGTAGTTCCTCTAGTGAACTTGCTCGCTGCAAGAGAAAGAAAAACACATAATTTCTAGAGCTTTAGAGAAAGAAAAACACGTGCTTTATGCCTTGACATTCATTTGACTGCCTTCTGGTTGCAGTACTGTGGGTTGCAATGAGACATTTATCCTTAAGTTTGTTTAGGCAGGTCAGTTGGTGGTTTGGTGGTAGGTGCTAACCTCATTGATAAGAAAGGTTAGTAAATAAGCCATTCTTTTACATCTTCAGCTTGTTTAAATATTCCCAAATCTTCAGTAACTAAGGAGTTTAAGATTGTTCCTTTGTTTGTAATCTTGAATAATTGGCTGGCGGTGTGTAAGTAGTGGTTTGTAGTTTAATAGGTCTTCATTTCTTCTTTCTCGCTTTTTTGTTTTTCTTGTTCTTTTCTTGTAGGGCATCCTGTCCTCTCCTTTTCTTAATAAAATTCTGTAGCTTATCAAAAAAGGTAAATACTCCGAAATCTTTAGCCATGACTTCTTTGACCTATGCCATCCCAACCTAATATTATATTCAGTTTTAGTATATAATCAGGCTCCGAAGTTTGATGACAACCCATACCTTTAACGTAGCAAGAGCGACAGTAATAAAAGGGACTGACTAGAATGGACGACATTATATACATAAGTAGAAGAATGACACACCTTATTGAAAGAACTTGCACCATACTAACTAAAATAACTCAGTGCTATATGTAGCCCACAAAGCATACAAGATGGCCCTCTCCATGATTTGTCAATATCCTTGTATTGCATAGAGCCTCGAAGTTTACCTCAATAAATATGTGAACACAGAAAATTTTTGTAGCCAAATACAGTTCCTCTTTTGATTAAGTAAAAGTGTATAGTTTTATTTATAAAAAAAAAAAAAATAAAGAAGGAAATGGCACAAAAGCCCCTTTACATGTGATTTTACAGTTCTCAATGAAACCATAATATAAATCTTCCTTGCAACTGGCACAATGAACAAAAACGATCATTAACTCCAGTCAAAGCATTATTCCACGTTCTTTACTTCTTATGGTGTCCAAGTATCCATCATCTATGCAATATACTCACTCCAAACCCAACAATATCTTCAAAGGTGCCACAAGTGCGGAAGTGCCCATCCCCAGACTCATCCCAATCTAACAGCCACTTTAATATGTTCTCAAGAACTTCACTCATTCAATACTAATTACATAAATGGTGGTATTTAACGGTCTCATTCTATCATAGTTCCATCCAAGATCATATGTGGACTCCATAATCTAGACTGCATCAAATCACCTCTCATAAAAAGAACTTTTCCTGTTCACACCTTCGTATGTGCTTCCATCCAAGATCATATGTTCTTAATTTTAGCCTCTAGCATGCTCAATACTCCCATCTGTGTTTGAAATTTTAGTTTAAAGGAAAATACCACGGATGGATAAAACTTCGAGTTTGATATGCAAAACAATCCTGAAAATATTTCCAACATTAAGAATTAGAACTATTATGCACTTCTCCTATCCTTTCAAGGCACCACATAATGATTCAGATAGTTTTTATATTTGCTTACTTTTTCAGTTTTCCCTTCATCAGAGCCCTTCATCAAATAAAAATCTTACTGATCAACTACTTCAAGGAATTCATTGTTCACCCTGTCCTGTGTTCGCATATTTATAAATATTAATATGGAAAAACATACATTTCTATTGCAGCAGTTTTTCTATTGCAGTAGTTTGATATACTCCATAAATAAAGTTCCTTTGAATTTGACTTAACGTATGAACTAGGTGCACTGTTCAAAAGTACACAGACATGAATGTCGGTGTCTGGCAGCCATATTTTCTTTCTTGGAAAGAGACCCCCATTGTCAGCCACGGTTTGTTTGAGATCCATTGCTGGGCATGTCAGCTTCTACTTCTTAATAAACGGGCTTATTCCTAGGATTGACTAAGTCATTCAGCCACTGCGTTAAATGGGTCCCCCTCTGCTTTTCCAGTACTATAACTATATAGTAGGACTAAACCAAACTATAGTAGGAAAATTAATAGGTTTCTTTTTCTTTAGTGGTGGCCACGTCTCTTGAATATATAGGACTTGGATTATATCCAATATAATTGAAAGCTTCTCATATCTCAAAAAAAAAATGAATATAACACGTAGCTCCCATTAAAAGCCCATCAAAAGAAGGAAAACCACCCCTTTAGTAGAGTCTAAGCTTTCCTTCCATTCTGAGAGAGTAGGCACCAAAAGCTGTTCTATCATTTATTGGGGTGGAAGGCGCTACTTCCCATGAATATGAAATGTCTGACAAAACATGGGCATGGTTGCTGATGTTTGACATGCAAAAAGAGAGACAGTAATGAGCAAGTATACAGCAAAGTAATGGCTCCCATAATAGTTTATTTGAAAGCTGTACACTAATTCTGAATTCTAGTGTTTCTAAAAGTCTCTGAGTAGAGAGTTAGATTAAAAACTACATCATTAGGAGTTTCTAGTTTCGGCTTTGATTGTTGTCATTTCTGATTACTAGTTACTTGTTTCTTAAGTCAATACTCCTAGTTAGTTTCTATAGACTAGTTACTTGCTTCTTAACTAACAATTTATAGTTGCCAAGCAATCATAGTATGGTGGGTAAAGACAGTGGGTGGCGTGGTTTAGGGGTTCAACCTTATTGTTGACTGGAAAAATGAAAATATCATAGTTAGTTTTAACTAGAGCAAGAATCATCTGCCAGCCAGAGTTTTCTGACATTTCAATGACCAGCCCCCTTGGTTTGGAAAGACCATTATGTTCCAAATGTAAATGCCAATGAATATTTAAAATGAGGTCAAATTGCTTAAAAGTGACCAAATTCATATGGTATACATCAAAATCTAAGGGGGATGTTTCTAATAATTACATCCCTCAAGTCAAGAATTGTGGTTTAGTCAGAATCTCTGTTTTCACTACTATCTAGCCTATAGCTTTAAAAGTCAGGCCCCCTATTGCTATCAGTCCCATAACTCATTCAATATGAAAAGCCTAAATTGAGAAGTTGGAACCTAGTTTCTCAAAGGCTTTATCTGCATCTGAATTATTCATTGGAAATTAAGTGCAATTCCCATTTATGATTTATTACAATTTTGCTCACTTTGATTTACTGTTGCTGCTGCTGCTTCTGCTAGTCTTCCACAGCATGCAATCAACCAAAGAAATTATTTTTTTGGTCTTTCACTGACTCAAGATATATCATTTTTATTTACTACATGTCATCTTTTCGAGACACAAATGTCAACCACAATCTAGAAGTTTATCCTTACAATCAGCATTACTTCTATCACTCACATAAATACATAATCAATCAATCGAAAGTGCCTTAACCCAGCAATATGGTGTCCATAACAAAAACCTTGTTCCATCATTACCAATATTTTATGTTGATCTGAAGCTGACACACAAAAAAAAAAAGGAAATCTTTGACAGTTTGACTGAAACACTTTGAGCATGAAAATCGGGAAGTTTTTTCTTAGGCACTTGGATGTGCTACAAACTCTATTGATGGAAATCGTATTATATCATGCAATATTACATACATCATTCAAAATGCATCCCTTTATATTATTTTTTAAAATTTTAGTTGAATTGTTCACAAAGCTCATTTTTGGCATTTTGCCTTTCGGAATGTCATAAACCAAGCTCCAACGGAAGAGGCATCTTCCCATCCATTTTGCCTCCTCCCCAAATGGGAAGGCAAATTTGGCTAGACCATGAGCTCTAGGAAAAACTGCCACATCAGCAAAAATAATATTTTGGTTATTAAAATATGAATGGTTTGAATTCAAAATAATATTAAATTATGCATGGTTAGCCATTTTGGCTAGACATGGTTGGAGTGCATTTCCATTTGGATACGCAAAATGAGAAGGCAAAACACTATTTGGGTGTTTTGGATAGGCATTTTGCCTCTTAATGGTTGGAGTTGCTCTTATCGCCATGGCACCTCCAAAGAAGTGTCAGTGCTGCTTAAATGACAGAAATCATCAAAGGAAGGATATATTTGGGCTCCAATTACATTGTTATTCATGTAAATGACAGTTTTAATCTTAAAATTTAAAATTAAAACCATATGAAAAAGGATTTAAATGCGTGGACTATAGAGGTCCTCCAAAAAAAAAAAAAAAACCTTAAAGAGGAGAATTACAGTGTACTACAACCCCCTCACATGGATCCCTTCCACCATGCAAGAGTATGGCAAGTCACCCACCAATCACAAAACCACAACACGAGAACTAAGAAAATTAAGGGATGCAAGAAAAAAAAAGCTTCATGATAGGATACTTATACTCCATACCATTATCATTTTTTCTATTTTATTTTTCTATTCACTTTATTTTTTCATTTTTTATACTATTTTTAAATAATTTTAAATATTAAATTTGAAAATTCAAAAGGCTTGTGTCCCATGTCTCGGGGCTTAAGGCTTATGCCTCGTCTCATGGGAGAGAAAACACCCCTCCTAATGCCTTTGCCCCTGAAAACACTGATATGACTTGATAAAAGGAAGAGGAGGAAAATTCCTAAAGAAGCATAAAATGGGAAAGAAAGGCAAAAGAAATAAAGAAAACTCAGCTACTGAGGTGTACAATAATGTCATCTGGAAGAAGAAAAGATATTTCCACTGCAGTGTTTATGTGAGGTATTAAACTATTGCAAGGGGGGAAAGAAGATGGGATGAGGGAGGGAGAATACAGGCACCAAAAATGTTAGGGTAGTACTTTCAAGCGGCGGGTTAGTAGCCTAAAAGGTTACTCCATCTCAAACAGGTTTCCTTCAGTGGCATCCAAGTATTACCATTATCCATAGTACAGCCCCTAAAGCTTCCTAAACCTCACAAAATTAAGCCAAGATTAGTGGATAGATTTGAGACTTAATAAAATAAAGCAATTCTTAGGATATCAAAGTAGCCAGATCTAATGTAGACTTTCCCTTTACAATTAGTGGTATGCTTTAGTTGAACTACTTGCTTCAAAGTTTCTTAAGTAACATATTTTACCATCCCCTTATTTCCAACTCGCTTGAATTGTTCTATTTGAGCAGATAACATAATAGTGCACCTTCTGCCACAAAATTCATAGATCACTCATCTACTTACTTCTCATCCCTTCTTCAAGCCTTTTCTGCTTCTCATTTCATAGAACATCATGCACAAACCCCTTGCTGTACCCTAATGCACATTATCGTTTTCATGAGAACAATATAGCTTTCATCTCATTATATGTGCCTAAACCGTTGTACAAAGGCAGCAAACTTCTCCGTGTTAAGAGACATGACTAAACTCGAACAATTCCTACGTATCAACTAACATCTTCAAATGATTATACTATAACACTGCTAAAAAAATTTAATAAGCTCTTCAAACTAGTTTTCTCAGACTGTCGAAAAGGGCATGAAGCATCTAACCCAGAGAAATACATAGCTGTGTTAGCACTAGAAAGACAATCACGACCAATATTTTTCATTTTAATTTAGATGATATTCCCTTTACAACCAAACATGTCTTCATCTTTTCAAGAGCGAATGAGTTACTACCTACTTTTGGACCTCCCGACCATACTCAAACTCTCTTCTGGTCACCATATTGGTACAGATAGATTTAGCAAGAGAAAATTCTGACCGAGTGCAGCCAATACATTGTCTAGCAAACGTTTTTCTTAAAAATGATCAGCTGAATAGGGAAATCCTAGGTTTCTTGGATAAGTGCATCATCCTTCTTAACTAATTAGCCTTCACTTGTAATATGTACAAAAAAAAAAGATTCATATGAAGAAGCTTGTAATAAGATCAAACAACAGCAAATTTCAATTACTCTCTTTCTAATTACATGGCCCATCTAATGATTTGTTCCAAACAAGAGGGGTATCATATTAGTTCAACTCCAAATGTCACAACTCACAAGTGACATACCTACTAATAGCACCTCTACTTCTATCAGTTGGAACCACATAATAGATTGGACGATGATCGCTGCCTCTTTCCAAGTGTCAGGAGCAAAAGGAAGCGATGAAAATCCATTCAGCTTATCAAAGAGTAAGGAAACTCCAGATCTATTTTAAATTGATAAGGGGCTGTTTCGCAAAATTGGATTGTGAACAGCAACAGCCCAAGTTTTACACAACACCAGCTGATAAGTAAAATGAAACTGACCCATAGCAAAAAATTCTGTTGATTACCGTCATACTTGAACCTCGATAAATGCCAAACGTGCCAACCAACAAAGGTTGATGATGCTAATAACACTAGAATAAACAATCTCTGTAATTCACAAACAGGGCCCCAATTGATGCAGTTCAATCCTCTCTCTCTCTCTCTCTCTCTATATATATATATATATATATATATATATATATATATATATCATTTCATCCTTAGGGCGAGGTGGCGAGTTGGTAGATTTGGCATACATTAAATTATAAATGTGCAAATTAGCGATTAGAGGAATTCCAAAAGACTAATGTAAATCTAGAAGGATTAACCCAAATGGACCCGCATTACAAAAAGCACTACACTTTCTACACCCAACTAAACTGCTTTGCACATTTATAATTTGATGTATGCCAAATCTATCAACTCGCAACCTCGCCCTAAGGATGAAATGATAATTAGATATATATATATATAGACACACACACACACACACACATATATTACCCTCAACCCAAGTCCCAATTTAACCATGAATCACCGAACCCATAGATTCTCAAAGAACCAAACAACCATCTACAATCTCATCACTGTACGATCGTGTAAAACAATTTTGATCGAAATTTTTTACAATTGCGTATAAATCAATTTCAGTTATGAACAAAATCAGTAATCGAAAAGCTAAAAGTACAAAGAATCAACAAATTAACACCAATCAAAGCAACATATATGTGTGTGTGTATAGATCTGATAAGCGAACCTGTTTATCTCTGATGTATGTAGAGAAATTGTTGATTCCTGAGAGACTGCAAGTATGTGAGGAAGTGGACTTCAGTCGTATCAACATCTCTCTATATAGAGAGAGAAAGGAAAAGAGAGGGATCAGATTCTGTAAGCAGATGGAAGATGCGCTTGTGACAACGCGCCATCCTGCGCGTTTAAAAAAGTCCCACATATTTGGCAAAATTTCATTAGGACCCAAACTTTTAAAAGCATCTCCAACAGCATTAAGCATAACAGCATTTTAGCCAATATATCTAGTCAAATTATAAATGGTGTATGTTCCAATTTTGTCCGGTTAGGAAATATTCCGTCCCAAAATTTTATTGAGATCCATCTTAAATTTTCATTTCCGTCCCGATTATTTTTAGAAATTTCATTTGTGTCCCATTCCACTTATTGGTATCAGGACAGAACAAGACGAATTCTCCATCTCATTTACCTATACAAACATAATTTAGAGATTAAATAATTACACCCATGAGTATAACATTCTTATAGTTCAGATAAAAATAGCTAAACATATTTATTGATTATTAATTAAAATAAAACCATATTAATAATTTATCTATTATTGAGAACAGTATCTATTGTATAGGTTTTACTCCTTCAAATATCTATATGATAATAGTATTGTATTTTTTATATTTGACAATTGGGGCAGGTTGTTAAACATTTTTCCAAACCCATCCTCAACCTCAACAGGTTTTTAAAAAGTTTCTCAAATCCACCTAGATTCCATTTATCTACATCCTTAAACCCTTCCTAATAGGGGCAAGATGGGCAGGTAGCCCCACTTAACCCATGCCCTATTACCATCCTTAGCCTTAGTTGGTTGGTATACTACAATTTATATTTGGAAAATGCTGTTGTTCACATCAAAGTTTCCCGCCCATACTTTCCCGTCTAGTGTGGCACATTTATCAGTTAATTAAAGTGGAACAAAAACATTTTCTGCAACACATTTATGAACATTTATTTTTGTCTGAGTTTTGCATGGAAGACTGAGTTTTGTGGGGGAGAGAGAAGCTGATAGATAGAGAGAGAATTTTGCAGGGGAGCGTGGGTTTTGCAGGGGAGAGAGAAGCAGATAGAGAGAGAGAGAGAGAGAGAGAGAGAGAGAGAGAGAGAGGGTCTTTTCCGGTGAGTTAATGCCATGGAGCCACTTCACAGAAATGATGCCTCCGTCGTTGATGCCTCTGGTGAGCTGCCATAACTTTCGACGACCCTCCTACAACCTTCGTCCCCTCCACAAGTTCCTCTCTCTCTCTCCGGTTGGTTCTCCTTCTTCTTTCTTTCTTTTTCTTTTTCTTTACTGTGCTCATAAAACATTTTCACTGTCTTCCTCTTATTCTCTCTTATTATTATTCTTCTTCTTCTTCTTTGTCTTCCTCCTCTTGTTCCCTTTCTTTCTCTCTATTTTCTCTCTTTCACTGGGTTTTCACTGTTTTATTTTCTTTTTTTCACTGTCTTCCTCCTCCTCCTCTTCTTCTTTGTCTTCCTCCTCTTCTTCCCCTTATTTCTCTCTCTTTTCTCTCTTTCACTGGGTTTTCATTGTTTATTGTTTTCACTGTTTTCTTCTTCTTCTTTTTTCACTATCTTCATCTTCTCCTTCTTCTTCATCATCTTCTTCTTCTTCTTTTTTCACTATCTTCATCTTCTCCTTCTTCTTCATCATCTTCTTCATCTTCTCCTTCTTCTTCATCATCTTCTTCTTCTTCTTCTTCTTCTCTGTCTTCCTCCTCTTCTTCCCCTTCTTTCTCTATTTTCTCTCTTTCACTGGGTTTTCACTATTTAGTGTTTTCACTATGAGACAAGAAACCAAACGGGAATGGTGGAAGGGACTCCTAGCACTGCTCTTTATATTTTATTTAATTTTCTTGGCAAAAAAAAATATTTTATTTAATTTTAGAATAAAATATTTGCACCCTACACGTATAAAAATGTTGTTATTTCCAATTTTGGTCTCATAACACATATATGATATATCCTTAAAAACTTTTGTTCTATTCACAGGCTCATAATTTTAAAACACATCATACATACAAGATTAGTCCTCATATATAACAGTCTAAACTCATATTTCAGCAGAAAATACAAAATTATCTATAACAAAAAATAAATATTAAGGAGAATATAATTATTAATAAATTAAGAAAAGAGTGATGGCATATTGGCTTAGTAGTATGTATTTCCATTTTTAAGGGAGAAGTCTTTAGATTGAGTACATGTAAGTACATTGATACTCGATCATTTGATAATGTTAGATGGGCTTATAATAAGAGTAGATTTCTATTATTTGGAAAAAAAAAAAAAAAAAAAAAAAGAAGAAAAACAAATACCCCTTTTAGTTTTGAAAAATTGACAGATTTTATCCTTCACTTTTTGAAACCATAATTTCTCTCTATTTAAAAATAAAATAAAATAAAACTACATTTTACTCCATTTTATTAGTTTGTTGTGATAAACACATAATTTAATTAAAAAGAAATTAATATGTAAATTATATGAAAAATAGAATTAAAATAATATTAGTTTTCTCTTTAACTTTTTTTTTTTTTCCTTTTAATGAATGATTCAGAATTTCACTCGAACAATGTAGTGATCATTCAATGATTGAATTCTTGAGAGTTCTTTCGGTCACAAGAGTTTATTTGATCAATCTATTCTATTGATCGTTCAATCAATTAATTGGCTGGAAGTTTGTTTTGTTCTTTAACAATTAATCGAAGGATCTCGATTTTGCAGAATATAGACAATTTTGAATTACATTATTTTTTTAGTTGTATAGTGTTTGTAGGGAAAGGCTATTTAAAATGAGCTACAAACCATAAAATTTCAAATTGAAGATTTTTTTTTCGCCAAGCGGTATACATTAGTAGGCTAATGATTAGTTGTTAGTGTGGAAGGGGAGCAACAAATTGGCCAATTCTCATCCATGAGGAATAGAACCCATAACCTCATTCGATAAAGAGAGAGGGAGCTAAGAACATGAACCACTGAGCCAAAGCCCATGTTCTTCAAAATTGACCCAAGACTAGCTTTGTGATTTTCAAATCTAGATTTTGGCAACAAAGAGAAGCCAGGGTTTGGTTGGGAGGTTTCATTCCCAGGAAAGGAGGGGATTGAAACTCTTTTCCGTTGTTTGGTTGGCTTCATGCCTTCATTCCTAGGAATACATCATTCCTATGGGAATAGCTTTCCACCAAAATAGGGTAATCTGAAACCAAAATTGGGAGATGGGTTTGATTTCTCATTCGGAATGACTTTTATAATTTTAGCATATTGACTAGCATGTCCCTCCTCTTAACACTACACCAAATTTTAATTCCACCCTTGTCTTACATAACACGACCAACACACGCAGCAAATCAGTGGAAGAAGAAGAAGAAGAGGAGGAGAAAAATATGGCACGCATCAGTGCAGAAGAAGAATAAGAAAGAGAAAGAAGAAGAAGCTCAGTAGTTTAATAAAAACTGGGGTTAGGGTGTTCAAAATTAGGTTTTATTTTTATTTTATTTTATTTTTTTAATGGTTATTTTGAATCAAAACCATTATTGATTGAATAAATCAAAACCAGTACTGATTGAATCAAAGCAGCTTTTGCGTTTCAAGAAACCTTAGTGATGCATCATCCACAAGAACTAATTGCTTTGTTTAATGGCTTTGTTTTTTTTTTTTTTTGTTACAGTTTTCCTTCACTTTCTTAGCAACCCAAATGGCTAGAGCCTCCCTTTTGAAACGACGCTGCTGCTGCTATTGTGTTACCGGCTTTCATTTGGCTTGGGGCATACATCTGTACGCATGAGATTTGTCCAATATTCCATGAACAAGAGTAATTTAGCTATGCAAAGAATAAGAGCGTGTGAACATCCTTTCTACTCATATAAGGAATGAGTTTTTTTTTTTTTTAATCAAAGATTCTCATTTTTTTCCTTATCCCTCTATACACATACAACACAGAAATCAGGCTGCTGCTCGGTTGTAACTCATTAAATTTATTTGAGAAAATATAATTTACTCTACACAAATGATAGAGAGTCGAACACCCAAATTGGAAAAAAAATTGTCGTTCACTTTCTTGGCATCCAAGCAAATGAAACCCAAATAAATTTCAACCGTATATAAATGTTTATCTCTCCTCTGTAGTCTGTAACAAACCCATGGAGGTTGAATGGGGCCATACTCTTTGAGATCTGGACCTTTCTCTTTAAGATCTTTCTCGATTTCTTTCGTCTGTAGTCTGCAGCAGCTTGCTCTCCTTCGAATGGGGGAGATATGCATTTGTTGCTCTTGTCAGTAGAAAGGGTACTTTGCTAATCATCATGCATTTTGTTGTGAGATTACCTAGCCCAAACAAATAAAAAAATGGAAAGTGTGTGGTAAATTTATTCGTGATTACCATGCTGCCAAACGTTGGAATGAGAAAGAAATGGTACATTCCCATTCCCATGTAATAAGCCAAGCCTAGGAATAGGATTCCTTACCCCTAAACCATATGTAGCCTTAGGGTTCATTTGCTATTATTTGGAGTTATCATGTTGGGACTTAGGGTTCATTTGCTAGGCCTTTTTTAAAATTACTTTTGGAGCTCAAAATTCCACTTGATCTAAAAAATGGAGTAATAATTACTTGGACAACTTGATGAGTGATAGAATGTTTGACAAATTTTTCATACTAGAAATGATTGTGACACCAACTTTTGTCAGAGTTAGTTCTAGTATGGAAATTTTAGATTTAGTCAGCTAAGCACTTATGGCTATTGGATCATCTCATCTCTTAAAAAAGCCTCCATTCATGAGATGGTCCAACGGCCATAAATCTTAATTGACTAAGATCTAAGTCAACATTAACTGACTAAATCATTTCAATATATATATATATATATATATATATATACTAGCACAAATTCCGGGCGATGCCTGGGTGTGAAAAAAGATGGAGCATAGAGATTAATAAGTAAATATAAAAATTTTACAAAGAATTTAATCAATTTTAATTTTATTACTATTTAATAAATTATTTTTTCATAATGTTTTTCAATTTTATATAAACGGGTAATATATAAACTAAGGATCAAATGGAAGATGTAAAGGGGAAAAAAAATACAACATATATTAACAATTAAAATAAAATCTACTCGTAACTTGTATCTTCTATCTTATCTCGATTTGATTTGGGGCTTTTTATGTGGTATTTATTTTTTAATAATACATCCTATTTAATCTGTACTCTTATAAATTTAATTAAAATCAAACGGTGAAGATAATCTAATAAAAATAATTTTTTTTACAATTATAATGTATTAAATTCCTAGTCCTATCTAACTTCTCTCTTCTATCTTATCTTGATTATTTCTTCTATTTTTAATTTAAAATTTTGGTTCCACCTCAATAAATTTGTGGTTTTTTTATTTAAATTATGGATCCAACCTAACTTATATCCTCTATTTTATCTTGATTTAATTCGGGGCTTTCTATATGGAATTTATTTATTTAATAATACAACCCCATTTGATTTTCTACCCCTATAAATTTTCTTCGAATCGAATGATCAAAATAATCTAAACAAAACAAACTTTTGTACAATTATAATATGTTAAATTGTGAGTCCCACCTAACTTCTCTCCTCTCTCTCATCTTGATTATTTCTTATTCTTTTTATTTAGAAAATTGAATTAAGGGCTTTCTATGTAATATATATATATATACATCCCATTTGATTTTCTACCCGAGCCTATAAATTTACTTAGGATCAAATGGTCAAGATAATCTAATCAAAATAAACTTTTACACAATTATGATATATTAAATTGTGAGTCTCACCTTACTTGTTCCCTCTATATCATATTGATAATTTCATCTACTTTAATTTTATTTAAAAAATAGTTCCATACACTTCCATAAATTTGTATTTCTTTTATTTAAATTATAGGTCAAGATAATCTAGTCAAAATAAACTTTTACACAATTATGATACATTAATATTGGTTCCACTTGATCTTAATAATACATCATGCTTAACATTTTTAATCAAGAATGTATCTCCAATTTTACTTGATCTTAAAAATACATCTCATTTAACACTTTAAATCATTTCTATGTGTTAATATACATATTTTAATCATCGAAATTTAATTAAGATCAAATTATCAATATCATCCACGTGGGAAAAGAGGTAAAAAATAATTTTCTTTTTAATTTTTTAATTTTTTAATTTTTTTTTTACGAATCCTTGTAGTTTAATTAATGGTATCTCCTCATCCCACCCACCATTTTCGAATAAAAGTTTTTAATTCTTCAATTGGAATTTTCGAGTCATGAAATGAAAGCCTTCAATAAAAGCATTTGAGAAAAAAAAAAAAAAACTATATATGTTCTTTGTGTAAACCATGAATCAATATGCTATATACATAGGCTATAAATGGATTAAGGACCAACAATCCTAACATTGAACCATGTACACATGCATGTACATATTTTAGAGATAATATGTATATATGTGTGCAGGATAATAAAACAATTAATTAAGTTCTTAACCTTATAAAAAATAATAATAATAATTTTAATTAAAAAAGCTTGTGGGTAACAATTAAAGTCCAAGTGTGCATGGCAAAAAGTACCCATGTGCACATGCATGTACATATTACTGTAGTAATTCTTGTCTCAATATCAATTATTAATTGGGTAGAGAGTTTTTTGATGTTAAAAATTAAGTAGCAGTTATATATGCTCTTCAAGAAAAATTGAAGCCATACTGATTGTTGCTCCCAAAAAAATTATAACTACAAAGAGATAGAGAATGTGAAAAAAAAATTGTGATCGTCAATCCAAATAATAAAAAAAAGAGATAGAGAATGTGAAAAAGCTATAAATACAAAGCCAAATAATTAAACAAAAATATATATAGAGAGAGAAAGAGAAGAAGAAGAAGAAATAGTAGAAGAAGAATAATAATAGCACATTACCTAGACGTGAGGCACTAATCAGTATATGGAGAGTGTAGCAAAGAAAAAAAATAAGAAGAAGAAAAGCAGCAGCCCTAATTAATTTGATAGTAATGGAAAGTCAAAGGAAGAAAAGAAAAGAAAAGAAAAGAAAATAAGATATGAGAATAAAATAAAATAAAATATATCATATATCAACCAATTAGAAAGAAGAAGAAGATTGAATTAAGGAGAAAAGAGAATAAGGGAGGGAAGGCCAATGAAGACCGCCACGTAGGACAAACTGTTCTATATATTTTGGCATTTTATCAGGATTATTGATGTATACTAAGGTTCTACAACATTAGAATTGTATCAATCACTGGGTTGCACAAAGTAGTGTTTTACGATAAGCGGAGCGACAAATTTGACTATAGATTGAGGCTAGTTATTATCCCATGATCGAACTAATCTCAAGGCTGGAGTAAGACTTAGTATGTCCTTAATTGGTAATATTTTGTAATCTCTAGCTGCTCTCAATGGATTGTTTGATGCATTTGATCAGGGTTTCGTAGACGTATTTTTTCATTAATTGCTTGAATGAATTAATGTGTAATTGGATGTTTTATTGATTTGATTGAACAAATTGAATATATCTTTGATAAATTTTTACTAGTAATTAACTCTCTTCAGCATGTCATTGTACTTTATTTTAAATTAAGTAGAATATTTAAATTTGTCACATAATTAAAGATTCCTGTGGAAATTGATTATGTGTGCATGGTTTTAAGAGTGACAATAGTCTCAGTTGTATGTACACATGTAGACTTTATGCCTTTAATTAATTGTGGAATATGTAATTTAAAAAATCGACTGTTAGATTAGATACTGTATTTTTTTTTTTTTTTTTTTTTTTTTTTTTTTTTTTTTTTTTTTTTTATGGATGTCATGTACACTAAAAATCACAGTAATCTAATGTTAATATCTTAAAATATATATAGACTGAAAAACTGTGAATGTTGAAAATTGTCACAGTTTTTTTCAATGACACTATTGAGAAACTGACCATTGGATTATTGTGATTTTTAGTATGCATGACATATATAATTAGTCTAGTATCTAATCCAACGGTCACTTTTTTAAAATATGTATCTCACATTATCTATTAGCTTTCATACTTGCGCTAGAGTAAGCATATGCTGATTGATAAAATCATTTCTAAGAGTATCAATACCGCATATTATGTATATTGCATGATGGATCGCGGCAATGTACTTAGGTCGAATTGAGATTTATTTATTCATTGTATTAGTGGGAAATTTTTTTAGTGTTGGTATTGACCTATGTACTAAATTGAATTGAGTTGCTTTAATTTTTATTTATTTATTTATTTTTTGTGTGATATTGATTTGAAAATTGAGAAAAGTTAAATTAGACCTATTCATCCCCCTCTAGGTCATATTATGAACCTTTATAAAAAAATTAGTAGCTTTCAATCTTTTCAGTTTCAATAGTACTTTAAGACAATTTAAAATAATTCATACTCGATCAGTAGTATGAAAAGGGACAGAACTAAAATTTGTCTCAATAAGGATGTCCCAGCCACATGTAGTAATATTAGCCCCTAGGTTTGATCCAAATTCACCATATAATCTGGAAGCTAGCTAGGGTTGTAAGATAAAATTAATCTTTATCTTGCCCATATGATAAGGAGGGATGATGCATCAAGAGCTCTTAAATTAATATACGTTTTTTATATTTATTAAATGATGTGCAATTATGAATATTCTTCAAATTCTGAGGAATTAATAATAATCTAACAACATAATAATTATAAGGGCATTTTACGTCAATAATCTTAAGTTTTCGAAATATTGCGTAACCCAATTCATAGATAATTACGTAAATATTTTTTATTTTTTGGACCAAAATACTTTACGTAGACAAAATAATAATCATTTTACCAAATAAATGGCCAAAAAGTTAAGTTTTTTTTTTGTTAACAATCCTCAATATTGCCGTGAATTCCTAATTTAATATATATATAAACCCCAATCCCCAAAAAATGAACAAAATCTCCAATTTAATAAAGCATCCATAATCCCCAAATTAACACAGAATTCTCAATTTTATTAAGAATCCACAATCCCCATCTCCAACTCATCCTTACACACCCCTTAGTGGGAGATGGAATGACAAGTATTAAATATTAATTTGACATATAGAGGATTTGGGATTATGTGCAAAATGAAAAGTCAAAATCAAATTTCAACGCTTGAAGAGTATTTTGGTCCAAAAAAACAGTGATAGATTCACTATCTTTAGATCACGTTCGTTTACATAATATTCCAAAAACTTAGGATTATTGACGTAAAATGCCATTATTTTAATATCTGATATTGCTGAGAATTGTATTGCATTGGTAACTCTAAATTAAAAAAAATAAATAAATAACTCAATAAAATTAAAGTGAAAAATCTCATTGAAATGAAAAAAGTTATGTAACATGAAATTCATATTTAAAATCAACAACAAGTGTATAGTTGTCCATCAATTACATAAATAAGAAAAATAAAATTACAAATTAAATGAGTGATGGATCAATGACTCAATGAGTTGATATCGGCATAATGGACAAGAATTGGTGTGCTGCAACCAAGTAAGAATGCATGGGCCATGAAAAAGATGAGAGCAAGGCATTTTAGTGAGCACTGTTCCTGCCAAAAACTCCTCCAAACAAACCATTCACGTACCAATATTATTTGCATCAAACTTTTCATCTTTCAAGTACTTTTCAATGGCGGATGTGGACGCACCATTATTAATCCCTGTAAAATCTCGGATGTCCATCTGTATAAATATATCTGCAAGCCAACCCAGCTCAATCTCATATTCTTCTTCATCATATGCATCACTCCAGTACTCAACTCCAGTATCGGCCACCTCAGCAGCCATTTCGACTCGATCACCGGGCTTAAGCAAGAGAATATGTTGAAATTATGTGGGTTTCGAAAGGCGAGGACGTAATAAAGAGGAAACTTTGAATTAAGCAGAGATATATTGGTGTTTTTGATCATCAGTAGGTTTGTTTTCTTTTTCTTTCTTGTTTGGGATTTCGTTTTTGAGTTGGATTTGTATGACACAAGTACCTCGATCGATGTTGCCTAGCCCAACTGGCTTTGTATAATGGGAGGGAATGTTGACACACCCTTGAATTATAAGCCAAACCTGAACAGTTTTGATTTTTTACCGTTTTATGAAAAAATACCTTGTTTTTAAGAAAACTAGCCGAGTTATCCACTAGAAAACATCATTTTGAACAACTTTGTAGAAGAAAGTTTTTCCAAAATCTATCATTTAAGCAGACTTTTTGGCATTTTTTACGAAATATTTTGTAAAAATAATAAAATGGTCAAAAAGTCTACTTAAATGATAGATTTTGGAAAAACTTTCTTCTACAAAGTTGTTCAAAATGATGTTTTCTAGTGGATAACTCGGCTAGTTTTCTTAAAAACAATGTATTTTTTCATAAAACGGTAAAAAATCAAAATTGGAGGGGGTGGGCTTATAATTCAAGGATGTGTCAACATCCCCTCCCTAGTATAATACTTCGCTGACATTGGCCCACAGCCATAAGGTCTTGAGAAGGCTAGGCCCAGAATGTTTGGAACCATGGCCATGCCCAATCATAATTAATCCATGTCAAAGTAATTTTTAGAGGTAATTAATTACACTTCGCCCCCTAAACTATTGGCCAATTTTACATTGCTTATGTGGTTTCAATTGCATCAATGTACCCCTAAACGATTAGATTGTATCAAAGTGCCCCTAAACGATTAAATTGTATCAAATTACTCCTTTCTATTGGTTAGTCATTTGTTTTTTGATTGAAAAATGGTGTTAGACTTGTTATATTTTTATGCAATATTTATCCTAAATTGTTAATATGTCTATAAACATATCGGTGAAATTTCGTGATTTTTTTCAACATATTTTAATTTTTATGAATTATTTTCTTCATACAACAAATAAATTCATATTAAATTAAATATTGATCCAACGGTCAGTTTTTCAAAAAATAGACTGTGACAGTTTTTCACAATTTTTATTATTATTGTTTACATTTTTTTTTAAATTGTAAAAACCGACCATTAAATTAATGTGATTTTTACATTCATGATACGTATTAGTGGAGCATCATATCCAATTGTCGGTTTCTAGAAATAACTGCTCCAAGTTCTTCAGATGCACTAGAAAGAATAAAGAGGGAGGACAAAAAGAGAGGACGAATGAAATTTTCCTAAATATATATGGTTAACAAAGAACAACCAGAAAGGAAATCAAATATATATATATATATATATATATATATATATATA
>JAESVK010001393.1:292810-306142 GCA_017140935.1 Hamamelis virginiana | reverse complement strand
TTTCCTCTAACTAAGTTTAATTACTTACTAATATACTATTAATTAAGTGATGGCATTTTATGCACAAAGTCTTTTTTCTTTTTCCTTTTTTTTGGGTGTAAATGAAACAAAGAACAAAATTAAATACAACGATTGGAAGATGATCCATGTAAAATGAAAAATATTATGTAGTCCAATATAAAATCCATAAAACCAACGTCTATAGCACATGAAAAGCAAAAAAAAGAAAAAAAAAATCAGTCAATAAGTTGATATCGGCATAATGGACAGGAATTGGTCTGCTGCAACCAACGAATAATGCATGAGGCATGAAAAAGATTAGAACAAGGCATTTTAGTGAGCAATGTTCCACCCAATAACTCCTCCAAACAAACCATGCACGTACCAATTGCATCAATATTATCAAACTTTTCCTCTTCCAAGTTTTCAGTAATATTCCCTGTAAAATCTCTCATGTCCATGTTTATAAATAAATTCCCAAGCAAAGCCGCAACCTCATCTACTTCTTCTTCCTCATCAACCCAGTACTCAACTCTATCAACAATATCCTCAGTCGCCATGTCGACTCGATCCGGGGGCTTAAGAAATCGCAGTCAGCTACAGAAATGTCGAGCGATTGCGCTAGCTGGTTTTAGTAATATAAGTTTCTTTTCCTTTCCCCTTTTGGTTTTGGTTTTGGATTCTGTTTTTGAGTTGGATTTGTATCCAGGGACAAAGAGGGAAACTGGTAAGTAGCTAGGTGGACAAATGAGTGCAATCACTTGTCCTAATATTTGAATAACTTAACTGGAAATTCTTGAAACTGTATGCAATCACTTGTCCGGATCGAATTTGGATTTTGGTTAATTTCTGCTCTGGGTGGCCATGCTTGTGACCTACCTCAACTGGCCTTGTACAATACTTCATACTTGATTGACATTGGCCCATAGCCATATGGCCTTGAGAGGAGTGGGATCCTCTACTTGCATATGCTTTGTGCTTGGGTGACGTGGCATGATCTGGATGGTCTGCACATCACCCAAGTGAAAAGCAAACCATCCAGATCATGCCACATCACCCAAGTATATGCAAGCACAAGTAGAGGATCCGGACGTGCCTTGAGAAGGCTTGGCCGAGAATGTAGGGTATAGCATGCCCAAGTCCAATCATAATGAATTAAAGTCAAAATAATTTTATTAGTAAAAAGTAAGAAGCCCGAACTTATCCAAATAGACTCTAAAAATGTTTATATATACACACAAATATCAGTTAGGTTCTAGTAACACTTGGCTTGACACATGGTTTGTAAAATCTAATATGAGATTGGTTTTTGAGAATGGACCGTTGGATTAGATATTCTGCTTATATCCGACGGTTGGTTTTTCTGAATACAAAAATGTAAAAAATTGTAACAGTTTGCTATAATTTTTTTTTTTTTAATAGTTTTTTCAAAACTATGATATATATATATATATAGGGACAGGTTCCCTTATACCCTATTTTGACACCTAACTTTACACCCTGTTTTCAATTACCATTGTAAATATAATATTTTGAGAAACCGATCGTTAGATTAGATACTTATTGTATGTTTGTCATGTATGAAAAAAATCGGAATGATCCAACGGTTAGTTTTTGAAAAATAATATTTTGAAAAACTACTATTTTTAATTTTATATATATATATATATATATATATTTATTTATATTTATATATAAATATAAAAAAAAAGTACGTAGCCGTGGGATGAATGTAATTTTTGTTATACATGATCTGTATAAACAAAACATTTAATCCAACAATCAGTTTCACAAAATACATATTCAATGTCGAATTTCACAAATCATGAATAAGAAGCATGTGTCACTAAAACGTGATCCCACGAATATATTGTGCCACACAAGTATCCACTCTTCAACAGTTTTTTTTGTATAGCATAGTAATTATTAATATCATTGTAATATGATGTTGCAAATTAACAGAGTATAATATCTTGGCTTGCACATTACTTCCCTTAAGGACGGAGAATATATATATATATATATATAATTTCATCTTCTTCTTTGTACTGAACTGTATCCCCCATGGACGCATGACGTTCAGCCAATTATCGACTCGATCCGCGGGCTTAAGTAATCACAGGCAGTTGGATCGAAAGACAAGCATGAGAGCATGTTGAGAACGTGGCCTCGTATTATACTTGACGGACATTGGCCCAAGGCCTCATAAGGCCTTTGGAAGGCTTGGGCTAGATTATTTGGACAAAAGTGCCCCGTACCGGCCATGGCAAATTATCCCAACTCAGTCTCTAATCATACTTAATTAATGTCAAAGGGTCTTCTTCTAAAATCATTTTTGGGGCATTATTGCAATAAATTATACTATTGGGACATTTTTGTAATCTTATATTTTATTGTTAGTCACGTGTTATGTCCTTGTCACAGATCTAATGATTATAAGTGAAATTCTGTTATAGAATTTCACTATAAGTAGGAGTGAAGTACATGTAATAGAGATCGGTCTTTATTACCTCGAGAGAATTTTCTTGTTTTCTATTAGTTCTAGAGAGAGAAAGTAGGAATATTCTAAAAGTGTGTAAGAAAGTCCAGTATTACTTCTCGATTTCTGTAAGTATGAATATTTTATTGTTGTCAATAAAAGTTTATTTATTCTTTATAATTTTAAAAACCCGTTTGGATTCGTTTTTTATAAGTACCTATTTGCTTTTTTAAAATTTTTCTAAGAAATTATGTATTGCAAATTTTAAAAAAAGTAAATAAGTACTTATGAAAAACAAATCCAAACGGTGCCTAATTTTTTACATATTTCTTTAGAGTTATGTTCAAACTATACTAGAAGTGATTGTTGCCACAATAACTTCTAGTATCAAAATTTTGTCAACTATTCTATCATTTCTCAAGCTGTCTAGAGGTAATTGTCTCTCTATCTCTTAAATTAGGAGGATTTTTGAGCTCCAAAAGTTATTTTGAAAAAGACTAATGCAAATGGCCCTAAAGTAACTTTATTTGATAAAATGTGTTATTATTTTTTTTTTCCGCCAAACAAGTGTTCATATGTTTAATATTCACATATGAATTTTCAAATTCATTTTTTTTTTTTGGTGCGCACATGTGTTTCTGTTTGCATTCAAATTGACTTTCGTGAGGGTGCGTGGGCGTGCCAGAACCTAATTGGTTCAAATTGAAGCCAATCCTTTTGATCCCGAGCATCGGTTAATTAGAAGAAAGTCAAAAAATCAATCAAATTGATTTTCGACCAATTAATAAGCCACCTTGAAAGTCAAGATTAGATGAATTGTAGGTGATTGTGAAAGGGTTGGGGTTCTTCCCTTTATAAAGTTCTTTCTTGCCTATGAATGATTAATAGAACTTTCCAAAAATAAAATAAAAATATGATAAAATGCATTGACCTCTCTTGAGGTTTGATGTAATTACAGGAACCTCTCTTACGTTTTGAAAATTCCAATGACCCCGTGAGATTTATGTTTATGTGCAAATACCTCATTTCCGTTACATTTTTCGTAAAAAAATTAACAAAAATTGCTGAAATCAGCCAATAAATTTCTAAAATGCCAAATTTGCCCTTATTATTATTGGCAATTACCTCCCCTAAGATTTGACATAATTACAGGGACCTCCCCTAGGATTCAAAAATGCTAACAACCCCCTAAGGTTTATGTTCATGTTCAAACACCTCTCTTCTGAAAGCTGCTAACATCATCCTGTAATTTTTTTGAAAATGTCTATTTTGTACTTAATGTTGTTGGATGTGTGAAAAGGCAAAATTGACCTAAAATTTAATTAAACTTATAATTTTGACCACCAGCATATAAATGGTGTAAAAGTTTAATATTAATCTCATTAAAGTAAGCAAAAGATACGTACTTAAAATAGACTCCCTTAAATATGATGAGCATGAAATTCATAAGAAATTAATTTAACTCAACAATCAGTTTTTCAAAATCCATTTTACAATTGGCTCTTTGGAGGTCATTTTTCATAAATTTATCTAAAATTATTGTATTTCCAATGAAAATGTAATATAAACACTGATCCAATTGTGACTTTTTAGAGAGTTACAAAAATAAAATCTCTTCTATATAAATCATAATTGGCAATAAAATAAAATAAAATATTCAAACTTTGGAGATCGACAATTTTTTGTTTCAAAGCCAAATTGAGATATTCAAATTATTATGGAAAGCTCATACATTCTACTTTGGCACCCGTAGGGTAGTGTATCTCCCTCAAAATTTTAGAAATAAATAAGCTTAAAATATCCAACTGACCAAATTTCTATAACATTTCTAAAACAAAAATGTTACAAGCCTTCAAAGTTGAGAAAAAAAAAATCATATTTTTCTACATAGAACTGACTGAAAAATTTTGATTTTTTCCCCAAAAATTTGAAGGCTTATATAACTTATTCATATAAAATCCAAATAGAGTGATTCAAGTTGTAATCGAAAGTATGTCATGAGACCTTTCTATAGCAATTCGAATTACTCAAATCAAAGTTCATATAAGATATGATCATTCAAAGTAAGCTTGTTAACCATGGGAGGTTTTTGTAATTTTGCCAAACCTTAGGGGAGGTCGATGCAATTTACATTTGCAAAAAAATGAGGGTATTTTAATCATTTTACATACCTATTGACGGAAAATATAATGGAAGGGAGGTGTTTACAAATAAATATAAACCTCAAGGGGGTCATTGGAGTTTTTTAAAACTTAGGGGAGGTCCCTGTAATTACGCCAAACCTCAGGGAAAGTCAATACATTTTACCCATAAAAATAAGAAGACTGTGCTGTGAATAAAAGAAATAGTAAGTAAATTAAAAGCAACCAAGATTATGAAAGTAAAGCAATTTAATTGAAAACAAACTAAGTTGTGAAGAAATTAAAAGTAAGCTATTAAATGAAATAAATTACCATTGAAGTAAATAAGTGATGAAAATCAATTCAAGAATTAAAATTTAGATAAACGTACTGAAAAATAATAGCAGCTGCTATGGTAACGTTGAGTGTGTCTTCCTTGAAGCCATCTTATGTTATTTATAGAGAAAATTGCCAGAACTTTGCTTGCTCTCCAATTTTATGTTGCTTGATGCCCAATCATCCGATAAATCTTGCAATTTTGTGACATGTGTCGCATGAAATCTAGCAACCAACTCTACTATGCGTTATTTGCTATCCAATTTTGTGATGGTAACCTATTACCATGCCATGAGTTCTATAAAAATAGGTAACTTCCTATCCACTTTTGGTTTCCAACTCCTTATATGACTCAAGCAATTGACTTGGTCATATCTGCTTGCTAGTAGAGTTATGACTTCTGAACCAAGGCAGCCACTTATCCAATCAACTTAGGCCAACTAATTTACTTTGGCTTACTCGATGACAAACTCAATACTCTGTTCCATTCAATTAATTTTCACGTGCATAGAAAATTATCACTTTCTCTCACTGTCATCTTTCTCTCTCATTTGTACTCTTATTAGTTTGGTTATATCTATGTGTACACTTGCTTTAAGTCTGCTTCAAAACTCGATCTCCATGCTAAGAAATTTTTGAACTATATATGATTATTCTTGATGTTATCAGTTATATCTCATTTTAACTAAGATCAGCTAAGAACACGAACACAATCCCTTGAATTCTCATTCATTTAATGCATTATTCATCTCAACATTCCAATCCAATGACTCAAGGATTAGTTGATTTTAGTTAAAGTGAGGTATCACTCATAAGAACATTTTTCATATATGATATATTGAAATCTGTTTCAATAGTACATTTGTTTTGTCCACTTAGGCTCTTTATATTGTTAAAATAATATTTGGGGTCATTTGATTATTATAATTTTCATACCTTCATAATATGGCTCTGCGTAAATTTATTGAATTTTTAGTACAACCCAAAAGCATAAAATTTTCTTAAAGGTTATATTTGATAGGTCCTTTTTTACGTTTTTTATTTTTTATTTTTTTATCCCAAAGTCCACCCATCTTTTTTCCTTTCCAGTGAAGTCTTCTTGGCATTATGTTGACAAAAATGCCCCTTTTGGCATCCCCATCTGCTTCACTGAAACAAGTCCCTTCTACCCAAAACATCTCTTCCTCGAACCAAATCACACACAAACACACGTATTCATATATAAAATCCAAATAACTCCTTAGCGAATCAGAACACTTTGCCGCTGCTATTTCCTCTCTCTCTCTCCATAGCTTTGCTCTCTATCTCTCTCCTCTTTCTCTATACTTCTCTCTATGGTTGTTGTAGACACCCCAATTTTGCAGCTAGATGAGCATATAAAGTTTCACATGGATAATTGTCCCTTTTTAGCAACCAAATAAAAATAAAAACCATCAAAATTTAAATTTGAACATATTGGAAGCATTTTTGAGATAAAATGAGCTCACCATCACATCCAACATATGACAAAATGGTCAAAAAGCGAGTCTCTAAGAAATCAAAGTGAAATTGAACAATTGGGAACCTTTTAACTAAAGGTACAACTCTTTAAGTATCATATGTCAAAATTCATAATGATATAGACTTTTTGTTGTTGTTGTTGTTGTTGTTGTTGTTGTTGAAGAAACTGAGCTCTCCATCACGTTCAGATTATGTCAAAATGTTGGGGGTCAAATTTCAAATCAATTGGAATTAAAATGAATGAATCAGATTAAGTTAATGTTTTTCTATATCTTTATATGAACTATTACTTATTTATTTATTTATTTTTATGGGGTTTGCTTCTGCCTCTTTAAAATTCATCGTTTGAAGAGATTTTGCTTGGATTTTCTCAAGTTACTTTGGGAATTTTAGTAGGATTTCACTCTATATATGGACAAATATAAGATTTGTTGCTTCTAAAATAATAATAATTGTTTTATTGTTTTTGCATAAAGAAGGATTGACATTGGGGTTACATGATGCATTGGGTTTACACGATGACAAATTGAAGCATAAAGCCATGAAAACAGTCAGGACTTTCAAGCATAGAATTTGTTTATCAGATAGAACTTAGATGTGGTTTTTTTAATGAGAAAATAGAGGAAAGGAACGTGTTACTTTTGTTTTGATTTCAAAAAGATTATAAAACAAAACAATTAAAAGGAAAATAATAAAAAGTAAAGGGCTATTTGTTATCCTTTGAATATTGCCTATTTTAGATTGATTAATTTTATGATGTTCAGTTTATGTCATTAAATAACAACGAAAAACACAATTAAAAAATAATATAAAAGGATGTACCTATTTTTATTATTGAATTAGTAAGATTATTTTAAATTTACATATATGTGTGCATATAAAGTTGGAAAGAAGTAGTATATGTATGCTAATTAAGTTTTTGATTATGACATGTTAAACATGCACTTTTCAAGTTACAAAAAGCATAAACAAACCAAGAAACATGCCTACGAGAAGTGGAAATCTTCACTCATTGCATCTAATTACCAAAGCAAAGCAAAAGGTTGTGATTGCATTTACTTTAAGAGTTTTGTTTACATTGGACCAATTGTGTACAAAGTAGACCATTGTAAACCATTGTAACTTTTTAAGGGTTATTTATTTGCATTTTTCAGTTCCTTGGAAAAGAACTATGCAAGCTCTATTCTGTTGAGGATGGGGACAAAGTTATTGGCTCAGATTTGGCCAAGCACCAAAGTCAAAGAAAGCTGCAATTTTGTAGCTAAAATTTGGGGCTGAAGATTTCAACCGAGCTACCTTGGTAGGGTGGCTACTGCAGGCGGCTTGTTAGCTACTAGCTCTTCCATTTTCAGCTATAAATAAAAGGCTTGTGAGAGGTGGAATTGTGTGGCAAGTGAGAAAAGAATCAGAGAGAGAGAGAGTGAGTTGATTTGAAAGGTGTTTTTCCTTTTCATTGATTGTTTTTGTATTTTCTTCATATAGTAAAAGTTGCAGCAACTCCGTGGATGTAGGCAATTGCCGAACCACGTAAATCTTGTATCTCTCTCTTGTGTGAGACAAAATTATTGTTAGATGTATGCCATAAAACCAATTATTAGGTTGTATTCAGGGAACATTATATTTCATTATATTCATTTATGAAATGGCTTCTTTAATCATGTAAACTTGGGTTTAATTACTGTTCATGATAAATTCCTTGGATAGTATGATAGAGAGTTGTATTTCAAGTGTTGAGATAGAGATAGAGACTTATAACTTTCAAGTACATCTATCCTAAACTAGTTCCTAATCATAGGTTTATATATTTTGACGATTATAAACCGTTAAGATTAGCACAGGTTATACTAGCTCTAATGGAAGGATGGTGAGTCTCATGCCATTTGTGTAGAAACACTATAGTAAACCTGTGGGTGCTTGTTAGAGAACAAGTACACCGAACGTGACCAATATGAGTATAGCTTATGGAGTTCTATTTGCATGTCAAAAGCTACTCATGTGTATAGTCACATTTGTAATCCTTAGACCTATGACACCATGGTTATCTTATACTTGGGTTATTAGAGTTTGATAGTAGCGTGTATATCCCTAACCATTAGGATGTAATCGGTATTCATTGGTTCTAGTAAGTTATGTATGAAGATAGGTGAGTGTGCAATAGGGAATCACTACCCTTAATATGAAAGGGAGAATGTCAATGTTAATTCACAAATATACAATCTCAATAGAGTCTTTGGCTAAAGCGGTAGGAAACCAAGAAAAGAGTTTTCAAGGGTTTACCTAATTGAGATTATGTTTTGGTGAATTGGTAACACATGATTAAGTTAGGGTTTGACATGAATCCATACCCGATTAACTTAACCATGACATTATATGGTGAAGGATTATCTATAACACAAAGGGTTCATTTATATTTGTATATTCACTTACACCTAGGGTACGTCATGATATGTTGCTAGATGTCACTCATGACTAGTGAAGGCCTAATGATAAGTGTTATCATTGATGGCAAAATTGAAATTGCTCCAATTGAACTATAAATAGAAAGTTTCTATTTTGGGAGATATGAGATATCCCTGGCCACTACTAGGTTAGGATGAACTCAATGGGTCACACATATAAGGGCACAAGTGAGTCTCTTGAATTAGTGTGGTCTTTGTTATTAATTGTTAATAAGTAAGGGGCCAAATTATAAATATAAAGAATATTTTCTATAAATATGTGATGATGAGTCATGCTAGCACTAAGTAACCACTCATCATAAAAGAGAAGGAGAAATATATTGGGAGAAACCCTAGGGCCGTGAGCTATATAGTGGTTGTTGGGGATATATACTAAAAGCCATGCTTTTATGTAATAGACCTTGCTATTTATTTATTAATGAATTATGATATTGCATTTTAAATGAGAATCTATATAATCTATGTTTGCATTATATTATCTTCTAATATTATGCATGTGTGTCTTTTGTTCTACATAGTAGATGATCTGGTGTGTAGAGTTGGCTTACACACAAAAGATCATATCATCAGTTCTTGTAGAATATAAGCTTATTGTTCACAATCTGAGATGGAATTTGGCACACCATCGGTAAGATTGTAGCACACGATTTCAGTAGGTATGTCTTGACTACGGGGAATGGTTTTCCAACTTCTTGTGCTAGTACACTTGTGTGTATTGAACGAGATCGTTTTGGGATAATTATTTTATACTAACACATAAAATAATTAATACCTCATGGTTATTATGAATACTTATGCTCTTAATCCAAAAATATTTAATAAACGCATGCATTTATTGTTAGTTATTTTGATTCATAAAGAGTGAGATATTTTTAGGTCAATAATCTCGATGAGTTGGATAACTGCATTTATTGTATGGTGAATATTAATTATTGACAGAATCCACGTCCTGGTATAAGGATTGATGATACCCCCTTGAGGATACTTTTAAGTTTTGATTATGTCAAACCCTGCAGGTAGATTTTGTATCCGACATATCAAATAAGTAGTGGAAGGTCTCAAGAAGATTAACAGAGGTTGATTAAATAAAATTGTCAGTAATTTAATTTAATCAACGGGTATCTATAATCTTAACGTGGGGAGATTAATAAGTATTTAATAACAAAGAGCTCGAAATTTAATTTCGAATAAGCTAGGGAGTGCAATTATAATTCTTTAGTGGAATAAATTATAATTAATGTAAATAGGTTTTAATATTTACATTAGGAGCCCGAAACTTATTTGCCTTTAGGTCCCTACCGTAGCCTATATATATGCCATGTTGGGCAGCCACTAGGTTAAGACGAAATATTTTCTCTAAACCCTAGAGGCGGGTCCATCAAAGAGAGCACATAAAGAGCCACTCTCTCTTCACGTTCTGGCATTGAGGAATACGGTAAAAGGCTTAAAGGGATCGAGCAGTGTTCTACAGTTCGTGATTTTTGAGATCAATCCAGACAGATCTCAAGGTATGGATTCATCTTTTTCTTGTAGATGATTCGAATTTTTTTTTTTTTAATCTATATGCACTATCACTTGTTCATGGGATTTCCGCTCCCAGCAGTGGTTCTCTCTCTCTCTAGCCATCCACTCTCTATCTCTCTCTAAGCTTGTCTCTTCCAAGGGTTGTGAATGAGTAAGGGTTCTTGAAGTTTTGTGCTCGTGTGGATACCGTTGGAGACTACCATACTTTTGGAGCTCGAAGGATCAAGGGTTGGCTTCTTCAAGGAACATCAAGAAAGCTTTTAATTCTTGTAAATTAATTGTTTTGATTCTTTTCATTGTTTGAGAACATCCTTGGGATGATTACTATGGAGAAAAAATTTATTAGTTATTTTCGTTGCATTTCTCCGATGATGGTACTCTATCAGTTATTAGCTCAGATTTGGCCAAGCACCAAAGTCAAAGGAAACTGTAATTTTGTAGCTATAATTTGGGGTTGAAGATTTCAGCCGAGCTACCTTGGTTGGGTGGCTACTACAAGTGGCTTGTTGGCTGCTGGCTCTCCCATTTTCAACTATAAATAGAAGGCTTGTGAGAGGTGGAATTTTGTGGCAAATGAGTAGAGAATCAAAGAGAGAGAAAGTGAGTTGAGTTGAGAGGTGTTTCTCCTCCTCATTGATTGTATTTGTATTTTCTTCATATAGTAAAAGTTGCAGCAACTCCGTGGACGTAGGCAATTATCGAACCACGTAAATCTTGTGTCTCTCTCTTGTGTATGATTGTTTGGTGTTCATCTCTGGCCCTTGGGGCACAACATACTCAATTTTCTAAAGGAAGTTCCAAAGATCCATGAGATGTTGGAAGCTATGTAAGAGTGTTTGGGTTGATAAAGTATGTGTTTGGAAGGAAGTGACATTGATCATACTTCACTAGAGCCATTGCTCAATATTAAATGGCTACCAATTGGAAATAGTCCTTAACAATTTAAATAAGACTTGACGATACACGGTTTTTAATGTATCTTTTAATTTACTCTACCCACATAATTTGCAACTAATTTTATATTCATTGTATTTCGAACATATATATATTTATCAAATCAATCACCATTTTAAATGAAAAAAATTAATTTAAATCTATTTTAAATTTTAAATGGCATTGCGTTGCACATGCAGGTAAATAATAATGACAATATTATTAAACGAGTGTGTATATATATATATATATATATATATATATATATATATATATATATATATAGAGAGAGAGAGAGAGAGGATGGTTCCAATGGGCGACGTCGCCCATGAGCGCCGGTGCAGATCCCCACTGATGGCTTTCTTCCACGGCAGGGATTAACCCCTAATCCACATGCAGCAGACCCCTTTTCCAAGGGCTACAAAAATGGTCGGTTAAGCTTGTGAAGAGGAGGAGTTAATTTTGGAAATAACTTCCATTATTAGCACTAATTTTTTAAATAAACATCATGAATGCCTTCTTGTCAGTCGCATTGCACTTTAGCAGCTGTAAACATATGACCAGTAATCATCCTAACTTTGCCACGTTAGTCCCATTAATAAAAAAAAAAAAAAAAAATCAAAATTCATTCAACCAACCCATGTAATATTAAGATGGTAACACTTGCTACTATTTCTATATGAACAACATC
Source organism: Hamamelis virginiana (assembly GCA_017140935.1). Taxonomy (NCBI): domain Eukaryota; kingdom Viridiplantae; phylum Streptophyta; class Magnoliopsida; order Saxifragales; family Hamamelidaceae; genus Hamamelis; species Hamamelis virginiana. The sequence goes on along the minus strand of JAESVK010001393.1, from coordinate 294,100 downwards.
ATTCAATTTAGAGATTATACAATCAGGGCCAGCCCTGAGGTTTTGGATGCCCTAAGTGAACTCCTAAAACAATGCCCCTACTACTTGTTGACTAAAAAAAATTTTGTGTACAATTTTAGTTCTTGAACCTTAATTTTGCTAAAACCTACAACAATCAATTCACAAAGTAGGTTTTTAAGAGGCTCACCCTTCCTATCATCATTACAAATATAATTAAACTAATAAAGAAGACATACATGATACAACAATCAATTCAAAAGGATGGTCTCTAAAATTTTATTATTTTTCTGTTTTGTATCTTCACGAAAACTAAAAACAAGGATTATATCGCGCGTGGAAATGCTTATAAACATTTTAAAAAATATGTAGACTAACTGTAAAACGAAAAAAATACCAGAAATATGGGTTTGCTAATCAACAAAGATATGGATTATATAATAACAGTACTGCATCCCTTATTAGATTCAAGCAACTTCACCCCTTTTCCGCAATTTCATGAAAGTATAAGATAAAGTTTTTCTTGAATCAACATGTTAAAAGTCTATAACTTTAGCAATTAACAGATTCATGGCCAATAAAGAGGACAATGACTTTTTCTGCCTTCCCACTTTTATCCAATCACATATACAAATTTCCCACAAAATGCAGTCAAACATTTTACGGAGAAACATAAGTTACTTATATATACAATTTCCCTTCCCACTCTATATAGGTAAGCATCATGTATATATATATGAATAATTAAAATCTTCAATTGAACAACAAATCTCTGTTCAATATAGTAATGATAGATAGCAAGTGAAGCACAAATGCTTAAACTGATAGGTTATTACACAAAAAGTTTCACCATTTTATTATTGAAATGACATATAATATACAAATATACAGGAGAGTATTTTTCGAAGTGAAATTGCTTGATATTACAAAGGATGCACAAATTACATATATGTACACAAGAACTCAAGTGAAAAAGAACCATGAAGTTCATATTCAACAATTAGCCGAAATACCAAAAACCCTGAAAAATTGAAAGTAACATGGAAATTGAAAGTATTTATGAGCATATGCAAGCGTTCCATTATATATAATACTCAAATTTACCAACCAATTAGCCGAAATACCAAAAACCCTAAAAAATTGTAACGAAACCCTAAAAAATTTGTAAGAATACCCTAAAACTAATGAACTTATCGATTAGAACGGAGCCATCGCCCTGATCCGTCGCCATGAGCCATCGCCGTTGCCCACCGCTGTGAGCCGTTGCCTTTATGGCTATATGTGCGACTGTGC
>JAESVK010001393.1:279045-292710 GCA_017140935.1 Hamamelis virginiana | reverse complement strand
TTGTGCCTCCCCTCAGGGCCGGGCCTGTATACAATGTTGCTATATGTGCAACTCTTTAACCAACCCGTGTAATAATAAACTTTTATATTAACATGTAAAATATGGAACATAAAATAGTGATTATCACGCTATTTATTGGAGCGTAAAATATTTTAATAGCACAATACTTATGCGGCGAAAGTTAATTGTCTTCCAGTTTTTATAGAATGATTTTGATTTAAACACATTAAGCATACTCATAATTGATGATGCGGTGTAATTAGAAAAAGTTGGGTATTAAATAATATCATATGGAAATATGTTATAACAGCTATTTTTTTTCCCTGTCCTTATAGAAGATAATGCAAATATACTAAACAATAAATAATTAAAGGAAAATGGCACAGAACTAGAACCCTTTTGGTATATTTTCATTGTCTTCTATTTTCACTGTCTTTATATTTTCATTGTCCTTATAGAAGAAACACAATAAAAATATTGCAAACATTAAAAATCTTGAAAATATGAGGACAATGAAAAAAAAAAAAAATTGATTGCTCTGCAATCAATGCATTTATTGAGTCTTTTCGACTAATTATTGCCGGATTTCACTTGAACTTTGTTATTTGATAGACATAATCCATGATTTTATTGTTTTTACCTCGTTTTGTAGGAATTCTTCATAAAAGTGGCAATTTGAGCATATTCGAGGTTGGTTTTTTGCAAACACTCTTGAACAAAGTTACAAGTGGAGTCAAAGGGGAGGAAAAACACTCAAAAGGATGCAAGGAAACTCTTAGGCAACCTCTGGAAGCTGAAAAAGAGCAAACGGAGCAAAATGAGGGTTATCGATAGCCAGCCTATCGATGGCCTATCGATAGGCGGTGCCTATCGATGGCCTATCGATAGGCGGTGCCTATCGATAGGCAAGACACCCACCACTACTACAAAAATATCCTACGAAAACGGTTTTAAACCATTTTCATAACCCTTTGAAAACAGTTGCGGAACCGTCCTTAAGACGTGTGTTTTCAAAGTGTAGTAGTCGTTCGAAAATGGTTTATAACCGTTGTTATTACTCCACATACTAAAACGGTTTTGGACCGTTTTTAAATGTTCTACATACGAAAACGGTTTTAAACCGTTTTCAAAAGGGGCACATATGAAAATGGTTTAAAACCGCTTTCAAATATGCCACGTACAAAAACAGTTAGAAATAAATCTAAATATCTCTCGGTCCTAGTTATCAGACCAGGATCGGGCCAGCCGGTCGGACCAATGAACCAGACTCCTAACTGGTCTTGGGTTGATTATTGGACCGGATAAGGAAGTGAACTGCCTTGAACCGGTCAATTAATAACTCAAACGTTTTTTAATGAAAGTTGCATTCCTTGAGGTTTGAACTCCTAACCTCTTTAGAAGAAAGAGGATGGGAGCCTTTACCACTTGGCTATGCTTTACTTCTTGTTATTATAATGCAATATATAAAATATAACCTTATTACATTCATATACTTGTAAAAATCTCAAATATATTTAAAATAATATATATTTTATAATTAAGCGGATCGACCGTTGACCCGGTGGTTGAACCAGTGACTCGACCACTCGGCATCTTGTTCGGCTAGATGTTCGGTCCAATTCTGATAACTATGCTCACAGTTTATAGTAAACAATATATGATGCGTAAGGCCAAAATTAATAGACCCGGCCATGATTATCATGCCAGACTAGCGCGGCAAAAGGTGTGGGTCACTAGTTGAATCATTTGGTTAACGATTGGACATTGAATTTTATAAATGTATTATTTTAAATATATTTATATTTAATATATATAAGTATAAAAAACTAAGATACTTTTACTTTAATTTTCTTTTAAATACTTCACACCAACCAAAACTTGGATTAGTGGTAAAATGTAATAACATAATTAAATATTTTAACACATGGTTCAGTGCTTGAACCATGAGAATAGCATTCACATTTTATATAAAATAATATTTTATAGTTTATGTGAGAAAACAAAAAGACCGTTTTCTTTGGTTTCTTTCTAAAACGGTTTCCAAAATCGTCTTAATAATATGCCCATCAAAGACGGTCACAAAATAACCGTTGTTAAATATTACTGAACTAAAACGGTTTTGAAAATCATTTTCTTTGGTCTCTTTCTAAAACAGTTTCCAAAACCGTTTTCTATTTTCTGTTTTCTTTGCATCTTTTTGTAGTAGTGCACCTATCGATAGACAGTGATCCTGCACTTCCCATTTTTCATCCCTATCGATAGGGCATGCCTTGCCTATCGATAGGGCCTTCCTCGAAAGTCGTGTCCGCGTATTTTAATTGATTTTTAAGCTATTTTTGGAGAGTTATATTTCTGTAGGACTGTTGTATGGTATTTAAGGATTCTTTTCTGAGTTGATTAGGTTAGCCATTATCACTCTAGCCTCTTTTACACTCCATCTTTCTCTTCCATCTCTCTCTCTCATCTCTTGCTCCATTCGACGGGGATTATTGGCTGCACATAGAAGGAACGAAGACCTCCAGTGATTCAGCCCCGATCATGAGCAGCTAGACTCCTCTCCTTGAGTGTAGATGAAGCTTGGTTAGTGGTTTTGTTATGCATTGATTAAGGTTTAAGGCTTTGTAATAAGTTTATGACAATTGTACAACTATGAGAGATTGCCCAATCCGTTCTTCTAATGTTTATGAATGTTGTCTGTGATTTCACTCATATTGGTTGTGCAATAGTACCGATTGGATATACTTAGGTTCATGTAGTCTGTTCATGCCTAACTAGGATAACATGTGCATGCTTCGCTTGACAGGTTATGCCTTGTTTGGATGAGTTTACTACATGAATGTGAGTATAATATATTTGATGGTTTATTCTTGTAGTTTAGATCATCACTGATCATAAACGATTGCGAAACCTTTAAGATTAATTATATGCATGATAATTCCCTAGCTAAAGTGGATTCGAAACCCAAGGTTCCCTTTAATTTGATTTAATCTTCAGTTTTACTATTGTTAGTTTAAAACAAACAACCCACTCTCAAATCAAGAGATTGTTTGGTAACTAAAATCAGATTCATAATATTTTCTCATAACTCAGCCATTAGTCCCTGTGGTTCGACACCCGTGCACAAACTACTTTTCCAATGAATTAAGGTTTCAAGCACGAGTACTTTTATAAATTTAGATCTTGATCGCGAACAAGGAAATAACCTCTCTTGTTTGGGCCGATCAGAAACATAGTAAAAATCTTGCAAACATAGTGGGGAAAAAAAAAAAGAAGGAATTGGAACGGGAATTGGGATGGACCTATAGCACCGCTCACAAATAATTATTTGAAAAACATAAAAATAGGGTTTTTGAACAATTCTTAAGTTTGAAAAAAAAGAAAAATTTGGTTAAAGTAGTACTAATTCTTGTACCTTTCAATTATTTAACCAATTTTTCAGAAATTGAATGTTAGATAAATGTGATTTTTGGCAGGTTTGACATACATAAGAGGAGTATGTAATCTAATGGTTGATTTTTGAAAATTTGTTCTACAATTGGCCTATAAAAGTTACCTATCGTAACTTTATGTTATGCACACCTTATACTAGCATCTCCATTGTATAGATTCAGTACTCATAATATTTTGGGTTGTAATTCTTTTTCTTTATTATTATTTTTTTTTTTAAAAAGGGCAATTTTCATGAATAATCCTAAGTTTCCAAAATATTACGCCTACGAACCCGATCCAAAACATATAACGGATATACACTTATTACTGTTTTTTTGGACGAAATTACCCTTAAAATTGAAGTTTGACCAATTTGTACAGAATCACCAACTTTATGTATAATTTCCAAAAATAAACAGAATCCTCAATCATCAATTTATCTAATAATCACCAATATTGTTAAGAATCCCCAATCCACTTTATGTCACGTCAACAATTAATGCTAGTCATTCAATGTCCCCCGAATTTTGTTACAGGATCCTCAATTTTATGTATAATCCCAAAAAATAAACAGAATCCACAATCCCCAATTTATCTAATAATCACCAATATTGTTAGGAATCTCTAATCTACTTTATGTCACGTCAGCATTTAATGCGGGTCATTCAATGTCCCCTGAATTTTTTGTATAGAATCCTTAATTTTATGTATAATCTCAAAAAATAACAGAATCCTCAATCCTCAATTTATCTAATAATCACTAATATTGCTAAGAATCCCCAATCAACTTTATATCACGTCAACATCATATATGTCATTCATTCAGTTTGCGCTTTCCAAGAACATCAAATCAATCAAATCCTGTCTACTCTATTGGGTATTCTTAGTAATATTAGGGATTAGTGATTATTTGTAATTCTAGTGATCCTTTGTAATATTGGGGATTGGGGATTGTGTTGATTATTGGTGATTCTTCGATTTTTTTTTAATTCATCCGTACAAAATTTTTGACCATTTCAATGGTTAAATTGTAAATACCCATATTAGTGAAGGGTATTTATGTCCTAAAAAAATATTTGCGTAATTAGTTTTGGATCAGGTTTTTAGGTGTAATATTTTGGAAACTTAGGATTATTCATGGAAATTGCCCAAAAAAATATGGCTAAAAAATTACAAGAAGTTATCAATAGTAAAAGTAAATAATTTGTTGGAAATTGGTTCAGGTGACATTTGTTGGGAAAATTATAGAACAGATTTTGAAAAACCGACCGTTGGATTAGATATACCTCTTATGAATATGAGGCTTGCCAAAAATCATAGTGGTCCAACGAACATTTTAAAAAAAATTATTACTGTGAAAAACTGTGATATTTTTTATTCTTCAACATGTCGTAATTTTTTCATAGTCAGTTTATTTTTTTTTTCCAAAAATTGACTGTTGGATCAATGTGATTTTTGATAGGCATGCTATACATAAGAGTATCTACTATGATGGTCAATTTTTCAAAATCTTCTATAATTGGCTCTACAGAGATCACCTGATGCAATTTTTCAAGGCGCACCTTATATTATCATCTATGCAATATAGATTCGGTACTAATTTATATTATCTTTAAACTTAAGTTAGGTATTTTGAAAAGCCGCCGTTGGATGAGATAATCTTCATATGTATGTCATGTCTTCCAAAAATTACAGTGATCCAACGATTGATTTTTAAAATACTAAAATACAGACATTTAAATAATTGTGACATCATGCAATGGTAAATACTGTTAAAGAGTTTTACAGACTGTATTTTGAAAACCGTTAGTCGGATTACTGTAATTTTTAGTAGACATGTCATTCATAATAAGATTATCTAATTCAACAGTAAGTTTTTTAAAAGGCATGTTCTATGAATCTCAGAAGAGGCGAGCAAATAATAAGTTAGGTAAAAATGTCCTTGCCCGATTAAAATTATATATATATATATATATATATATATATATATATATATATATATATATATATATATATATATATATATATATATAACTCGTAAAATTGAGTAAATTGGATACATTGGCCGGGTAGCACAGTTCTGTAGTTGAATGATTTTTATTTTTCATGGTTGCAACGTGTCTTTATGTTAGGGTCCGTTTGGTTGCCTGTAATCAGGCTTGTATTCTGTAATCTTATTACATTACAGGATACAATCCTGTTTGGCCATCCCAAATCCCTGTAATGTTGGCAATTTGGCTTGTAATTGGAATACACAGAGGCTTGTATTTGGAATGCAAATCGAAACGGGGTATTGTGAATCGATTACGGGTAATGGGTTTAATCAAAATCGATAATGGCGAGCGTGCCCTTTAGATTGAACATCAGCCAATTTGATTTACCGTCATATCCCACCAGCCAAATACAAATTCGATTTCTTCTTCACTTCTGAACCCTAGAGCGCCGCGAGTGTGGATGTGTTGCCGTTGAAGGTTGTCGTTGCGATCGAACAAGTTTGCTCAGCCACATCTCCAGTGAAGGTACGTATGCCTCCAATCTCCTTCCATTCTCTACTTTTGTACTAATTTTGTGGTTCATTCACTCTTATCTCTCTCTTTCTTACTCATTCTATCTATAATGCATGCAAGTTGTTTGATGGGAATCCTCAAAGAAACCTTATGTCAAAAAACCCAACGAATCTGATTTTGGATTGATTTGTATGCTTAAGATTTGGGATTGATTTGTATGCCTTGTGATTTGGTTTTCAATATACACAAAAAAATTAAAATACATGTGGCTTAACTAATTTTGTGAATGTGATGTCTGAAGTGTTCTTGATTTATTATTATGAGCTTTCTTTTTACCTTGAAGTGGTTTTTTCTCAACCTCTTTGAAAACCTTTACCTGATCTATTTAACAATTCTGTTACATATAACTATAGGCGAGACAGAACAGGGGGCATTTTATACTCTTTAGTCTATCCAATAATTCCTAGAGAGTAAACACTATTAAAATCATCTTCCTATCTCTCAAGTTCCATACCACAATAGCCAACGAATTAATGCATTACTCAAAGTAAAATATTCTAACTCCATGAGCATATAACGAATTAATGCATTACTCTATTTTCTTGGAACTTCCTCAAGAGAAGCGTGTTGATATGGTGCTTGATCTGCTTAAGTTCTGATTCGTGATGCTGGAACATGGGTGAAATTAATATCAGTTTTTTTTTGTGACTTTCCAAGTATTTGCTTGGAAGATTTTGCTGCTGCAAATTTTGTGTGGGGGTTTTAAACTGACTTGGGTTATTAGAATGGGATGAGTAGTTGGGATGAAAGGCATTTTTTTTTTTTTTTTGGGAAGCATATCAATGTGAAGTTGTAAAACTGCTAGAAATATATGATAATGTTGTTATTATATGATAAGTACTTGGCCAACATATATTGTTGTTATTAGTATTATTATTAGATTGTGCAAGTTTAGATTACACGGGTAAGTTGTTTTTTTGACATTTTTTTTTCTGGACAGTGAGTTTCAAACTACATCTCTCTCACCTTATATGTGATTAAGATCTTGCTTGAATGATATTTTTTTTAGAATGGCTGCTGTGGCATTTCACCAAGCCATTGGGACCCTTCAGTCCCATGAGATATTTATATGTGATTAGGATCTTACTTGAATGATATTTTTTTTAGAATGGCTGCTGTGATATTTTTTTTAGAATGGCTGCTGTGGCATTTCACCAAAGCTTCCCAGGGACAAAACGAGTAGATAGGCGTCCATTTATTTTGAGGGGCAGTTGCCTTTTATTTGCCCCATAAGCTTCCCAGGGACAAAACGAGTAGATAGGCGTCCCGGGACCAAAGGAGTATGTGCCCCTTCCTCTGGTTCACATTCTTGCTGGGAGATTAAGAAATGCAAACCAAAATATTATATGGGCAATGATTCTAATCAATTCAAATAGACAGTATGGCATGAAAATTGTCATTAAAAGGAGTATGAGAAATTTTCTGTAAAATTGATTCCAAAGGGTTTCAAGCCTCAACTTATTCACATTTAAGCTGGGGAGCATTTAAAATATTTAAGACGGGTGACCTATTTATTTAGCAATAATTATTGTTAAATAAATGGTAATATTTTGAAAACAAATCCATGATGAGGGTATTATGGTCAAATGTTAAGAATTGAGAATTACATTACATACCCATCCAAACACTTGCCCTGTAATTGTGTGAGTATATGATTTTACATTCCCAACATATCCAAACATGTGGAGGGTAATCACATTACACATTCCTATTCCCCCGTAACGTGATTCACCCGTAATTACATTACATTACATTCCATTACGGGCAACCAAACGGTACCTTAGTGTTTAGTGGGACAAGTACAAATTGGGTAAATTGGCAACAGCGGGTAAGGTTATTCCCAACTTACTTAAATCCAATTGAAACTTATTTCCCTTTATAATACTTTTATAAAAACAACCGTACGACACAAAAGCAAGGCATTGGGAGTGGGGAAGTAATTCGAGCCGCCCACCCTATCTTGCATTTGCATTTGCGTAGGCGCTCGCGGTTAGGAGATCTCCACTGTATATTTATATATTTGTACACGAGTCATGTTTCTATTACATTATGTTTTATATCTATATCTACATCTTTTTAAAAAAAAAAATATCTACGTGTGTCGAATATTTTAAAAAACTGACTATTAGATAAGTTACATTTCTCGTATTTGTCATTTATGCCAAAATTACAGTGGTCCAACGATTGATTTTTTGAAAAATATGATCGTGAAAAATTATTATAATTAGAAACATTGCAGTTTTTTATAGTGAGATTTCTTAAAATCTAATTGTTAGATTATTGTGATTTTTGGTATAAATGACAAACACGATAAATGTAGCTTATCCAATGGTCGGTTTCCTAAAATATTTGACCCACATGAGTTTTTTAAAAATGCACTGTAGGTATAGATGTAAAATATGATGTAAGGAGAACTTGCCCCTTTATATATATATATATATATATATATGGGTCACGTTCCCCTTATACCTTGTTTTGACACTTATGTTTACACCTCATTTTCAAAACACTATCTATGATAAAAAAAAAAAAACTTGACAAATCGACCGTTGGATTCAATACATTACTTATGCATATCATGTATACCATAAATTATAGTGATCCAACGACTAAATTTTAAGAAATGTCACTGTAAAAAACTGTTATGTTTTTAATTAATAAAAATAATAATAGTTTTTCAAAATAATATTTTTCAAAAACTAACCGTTGGATCACTCCGATTTTTTTCATACATGACAAACATAATATAAATATCTAATCTAACGGTCGATTTCTCAAAATATTCTACCTACAATGGTATTTGAAAACGAGGTGTAAATATAAGTGTCAAAATAGAGTGTAACGGAACGTGATGCTATATATATATATATATATATATATATATATATTAAACGTATATATAGTATAATATATATGATTTTAAAAAGGGATTGTAACGATTACATGACATCATTATGATGTCATCCAAGGTTCCGTATGAGGTGCTTATCCAAATTGTGATGATGTCACATTTACATCACATTAGACTTTAACTGACCTAAGAGTTCTATAAAAAAGGACAAAATTGTGATGATGCCACAGTGAGGTAGTGAGTTCGTGAGAGAGAAAAAAATAGAGAAAAAAAAAAAAAGAAGAGAAAATTAGTAAAGTTCTTTCTACATAGTTTGACAGAAAAGGCCAGAGGGAAAGAATAACTTTTATAGTTTATCTCAAAAGGGAGAAAAGCTTTTTTTTTATTTTTTTTTAGAAAAGTCTCTTACCCAAATCGTTACACAATCCAAAATTAGATATATGTTTTACTTTACTCATTGTAATACAATTGTTGTTTGACATTCTTATAATTAAAAATGCATTCCTATCTCATTTTGCTTTTCTTTAATTTATTATTATGTTATTATTCATTATATTTCTTGTTGCCTCGCAATGACGGAGTCAGGATTTGATCTTGAGGGGTGTCAAAACCATATGAATATGCATTTATTTTTATGATGTAAAAATAGCCATTTTTATAATATAGGAATAAAATTGTAATTTTAAAAAATTTTAATGTTAAAATCGTAATAGTATAAAAATTTATACAATTTTATTTTGCAATATTATTTGACGCAAAGAGTCCACATATCAAATTGTTAATTAATTCAAGTTCAGTATACTTGGTTCGAGTTCGCAACTATAATTTCAAATACATGTTCTAAGGTAATAATTTTCTTAAAAATCCAATTGAATATAACTTTCTCATTTTAAATCATTTTTGGGTGAAATGAATTTCTATTAAATACTCATAATCTCCTATTACAAATTACATAACTCTCATAATTTATCTCAATATATAGATTTCTTTGCATATTTATTTTCAAATATAAAAAAAAATCCCAAAAAATAATTCACGTGAAATTAATTCCCCAAAATTTACTGCAAATTCCTTCATGATATACCAACATTATATAACTAAAAATTCTAACAAAAATAAAGTGTCTAGTATAGCCAAATAATGTACAATATTTTCATATTTTTCATGGATGGACATTTCAAGCTCTCAAACTAGCATACATAATTCAAACTTACTCAAAATCACTATAAATAAGCATATTGATGTGAAAAATATACATTTTCTCGAACTTTGGTTTTGATAATTTTTTTCTTCATTCATTCTCTAAAAATTAAGGTGTGCCATTTTATTTGATCATGAATAATATATATAACATAAACTAAAATATGTATATATATAATATTAAGTTTTAAAAAGGCAAGGGGTGCCATGGCACCCCCTAGGGTGGCCTTGGCTCCGCCCCAGGTTGGGATGTAATTATATAAATCTCTCTATAGGTGAAACTCTCTTGGCTCTTGATCTTGACTTAGATGGATTTTAGGACATATATGTTTAACCAAACTTGTTTCATCATGAAAAATAGGCAATAACTGTCTTGGCCGCTTGAATGGGTTTCCAAGGCCATTTGAACGGATGTGCTCCGTTTAAACGAATTAGTCACCATTTAAACGGGACACAGTAGTTATGTTTTGGGAATCTAGTTGTAACGGCTAATCCGTTCGAATTGTGAAGTGCTGAAAAGTACATAACGACTAGTTTTTGTCTTCCAACGGCTATATTTGACCATAGGCTTATAAATACTCATTATTTGGGTCATGAATGTGTTAATGATCATGTATGCATAAATAGACTTCAACTTAGTATACATCAATCTTGTATGATATTAGCTAAAGAACATCATTCTCTCCTGAGCCAAATAGTTTAATTTTTGAGAGATAATAGTGTGAGCTTTATTTGTACACATTTCCTCTTTGATGAGTTCTTCTTTGTACTTAAATTTTCATCTCTACTTCTTGTAATCATCTTGGGAACTAGAGTTTGGTTATACCCTTGTAGAGCTTGGAATTTGTTGGTCAAATTCAAGTTTAGTTGAAGAGGTTGATTTTGAGCCTTGAAAAAGATCACTGGGCTTTGGTAACCCTTGTGGAGCTTGAAGTTGGTCTTCAAGCAAATTGTAAAAGTTGATCTTGAGGCTTTAAAAAGGATCATTAGGGTAAAGGTATGGTCTTTACCGGTCAAAGAGATCACATAGTGGATTTGGAATCTTTGAGCTTGGTGCTTCAGGCGTGGACATAGGGTTGGTGCCAAACCACATTAACTTCGTGTGTTTGTTTTCTCTTTCCCTCAAACTTTTGCAAATTTACTATTCCATACTTGTGCCTTATAATTGATAAATTTGCATAGTTATTGGGAATTGTTAATTTAGTGTTTAATTCCGCATTATTTCTATTAGTTTGCTTTAGACCCTATTCACCCCCCTCTAGGGTCACTCTTTGGTACAACAAGATAGCTTTAACTTATGTCGTTAAAGTAGAAGGAGAAGAAAAACATAGGTCCATTAAAGCAGAAACATAAGTCAATCGTGTTTAGAAACAGAGGACACATTGGGGAATTAATTTCAGTGAGACTGAATAACAAGGGCAAGATTAGCATTTGTAATTTTCATTAAACAGAAGCTCTTTATGCTTTTCTTAAACGCAAGTGCTTAGTTGCTTCATTCTAAAAGTAAAAAAAGAAACTTATCTACTTTTCTCTTTTTATCCAAACAGGCTTGAATTATACTTTTGGGCACCAAACAAGAACGTACTCTTTCATTAATCAATCATTATTTGAATGGTAAATGATCACATGCCACCATTATGATCAGTTTAGTATTATTTTAGGTTGATTATATTTTTTTCACTTCACTTAGAAACTATTGAGAAAACATACATGTAGAAGAGTTTGAAACTCTTTAAACAAATTTTAAACTAAGATCTTGATACTTTCATAGATAAAAGGACAAAATTGTTTCAAAATAATACAAAATTAGACACACATTCAAAATAATACAAAATAATACTTTCTAACTTATATCTTGGGCCTACTCCTACTTAGGTTTAGGTCCAAACTAATCCTTGGGTAGATGAAATCACTAGAAAACTCTCTCTCTCTCTCTCAAATTTCAAGCAATGCTAAAGCCATAGTTGACTATATCTTTCTATAATCAACTATAGGATCCATGTAGGCTGCTCAGTAACGGCCATAAATTTTATAACAGGTAGAATGTTAAGCCTGTCAGTTAATGTATCACATTTGTACAACTTTTAAAAAATTGGAACTAAATCGAACAAAAATAATATTTAGGGACCACATTAGTATTCACCTCAGTGTTTGAAGGTAGTAAAGTGTGATTTTCCCTTCATTTAATTAAAGCTCGGGGAAGATGATCATGAATAGAATCAAAAGAAGCAATTTGGCCTGCAACACCAAAATTTGCCAATCCATCTACAAGGCGATTTCTCTCTCTATAAACATAAGAGATCTCACAATGTAAGAGAGAGAAATGTTAAATTAAATCATCCCAGGCAAGATACTTTCAAAGGGGGTTTTATTAATTAACCCCTTTTAATCCAATACTTTTATTCAAAATTAAAATAATAGAGAGGACTTTATTGGCAATGTAATATAGATGAGGGAAGACATTGTTGATCGATTTAGTTTATATATATATATATATATAGAATGGCGACAAGTTGCAGTTCGGACTGCAAGTGGACTGCACGGCCATTTGGCAGTGTTTCGGTGGTCGGTTCCAAATTCCAACCGTTGGATATGATGCTCATCCCCTGCATGCCACGCTTGCAAAAAATCATGCCGATCCGACGGTCGGAATTTTGCAAAACTAGCCTTAAGCAAACTGAAATTACCAAAGACTATATATAAATTTCATTTGTTTTTAAGGCTGGTTTTACAAAATTCCAACCGTCGGATCGGCATGATTTTTTGCAGGCATGGCATGCAGGGAGTGAGCATCATATCCAACGGTCGGAATTTGGAACCGACCACCGGAACAAAGCCAAATGGCCGTGCAGTCTACTTGCAGTCCGAACTGCAACTTATTGCCATTCTATATATATGTATAAATTGTGTTTGATTTAGTCTCTTTAAATAATAATAATAATAATAATAATAATAATATAAGGATAGATCCTAAGTCTAAATGTAATGGTAGAAAGGAATTAAATGGTTAGATTATGGCTTTAAGCCAAGGTAAACGATCTGCCCAAGTTTGTTTAACCCACTAATTTTTCCTACAGTATTTAATGTGGACAAGGTTAGGCAATAGAGTAGGCATGCAATTAATGTGCATGAATTTTTCTAGTTTGTTATTTAATGTGGCTGCAATAGATATTTGAGGTACAGACAAGACAACAAAAACGAGAGAAGCCGTGTCAGTTGTATTGTGCTCGTTCCTTTGGTTCTGAGCGCTTGGCTTGATCTTCGTTGTTTTATCTCTTTTTTTGGTAATTAATTTCTTAATTATTCAAAAAAAAAAAAAAAAAAAAACGAGAGAACCCTTTATTGTAAGCTTATAAATTTCAGAGGACCATTGCAGGTAAGAGTTGTTTGGCATATTATTTAATAAAATATTCTTTAAACTTTGGGCAATGTCCGGTTGTAAAAATAGTAGTTGAACGTACATTAAGAAATTTATTGTAAAATATAAATATTTTAGCAAAATTTTTAATTAATTTAAATTGATATAAATATTTAGCAAAAAGTTTCATCAATTTTAATTTTAATATTATTGAATAGATGTTTTTTAGTTCTATACATAAAACAATGCAATTTTTTTTT
>JAESVK010001393.1:212962-278645 GCA_017140935.1 Hamamelis virginiana | reverse complement strand
AATAGATGTTTTTTAGTTCTATACATAAAACAATGCAATTTTTTTTTCTTATAACTAACTATGAATTATTATTATTTTTTAAAATTAAATAACATTAATGGAATATTTTTCGCCAGTATTTGGATCAAACACGTAGAGAAATTTGTGAGAGAAAGCTTTACTATTTTTTAAATAGACATTTGAAATTGAAATTGGGTATAAGAGGAGAGAGATAAAAATTGGATAAAAAGAAAAACTTGGGACACGTGGCTTTTTAAAAAGTATTAGGAACTTTTAATGAAGAGAGGGAGTTTGAATCAATAATAGAAGATAACAAAAAAGAAAAAAAAAATTGAGAGCGTTCCAACTCAGCCCGTTAGGGAGGACTTGGCATATATTATAGTAATAGATGTTCTAGTTAGTATTTGTTGTTTTTGGTAAAGTTAGTAAACACTAAGATGACAGTAGGATTTTGGCCATATAAGTGATCTAGCGGTCATATGAGTGTTTATTGACTTTACCAAAATCAACAAATGCTAACCAGAACATTTCTTTATATATATATATATATATATATATATATATATATATATATATATATATATATTAAAATAAGGAAACACTATATGGCCTTTGGATCATAGCCATAGAGATTTAAATTAATGCCACAGATACTTTATTAAAGTGAGGTATCCCTTATTGGATCACTTATATATATATAGAGTCTCGTTCCTGTGAGAACTTCTTTATATGAGGACTTAGCTTTTTGGTTAATGTAAAATGTGTATTTTGAAAAACTAACCGTTAGATTTAATATTATTCTTATGTATGACAGGCATGCCAAAAATTACAGTGATCGGACCACTGGTTTCTTAAATACAAACTGTGAAAAATTAAATACCTATATAATGCTTAACAATTTGAATTTCAGAAACCGGTGGTCCGATTACTATGACTTTTGGAATGTCTATCATTCATAGGAAGAATGTTAAATCGAACGGTCAGTTTTTCAAATTAAATACCCATTTTACATTGGCAAAAGGCTAAATCCTCCCATTTTCAAAATGAGGACTTGGCCTTGTGGCCAATGTAAAATGGGTATTTAATTTGAAAAATAGATCGTTGGATTTAATATTCTTCCTGTGTATGATAGGCATGCCAAAAACTACAGTAATTGGACCACTGGTTTCTTAAATATAGACTGTGAAAAACTAAATACATATATAATGCTTAACAGTCTGTATTTTAGAAACCGGTGGTCCGATTACTATGATTTTTGGAATGCCTATCATACATACGAAAAATATTAAATCCAATGGTTGGTTTTTCAAAATACACATTTAACATTGGCTGAAAGGCCAAGTCCTCATA
Organism: Hamamelis virginiana; assembly: GCA_017140935.1. Taxonomy (NCBI): domain Eukaryota; kingdom Viridiplantae; phylum Streptophyta; class Magnoliopsida; order Saxifragales; family Hamamelidaceae; genus Hamamelis; species Hamamelis virginiana. The sequence goes on along the minus strand of JAESVK010001393.1, from coordinate 277,295 downwards.
TAGGGAAGTCATCACAGTAATCCAATGGTTGGTTTTTTAGAAAACTGACTATGAAAAAAACTGACATTTTATCTTTCGTTAAGTATCCCAACTATCCCAATGAGGAGTGGACCATATATATATATATATGGGGGAATTGGCTAAACGTCCTCATTTACAAGATTTTCATTCCAAAATCCCTTTCATAAGATTTTTCATGCCAAAATTCCTTTTGGCATCAATTGGACAAAAATGCCCCTCTTTCCCAATAACCTTCAACGTCACCTCTACCCCCAACCCCGGGTTCATTATGCCGAAAAACATATTTCACTATGCTGGAAATGAGTTTCACTATGTTGGAAGCGTGGGAATTCCATCGGAATCAAATTTTACTGCACCAGGAAAAAATTTTCTTTCTTTTTCTTACAGTTTCCTAGCAACCAAACAAAAAAAAAAAAACAAAAAAAATGTGCACTACTACTTTTAAGATATGAATTTCGATTCATTTTCTTAGAAACCAAATAAGGATTCCAATATGAAAACGAAATAAACAAATGAAAATTGAAGCAAGTGGTCTCTCTCATCTCAATCTGTGTGTGATATAACGTCAGGCTGTGCACTGGTCTCGGTGACTAGTCTACTGCCGACAATCTTTCCGGCAAGTGCTCAACACCTCTGGCCATGCGCTATTCTTTTCTCTTCTTATCTGCCTTCATTTTGAACCATAGAGATTTGATTCTTCTTCTCTACCTTCAATTTGAACCATGGAGATCTGAATGTTGCAGACCGAGCCGATACAATTGCATTAAAATCCTCATATCAGCGCTGCATTTGAGCTCCGTTCATGCCATTGCACCCATCTCTATCTATGGACCCTCACTTCTCTCCAGCAACATCAACTTGTTCCCAGGTAAAGTCATTTTAAATATCTACGATGTGGAAGATACATCTTGATGAGATGGGTTTAAAGGGTATGGGTTGCTACAATTCAAGTTAGGGTGTGCTATGGCTTTGCTAGAGATCATCAACCAATGGAGTTGGCTGACAGGATTACGCGGGCTCCATCCACCCGCCACTATCTCACCACGCAGCGAAAAGTAACTATGAATCAAGCAAACAATATGACTCTAACTAGGCATCGAGTGGGTTGTCAAACCACGAGCACAAAGTTGAGAAGAAGATAAAAGAGGCACAAAGGCAACTCTAATAACAATATGTTTATTAATCAAATAAGAGATCATTCATTCTTCAACTATTACAACCATTATATAGAAAACTGTAGGAAACCCTAGTTGACTTTTACTAAAATAAGGACTTTAATAAAAAGGAAACAACTAGATAACAATAATATCTCCAAACAATAAAGACTCTACTAATAAAAGGAATCTAAATATAAAAGAAACTAATAACAATAAAAGACTAATAACAATAGGAAACCACTAAAAATAGGAAACTAATAATAATAATTTCTAAAATAAGCTAGCATCCTTAAGATCCTTTGAAGTCTATCTTGTGGTCCATGATCGTACAGTAACGATCGGATGCTCCTAGCATCAGACTTCGTCGGTTGAAAAAGACTCGTTCTTGAGGCTATATCATTATCCTTCCTATAATAAACTTGGAAATCATCCATATTTAAGGTTGCATGTTTGCCCTGTGGGAATCTTTTCTTCCGCTTATTGCTTTGCCTTAAATCTCACATGCTTTCGATGACCTCGCTCATTGTATTTCATATGCTTTCGATGCTTCAATTGTTTATCAATGTTGCCCAGCTTCTTACGAATTTGTTAATGTTTCCTAACATCTTTGTTCAATTTCGGCCAATATCAATATCCTTCGGCTATAGCTGTAGTAGAACTTCTTTTTATAATGGGCAAAAGGCTTTACAAGACTACTAGCAAGTTTCTTTGCAATAATCACCTGTCTCAATTAACAATCAAAGATATTGTTTTCAAGTAAATATCCCTCGTATAGAAAAAAAATCATCCTTTGATTAGTAATGCATATAGTCAGCCCAAATGTGGTCAACATCTGCATTCGCCATGTTCTAATCTATCAGCATCTTTAACTATATCATTGGTGATAACCTAGCTGGTAATTCATTCTGAAAAATATCAAAATTTTCTTTCATCATAAGTTTAAGATTAGATGAAATCGAAAACTCAAGATAGCACTTTTTTCGAACAAGTAAATATATTTCCTCTTCCCTACGCCTTTCGAAGACTCAGCCATGAATAGAAAGATATTTCCCTCCCCTCTTAAAGGTTTAGGAACACTTTCCATCTCAAATGGATTCAAAATTACTTGCATGCCATCTTTCCAAAGCACGTAAGTGTTTTTGTACTCATAATGTATAACTTGCTTATCAAACCAATTTTCCTCCTCATCAGGATAGTCATCATAAGCAGGCTACTCTTCTTCTTTCTTTGCAGCTATCAAACCACTAAAATCTTCTGTGTCCCAAGTAATCTGCATGTTCTTTAACCGCGTCTTCGGCCACTTTTTTTACCTTGTCTTCTATTATGGAGATATCCATGGTACGCCGAGTAACAAAAGCTTCTCCTTGGTCACTTCAAGTCATCTCATCGTCTTGATCATCATGGTAGTCATCATACTTAGGCTGGTCATCTCCCACTATTGACTTGGGTAAGTTATCAAGTTCTTCAACCAAGTTCACACACCTTCCATTTGGACATTCTGATGCAATATGCCCAACACCCGAACACTTGAAGCACTTTGTCGGCCCATTGCCCTTCTGTTTCTGCACAGAATTTGATTTCTTACCAAAATCATGCTGCTTAAATTTCAGCCTGGCCTCTTTTCGTCGGTTGAAATCACCATTCCCATCGCCGAAATCAGTTATTGTTCTAGCTAAAGTCACTCGTTTATCTGTGTTGGACTTGGGCCTGATGACGTTACTACGCTTAAAATGCTGTTTCTGCTGTTTTTCCACCTTAACAGCCAATCTGTAGACATTGTTGTAACTACTATGTGACTGTAAAATCACTATATCATAAATCTCTTTATGTAAACCGCCCAAATATCGTGCCACTATTTGATGTTCTTCTTCAACCAAAGCACACCTTTTGAGAATAAGATTAAACTCCTATATGTATCCATCAACACTCTGACTCCCTTGCCGAAGGTTGTGCATCCTCAAATAATTATGGTGGAGGTAGTTATTGGTCAAAAGCCTTCTTTTTTTACTCTCTTTTCATTTTCTTCCATGATTTGATTTTATCTTTCCCCAACCGCTTTCTATGAATCTTCAATTGCTTCCACCAAATTGATGCATGTTTCTTTAATTTGGTAGCAATAATCTTCACCTTCCGTTCATCCAGGACCTTCTTATAATCAAAGAACCTTTCAATCGAATTGAGCCAATCAATAAACTCATCCAGCTGAATTCTCCCTTCAAACTCTAGAATATCCACCTTCAAATCAACATCGCAAGATAGTTGATTTTGACTTGGTTGAAATAAAATGTCCTATTCACCTGGCTCTCCCCGCGGAGTGCAATAATAAAAGGGGTTGACATCCTCATATGAAACGAAACTTTCGTTGTCAAGATTCGAATTTTCAAAACGTGCTAGATGCTCCGAAAGTTGCTGAACTTTTCTCTTTAGTTCTGCCACCTTGTTCGCTTGGTTATCATGTTAAAGAGCCTCCATGTGAGCACCACCTTTACCACGCCTACCATTCACCATGAGAATCGCCTCTTCACGAAAACACCATGAATCAAACGAGCGCTCTAATACCAATTGACGCGGAAAGGAATCCGTCCGTCACTATCTCACCATGCAGCGGAAGGTAACTATGAATCAAGCCGCTACGACTTTAACTAGGCATCGAGTGGGTTGTCAAACCACGAGCACAAAGTTGAGAAGAAGATAAAAGAGGCACAAAAACAACTCTAATAGCAATATGTTTATTAATCAAATATGAGATTATCTAGTCTTCAACTATTACAATCGTTATATAGAAAACTGTAGGAAACCCTAGTTGACTCTTACTAAAATAAGGACTCTAATAAAAACGAAACAACTAGATAACAATAATTTTTCCAAACAATAAAAACTCTACTAATAAAAGGAAACTAAAGATAAAGGAAATTAATAACAATAGAAAACTAATAACAATAGGAAACCACTAAAAATAGGAAACTAATAATAATATTTTCTAAAATAATTAAGCTAGCATCCTTAAGATTCTTTGAAGTTTATCTCGTGGTCCACGATCAGATGCTCCCTGCATTATAGGAAAGGGTCAACATGTTTGTTACAAATCAAGAATAAAATCGTCACCGTCGAGCAACCCTTGCTACTAAATTTGCCATGTAGGAGCTGCGATCGGAAACTATATACGAGACCTTCGCTGGGGCAGAAGCTCGCTGGTGAAAAAGCTCGTCGGTGTTCTCTCACATACCTCTCTCCCTCTCTGTTCCTTCCTTGTAGATTAGAAATGGTGTGGGATAAATGACCTTTAAAGGGCAATTCCATCACTAAAAAATAGACTTTTAAAAATCAGGACTTTAGGCAATAAAACTCTTTTCAACAAGACTTTTGGAAAGAAAACATTGCAGGGAGGACTTTAGCTAATAAAAACTTTCAAAATAGAACTTTTGGCCAAATAACCCTATATAGGGGAAATTGGCCAGAGGTCCTCATTTATTAGATTTTCATACCAAAAGTTCTCTCAAAAGATTTTTCATGCCATAAGTCCTTTTGACATGAATTGGACAAAAATACCCTTCCTTCCCAACAACCTTTAACGTCACATCCACCCCCAACCCCGAGTTTACTACGCCGAAAAACATATTTCACTACGCTAGAAGCACATTTCACTATGTCGGAAATGCATTTCATTACACCGGAAACCTCATTTCACTATGCTTTTCACTACCCCGGAAATGCATTTCACTATGCTAAAAAAAGCATTTCACTATGTCGAAAATGCATTTCACTACGTTGGAATACCGACTTCACTAAGCCAGAACTGGATTTCACTACACCCAAAAAAGAACCGAAAAAAAATTATTTCTTTTTCCAACATTTTCCCAGTAACCAAACAAAAAAATAACAAAAAATACTTTCATTTTTTCTTTAATTTTCCTAGCAATCAACACACACACACACACACACACACAAAACTAAAAAATGAGAGAGAAAGAGAGAAAGAGAGAGAGGATCAGTTGAAAATTCTGCACCACCGGCGTCAATTTTCCTGACACACCACCATTTTCAACCTAAAATTCAGTGAGACGGACGTGATATCATCTTACTGGCGGTGAACTATAGAGAACTTCAAAAAGAAGCATCCCTATTGAACAATTCTTAGAATATTAAACAAAAAAAAAAAAGTGGACTTTTGGAAACAAATGGTGTCCCTTCATCTATAAAATCGGAAACTAGTAATAATATTTTCTAAAATAATTAAGCTAGCATCCTTAAGATCCTTTGAAGTATATCTTATGGTCCACGATCATATGCTCCCATTATAGGAAACGGTCAACATGTTTGTTGCAAATCAAGAATAACATCGTCACCGTCGAGCAACCCTTGCTACTGAATTTTTCATGGTAGGAGCTGCGATCGGAAACTATATATGAGACCTTTGCTGGGGCAGAAGCTTGCTGGGGAAAAAGCTTGTCGGTGTTCTCTCGCCTACCTCTCTTCCTCTCTGTTCTTCTCTTGTAGATTAGAAATGGTGTGGGATGAAGGACCCTTCAAAGGGCAATACCATCACTAAAAAATATAGACTTTTAAAAATTAGGACTTTGGGCAATAAAACTCTTTTCAACAGGACTTTTGGAAAGAAAATATTGCAAGGAGGACTTTAGCTAATAAAAACTTTCAAAATAGAACTTTTGGCCAAATAACCCTATATAGGGGCAATTGGCCAAAGGTCCTCATTTATAAGCTTTTCATACCAAAAGTTCTCTCAAAAGATTTTTCATGCCATAAGTCCTTTTGACATGAATTGGACAAAAATACCCTTCCTTCCCAACAACCTTTAACGTTACCTCCACCCCCAACCCCGAGTTCACTACGCCGGACTCCAAGTTCACTACGCTGGAAAACATATTTCACTATGCTAGAAGCACATTTCATTATGCCGGAAATGCATTTCACTACACCGAAAACCATATTTCACTATGCTTTTCACTACGTCGGAAATGCATTTCACTATGCTAGAAAAAGCATTTCACTATGTCGAAAATGCGTTTCACTACGTTGGAATACTGACTTCACTAAGCCGGAACCAGATTTCACTACACCTGAAAAAAAAACCGAAAAAAAATTATTTATTTTTCCTTCCCAGCAACCAAACAAAAAAATAACAAAAATACTTTCATTTTTTCTTAAATTTTCCTAGCAATCAACAAAAAAAAAAAAAAAAAAAACACTAAAAAATGAGAGAGAAAGAGAGAGAGGATCAGTTGAAAATTCTGTACCACCGGCCTCAATTTTTCCGACACACCACCATTTTCACCCTGAAATTTGGTAAGACGGACGTAATATCATCTTACTGGTGGTGAACTATAGAGAACTACAAAAAGAAGCATCCCTATTGAACATAGAGATCAAGAAGAAGCATCTCTCGTCAAATAGATATGTATAGATCCGATAAACAAATAAGAGAAATTGTTTGGATTAATTGGAATTCCAAATGTTTTGGAAGGTCTTGATCAATTGGAAATCGGATTTCTCAATGAATCTCTGAAAATTTCAATTTATGCCATCAAATAGAATTGATAACGGTGCCTAAGATGCTTCTTATTTACTTTTTTCACCGCATCAACAACTAGCTTGCTATCTGCAACTACTTTGCCGGCTAATCTACAATTGCTTCACCGACTGATTTGGAACCGCTTCGCTTGCAGATCTTTGCAAATCCATGGTAGATCTTTGTTGGAGATGGATGAACATGGAGTGATTCACTCTCTTTCTTCTTCTCTCTCTGCTCGAAGGTTTGTTAGTTCGTCTCCGGCGAGTTGTCGAAGCACTATAGCGAGGACCACCTCCTTCATTCAGTGTGTGTTCTTTATTGCTATGGAAAGAGAGTGCAATTTTGTCCCAAACAAAAATAGTTTTTTTTTTTTTTTTTATTATAAATAAGGACTTTTTGCAATAAAAAAAACCTTCAAATGGGACTTTTGGCATGAAAAAAAAATATAGTTTTGGCCAATAAAAAATATGAAAGTAAGTTAATAATAATTCCCAACCATGGTTCATTAATTTACATCATAAGGAATAAATTTTAAGAATTATCACAAAGTAAAAAAATTAAAATGACTAAAATAAGGTTTTCAAATCCAAAACACAACAAGAAAAAAAAATACAAAATAAAAAAAAATGGAAATAAGTCAATAATAATTAGGGGTAGGGGAGAGAGAGAAAATAAGGTCTTCAAATCCAAAAGAGAATGAGGAAGAAAATGAAAAAAAAAATGGAAGTGAGTTAATAATAATAATTAGGGGAGAAAGAGAGAGAGAGAGAGAGAGATGGGGGGTTGTGTGGGGAGGGTAATTTGGGTCCACTATAAATTTAAAATTCAAAATGAAAGAAGAGATATGAAAGAAATAAAGAAAAAGAAAGTGAGAGAAAGAGGCACCACCTTAGCTTTTGGAAGAGGGCTTGATATATATTATAGTAATAGAAGTAATTGATATATATACAAAACCGTTCTTGTAAGGTCATCGTTACGCTTCTTATCATTAGTCCACCCCTTCTAGGAGTCATAGGATAGGTATTTTGAAAAACCAACCATCTGATTAAATAATCTTCTTATAAATGTCATATCTGTCAAAAAACATAGTGATCCAATAATTGGGTTTAAATAAAGTCCATTTGACACTATTTACCATTAGATGTTGTTAAAGTTGTTTAAATGCCTGTGTTTTAAAAACCAATCGTTGGATCACTGTGATTTTTGGCAAACATGACATACATATGAAAATTATTTAATCCAACGATCAGTTTTTTAAAATACATCTCGAAGTGAAAATTGGCTGATGATAAGAAGTGTAATAACGTCCTTAAAGGATAGGTTATATATATATATATAGAGAGAGAGAGAGAGAGAGAGAGAGTCTCTCTTCTTCTTTTTGAATACACTCTCTTCATCAGGGGCGGAGCCAGGAATTTGCTTCAGAAGGGGGCACTATTTTGATTAATTAACAAATGTGTTGTGGTTCGGGAGTAGCGCTCCGAGAGGGAAATATATATATATATATATATATATATAGAACTGATACGCGTTCTAAATTTGACATTATATATTATTCTCATCTTTGAACATATATAGCCAACTGATTAAATTTCGTAAATTTAGTTTTATTGCAGCCTTGCAGGTACTTAAACTCCAATTTTAATTACATAATTAAAAATAAATTGATTACACTTTCTACAAATTGGATATTAAATTAGAGGCCGATAGAATGATACACACTCTTCTAAAACCACTAATTAAGGCCAAATTTTAAGTTCAGACCTCAAATAGAATGACCAATTATTTAATCACTATTTGAAGTAGTACAAATGTACAATTATAAATTTGGTGGCTAAAATTTATAAAATAAGAGTTTAAAGGGATGAAAATAAAATTTGAAGAGTGGGCACTCTTACATTTTCTACCAAATATATATTAAATATATATAAAAAAAAATTTTGCAAAAGTTGAGTTGGGGAACTTGCCCCCACGTACTGCCCCCTTGGCTCCGCCCCTGCTCTTCATCATCCTCTTTGTAATGTTGTTGAGGAATTATTGGCCGAAATGTTGGCTCTTAAAAAAATCATAAGCTATATATATATATATATATATATACGAATCTAATTTGGTAAGACCCCATCCCACATGGCGTGAGATTGACATCATCATGAATTCTCCTAAGCTTCCCGACATGGAGGTGTTAATTTGGATATCCTATGAAAATTAAATCCTATCAATATCATGTTTTGCGTAGAAGTTTGTGAATAAAATCAAGCGTTGAGAGTAGGAAAATTCAACATGAATGAGAGCCAGCTGACAGTCCCGTACATGAGGGATTAATTTCAAGTTTAAAAGCCCCTATAAATAAGCGAACCACTCCGTTCCTACCCCATTTTATATTTACACATAATAATATTAGTTGAAACAAGAAACACCCACCACTAGGACATCTCAGTACCTTCTCGATCAACAGAATGCCTAGAAACAAATTTTTTTCAAAACTACATCTCTATTTATGCTTCTCTCTCCTCGCTTGTTACTGTATGGCTAAAGAGAAAGATGGAGGAGGTGAAATAAAAGGGATGTTTGTGTTTGGAAGCTCTTTGGTTGATAATGGCAACAATAACTTCCTTCAAAACTCCATGGCTAAGGCCAATTACTTGCCCTATGGAATTGATTTCCCTCTTGGCCCTTCTGGTAGATTTACAAATGGGAAGAATGTTATTGATCTTCTTGGTGATCACCTCAATCTTCCTTCATTCATTCCGGTTTTCGCCGATCCCTCGACAAAGGGAAGTAGGATCATGCATGGTGTCAACTATGCTTCTGGTGGTTCGGGAATATTGGATAATACTGGCTCAGTTGTGGTAAGATAAACACTTCTTTTCATTATCCTCTTCATCCTATCTCACAGTGGTCATCACCATCATTATAGTCATAACTATCTTTGTAATCATTTTCATTTTCTTCATCGCATACATGGCAATGGAGTATAGAATCAACCAAATAAAGGGTAATTTTATGTACCTGAATGTACAAAAATAATCCAATAAAGAATACCTTATTTTATTAAAGTGAGAAAACATTTCACGATCTTTACATCATAGTCAGAGTGAGATTTAAAGGCGAAAGAGTATTCTCTCACTTCAATAAAGTAAAGTATCCTTTACTGGATCACTTTTGCTTATATATATATGGCTCCCACTTTGTATTAAAGAATTAATATTGGATTTTAAAGAATGAAATAGATCGCTAAAAACTCTAGGACCACAGTCCTAAAATATAAGGTACTTTAATTTAGAGATATATCTTTGTATACAATGATTTGAATTGAAATAAACATGGATACTACAATTATATATTTTTGTTCGATTTATATCTATAAACCTTTGACCATTGAACAAATAGCAAAATGGTGACAGAATCTCTAGCTAGGATGAATTATATAATGGTGATCGAGACAACACTAATATAAGTATATAACACTAGTACGTACAAAATCATGGACAAGGCACCTTATTCCTTAATATAGTCTATCAACGTTAAAGCTTTATGTGTAAATGAATTGAATTTCAGGGCCATGTGATGAGTCTGAATGAACAAGTGAGGAATTTTGAGGAGGTGACGTTGCCAGACTTGGAAGCTCAGATGGGATGCAGAAGCAGGGAATCACTTCCCCAGTTCTTGTTTGTTGTGGGAAGTGGCGGGAACGATTATACTTTCAACTACTTCCTCAGAAACAGCAGTCTCAGTCTTGAATTCTTCACTGCTAATCTGACAACTGCACTCTCTTCCCAACTCAAGGTGCTTTTCAAAAACCTCTATTTAAGTTTAGGTTTTCTTTATTTATTTTTTGTCAAACGGTTGGTTCAAGTTTCAAAATGCAAATCAGGCCATCTCAAGGCCATAAATGATTTTAAGTTTTTCATAACTATATTTTGATATTGAATTACCATGATTTTTGACATGCATCACATTCATAAGTATATAATTTAATCCAGCGGTCAATTTTTCAAAATATGAATTCTATAATTATTTATGGACTTCATCCTAGCTTACATAACCTTAAGCATATGCTGACTAGATCGGAACTGTTTCAAGGGTCAGCTGGGTTTAACATGTCACTCGCAAGATAAAAAAAAAAAAAAAGTATTTAACTCTTAAAAAGGGTTATTATACTTTAGTAGCTAGTGGGCAGGTAGGTTAAGTCTATGGTTTTTGAGTCATGACCCATACAAGAAATAATTGCATTGGAGGTAGGAAAAAATTTTATCCCTTGAAAAAGTCCTGAAATTAAACCCACCATATAAAAAAGAAATTAAACCAGAAAAAAATAGAAATTGATTGAAGATTTATTTGCTCTTCGTGATGAATGGTTGTGGCAGCTGCAATTATTCGTGTTCAAATTTGTTTTTTTCTTAAAAAAAAAAAAAAGAAAAAGAAAAAAAGAAAATCCCAATTAAAGATAGTCTTGGAAGCATTTAAACAAATTTGTTTCCATGACAGTTTCAGTAAATTAATGTATTTTCTTATGGACGTGTAATTTTTGTTTTCTTTTTTCTTCTATTTTCTGAGGCCCAAATGGAGCTTTGTATATACTGTGCCGGAATTATTAAAAAATAAAGATTTACTTTCAGGCTGAAATAATGGAAGAATTAATTGTCCCTGTTATGAATTATGATGTGATTAATTAAGCCACCCAAAACCAAATACGACTAGCTAGTCTTTGTGGCTCAATTATATTTTGAATACATGTCAGTCTCAAGTGACAGCCAATCAGAGGTTGAGCTAGAATTCCATTTTCAGCCAACTAGGCCGATTGTGATTTTTAGGTGCTATAATAAAGTTGTGATTGCACAATGCTGGTATGTTTGTATACAATACTCTTCGATCTTATTCTAATAGTTACGTGTACACATGCATATAAATGTAATGTGGGGACATATTTTTAGTCAGAGAAATGATCCTGTTACCTCGAGACTAATATGTAATTATCGGATATTTATATATTTTAAAAAACTGATTATTAGATTAGATATTATGCATATTAATGTTATGCATGCCAAAAATTAATCACAGTGATCCAATGGTCGGTTTTCAGATATGTTATTGAGAGAAACTGTGATAGTTTTCGACGGTTAAAATATTTCACATATAATATTTTGAGATACTAACATCAAATCACTGTGGTTTTTGGCATATGTGACATCCATAGTAAAAGTATCTAATCCAACTGTCAGCTTTTTCAAAATACATATCCCACAATTAATTGAAGGTTTCATGCTAATTTTCACAAAAGTCAACATAAAGTGCACATGCTGGATCAGGACTGTTTTTTAGTCAATGTAGAATATGTATTTTGAAAGATAAACTATCTGATTTGATAATATGTACTCCCTTTATACATGTCATGTATGCTAAAAGTCATAACAATGATATGACGGTTGATTTATAAAATACGGAATGTGAAAACTGGTGAAAATATCCAAAGGTAAAAATTATCAGAGTTTTTAATGGTTTGTATTTTAAAAACCAACCGTTGGGTTTTGATTTTTGGTATGCATGACATGCATAAGAAGAGTATGATCGGCATAAATTTATATGTACATGTACCCATAAAAGAATTTGTAAAGTGGATATATATACACAAAAACCCAGGCTCATGACCAAATTAATTAGATGTATATTCAGAGTAGCAACATATAAATGAGTTATTGGTGGTTTTTTGACCTTTGGTATTTTGAATTATGAATGCAGAAGTTGTACAGTTTGGGAGCCCGGAAGTTCGTGTTGATATCAGTAAATCCAATAGGGTGCAGTCCAATGGTTAAGGCGACCCGGCCAAGGCATAAGGGCTGCATACAAGGACTGAATCTAGCTGCTCATCTCTTTAACGCTGGCTTGAAGTCACTGGTGGACTCCATGAAGCCAGAAATGCCAGGTTCTAAGCTTGTTTATGTCAACTCATACAAGATTATCAGGGATATCATCAAAAACCCCGTCTCTGCAGGTAAAAACAACAAATGCTGCTCAGTCTTAATAATCACTATATAGGGCACGTAGACAAAAATGAATATGATATATATATTAACTAGAGAACTCCATGAAAATTTAATGCAGCATAGTTTGTTTATGGCTCCTCTTGGACCCAATGAACATGTTTTTGTGATGTCCAAACTTGAAGTGAATATTTCAATAATCTCTAGCTATTGTGGCATATATCCTCACTTTTAGGGCAATCTCCAAACTTTGGACAATGCATCTCGCAATGCTTAGGTTTTTGCTCTTAGGGAAGAGGTTTTGAGTTCGAGCATATTAAAGCATATCGATACCTATTTGTTAAAATTAAGTGGTTAATTTGGCACTGGGTAGATTTCTTCGTTTGAACAAAAAGAAAAAAAATGAAATATCTATGTCGCCCTTTTCGCTAAGATCAAACCTGATCGATCACCAAAACAAAATCCTAAACTTTTCTTTTAAATTTGTTAACTTGATTGTGCATTGCCTTCACCAATTGGAAGGATTTGGACCGTGGAGTTATAAGTAATACTTTCCATGGTTGTTTTCAGGTTTCAGTGATTCAAGCAAAGTCTGTTGTGAAGTGGAGTTGATAAATGAAGGTGGGAATGGAATTTTATGCAAGAGAGGAGGGCAGGCTTGCGCAAATAGAAATATTCATATGTACTTCGATGGCTTGCATCCCACAGAGGCTGTGAATGATCTGATTGCAACCAAGGCTTATGCCTCCAATGTCACAACTGAAGTTTATCCCATCAATGTTAAGCAACTGGCCAATATGTAGACTACTTACTTAATTATCCTCTTCTTCTGTTAATTGGCTGTTTTTTAAATTAGTCCAAGAGGAACTTGAACGTGTAAGGTTTACTACCACAGCTGTGAATGTTTATATATCGTTTAATATCTTGTTTGTGTATATGTTTTATTTGTTAGAGTATCTCCGATTCATCCATGTCATTTGATGTACTAATACTCAAAGGTGGTGCCATGTAGTGGGCTATTAGGGCTGTAACCCGGGGTAATTTTGGTCCAAAATTTTTTTACCCTCTTCTACCAGCCCAATGACGGTAGGTTTTAGCCCCATTAGCCCAAGTGATAAGTATTCAACCCAAATTTTTAGATATAAGTGCATGCTCCAATGGTTGTGGATTCATTTTTTTTGCTCCTCTCTTTATCTCTTTCTTCTCCCAAACCGTGCACAAGTTTCTAGGCACATAGTATTATGTATCTTGGAGAAAAATGAATCCATCTAAACTTGGATTCAAATTTGACTCAACTTTTAGATCCAAGTTATTTTGAACCCACTGTTGGAGTAAGGAATTTGGCAACTAAGTTCAAAAAATGATTCTGAATCCACATATAAACCCACCATTGGAGTTGCTCTAACCCAATAACAAATAGGTTTTAGCTCTATTAGTCCAAGTGACAAGTACCCAATCCATACTAAGAGCATCACTAATGCACTTATGTCATTTGATGTGCTAATGCCAAAATTTGGCTCCTCAAATAGAACCAAATGTTATCACTTCCAATTTTTAATATATATATCTTTCAATGCATTAATGTTATATTTTGACATTTCCTACTTTAAAAAAAAAAAGTATGACATGGTTACATGGCACAAATAGCGTTTGTTATTTGAGGTGTCAAATTTGGCAACCTGACTTATGTGTCATTACCAAAATTTGGCATCCAAAATGGCACACTAGTGGAACAACCTATTTGAGTGTCAATACCAAATTTTTGGCAATGGCTCATCAAATGGCATACTACTGGATTGAGATGCTCTAACAAAATCCTAACCCATTTTTTCTCTCTTCCTCTCTCTCTCCCTCTCTCCAGTGCACGGTAACTCTCGAACTTTGCAATCCTTCATAGCCCAGGGTAATCTCGAATCCTGGCTTCACCCTTATCAATACCAAATTTTACCACCTCAAATGACACTAAATGACATATATCAATGCCAAATTTTAGCACATATGTACTTCTTCAATGCATTAATACTATACTTGACCTTTTTCAAAATTTGAAGGAAAAGTATGACATGGCATAATTAATGGCATTTGCCATTTGAGATGCCAAATTTAGCAATCTTATGTGCCATTGCCAAAATTTGGCATCTCAAATAGCACACCATTAAGAGGACTGGCCCTAAGATTTCAGGTGTCCTAAGTGAACTTCTAAAATGGGATCCTACGATAAATTGACAAAAAAATTGCGGGTAAAATAATGAATAATTACACAAGTGAAACATAAAATGAGCTATTTTGCATGATTTTAACAATATTAACATTCAATCATAAACACGAGTAAATAAAAAGCAAAAATCCTTCTCATCTGTCTTTGAAAATTGAGAACCAAGTGAAAAAAAAAAAAAAAAAAAACCATGATAAAAAAGGAAAAGTTCATTAAAAAAAAAAAAAATTAATAGAAGAAACATATTTTATTGGAAGTAATAGGAATTTCCGCATATAGTCGTATAAATTTCAACCATAGCAACTTGAAAAACTAAATCAACCATAGCAACTGGAAAAACTAAATGAGAGACAAATTGCAAACAATTAATCATGATATAGGCAAAAATCCAAATCCAAATCCAAATCCAAATCCAAATCCTACAATTAATCGACAACAACAATAAATTGAGAAGAGATGAGAGAAACTTGGTGAAGTTTATGAAGCGGAATTAAGAGAGTGACAAAGTGGGGCGTCAGCTACGTTATGATCCTTGTGCCTTGTGGGGTTAGAGAGAGAGACGGAGATATTTGTGTGCCGGGAACAATTGCTAAGCTGCTGAGGCTTTCGGAGGGCCACTTGTTGGGTCAAGTTGTTAAGCCACTAGGCTTGTTTGGGCCCAATTTAGTTTTGGGTGCAGTTATTGCAACTCCAATCTCCTCTTTTCATACCCCATATTTTCTAATGTCAAAAATATCCGTGAGCAATTTTACTATTAATGACATAGGAACTTTAAAAAAAGCTAAATAGGTTCATGGAGAGTTTGTCTCTACACTCTAAAGCAAAAATAAATAAATAAATAAATTAAATTAAATCATATCCTACTTCTCCCTCTTCCCATTTTCTTTCTTCTCCTACCCATCTTCCATCTTCCCTCTAATCCCCTACCTTTCCCCATTTCATCCAATCTCATATAAACAAACACGTACCACTGTTGTATTTGGATAAAATTTTGGGTGCTTAATTAACATTGTAGGAGTTCAAAATGGAGCTCCAAAAGGGTTTGAGTAGTGAGAAAGTGCATTTTTAAAACTTCTTTTGCATTTTTTTTTTCAACTTAGCGACACAATTTGTTATTCACAGAACCGAACATATTGAAAATGTTCAGTAGTTATCCACTGAACATAGTCTCTCGGTTTGGTGGGTGCAGCTCCAAACAAAGGGACTACGTATTTTTGAATTTTATCTAATTTTCATTTTATTTTACTGTATGGTTGAAAGTGGAGGAACATTTTTATATTGTTCGGTGGTTATCCGTCAAACACTGTGAATATATTTTTGGGTTGGGGTCTGGAAATAACATATATTCAAATTAAAATGGGGTTAGTGGTATTTTAGAAAATTTGTGGGGCTTGGTTAGAAAATAGTAGGTTCTACTAAGTAATGGGGTATGAAAAGATTAGATTGAGGTTGCAATAACCATACCCTTTAGTTTTTCTTACTTCCTGGTAGATGAAGATTGAACTGTTGTAGCTAGGGTTGTTTCTTTTTTATAAAAATTGGGGCTCAAAGCAGAGGCTTGAGTGGCTTCTGCTCGAGACTAACCATTAGAGCAACCTATTTGAATGTCAATGCCAACGAAAAATTTTGATGATGGCACCTTAAATGTTATACCATTGAAGATGGTCTTAGGATATTTTCTATAAAGTGGGCTTGCATTCACCCCATTTCCCGTACACCACTCACGGTCCTAGTATAAAACTCTCTGTGCACACACATCATATAGTACAATCCATATATCAAATTCAACCTTGTTTCATGAAGATTTAAACCATACATTCAGTTTCTAAAATAATCACTTCTTTGGTTCAGGGCTGGCCCTGGTAGTAGGCCCAAGAGGCCACCACCTAGGGCATCAAAATTTTATCAGTTTTTAGGAGCATCATCTTGAGCTAAAATTTGAGTATATATGTATTGTATAGGGCATCCCATGCCATTAGGCATTAGCCCAAACCCATAAGCTCTTAACTTAGCTGTGAACCATCGGGAAAATTCAATGCAATCCACAATAGCATAATTGGGTTTTTGAAAAAGAAAATGAGTCGCCACCTTATTTTTAAGGAATAAGGAAACCATAAAAAATGTTTTATTTTAATCAAAACAAAACAACTCTGCATTTTTGGAAAGACGTGATCAACCAATTAGAGATGGATTTGGGACTAGATTATGTCGTGAGAAGGTTCCAAGCATACAATCTTGTAGGCACCCACTTCACCCTAATTAAAGGTCTCTTAATTTACATGGGCTATAAAAATTCTCATGCACACATAGATCCTAACCAACTAAGAGCATCTCCAAGGCTCTCGCCAAACGGGGCTCCTTAGCCACTTTAGGGAGAAAAGCAACTTTTTGCTGCTCCAATCACTCGCTAAACGCCTCGCCACTTTAGCTCACTCCCTATCCCGCTCGCCACATCTAGCGAGCATCATCCCCTCGCCATACATTAAATGCTTAATATTATAATAAAGCCAAACGGTCAAATTTTGAACGGTAACTTTTTTGTATCCCAACGGTTAGTTTATGAATGCTGTCAAACGGTAATATTTGAGATTTCACTCCTATAAAAACCACCACATTTGATGCTTGAGAATTTACCCAAATTTTAAAGATTTCAAGCTTCAACCATCTTAAAATCCACATCAAAGGTAAATTTGTTTAATTTTTTTTAAATTAATAATTATGTATTTATTAATAATAGTTATTTATATGTATTAGTTAAATTATCTAACATCTATTTGTATATATTTGAAATTAATAATTATATATTTAGTAATTTTTTTGTTAAATTAATAATTATGTATTTATAAAAAAAAAAAAAAAAAGGTTAGGGGAATCTATCCCATATTTGAATACAAAATTTTGCATATAATTTTTTTTTTCAAAAGGCGACCTCAAGTTGCAAAGCATGTTTTATAATCTTTCTTGAATTATTTAATTTTTCTTTATTAGATATTTGTTATATAATTTGGGCTTTAGATTAATTCTAATTTTTTTTTGTGCTTAATGTAAGTCAATTTTATAGATGGATTCCCAAGGTGATGCATATTTTACAAATCTTCTCAACCGTGGGATTAACCAAAACATGGAATATTCGTTTGAATCACATCATGATATTACAAATCAAACTGCCACTTCAACTTCAAAGAAGGCAAAAGGAAAAAACTTTACAAATGATGAAGACCTTCTCCTTGTATCTGCATGGCTCAATACTAGTATGGATCCATTTGAAGGCACCAATCGATCAAGTGCAAAATATTGGGATCGTATACATGAATACTTCCACAAAAATAAGGAATTTGAAACGGATCGAAAAAAGAACTCTCTCATGCATCGGTGGTCGACAATTCAGCTTGCGGTGAATAAGTTTTGTGGGTTTCATGCCCAGATTGAACAATTAAGACGAAGTGGAGTGAACGAGCAAGACAAGGTATATATTAATTCAAAAATAAGTAAATTCTATACTCCTATATATTTAAATTTAAAATATATTCAATTCTTATGATATATATTTTATGATCAGATCAAAGAAGCAAAGGATCTCTACACAAGTGAAATGGACGGCAACTCATTTCCATATCTACATTGTTGGCATGCATTGAAACATCATCATAAATGACAGAATCAGGTGTCAAGTTCCAAGAAGCAAAGAACTAGCAAAAATGCAACACCTGCATCATCTTCTCCTTCTACACCTGAAACAATAAATTTAGGAGATGATAATATTGCAGCTGGCACATATGTCAACTTAGATAGACCACTTGGCAGAAAAGCCGCGAAACTTCAATTAAAGAAGGGAAAAGACAAATGAAGCATTGATAGAGTTAAAGAAATTCAAACACAAGGATTTTAACGTGGTTCGGTCTCCGCCTACGTCCACGCCTCAAGATCTCCGTCTCAAGGATTAATCCACTATCAATCTCACTTCCGGTGGAGATTCAAACCTTTACACAGCCTTCTTTCACAGTGGAATACTCTCACCAAACAAGGTTTATACAAAACCTTAAATTCACAAGAAATACAAGTGAATATGGATGACCACCAATATGATTCTCAACAACACTGAGAATACATCAAATACGCTCTCAATAATATCTCTCAAAGATTTAAACTAATTTGCTCATAGAGAGAAATACAGGAATTGAATCACTCAAGAATGATGAACACTTGTAAGCTGCAATAGTGTATATGATTGGGTGTAGAATTAAGCTTCATGGCAAGTGTATTTATAGCCTTAGAAATCAGCTATACGTTGGAGCGTCTAGGAGGAGCGTCTTGGCAATCTGCAGATTCAAACTGGTTTGAAAAATGCAACAAATCCGTTTGAAGGTGCAGCCATGTTTGAATCAGCATTCACAATGTCAAATGTTGCAGCAGCAGCTTTGACAATTACTCCAACAGCAACCTGCCAACTATTCCTGCAGAACACTTATACTTATTTACATATAAACATTTAAGTAAATGGTTGCATTTTACTTTTAATTACTTTTACTTTCATTTACTTAAGTTTACAATGTAAATAAGGAAGTACCCCCCATTTGGATTCAATGGAAAATACTAGAAAATCAAATTCCCAATAAATCAAAATGTGAAAAATCAATTTTAGTACAAAAAATAATTTTCGTGAACAGTGTCAAAAATTGATCTATCGAGTAAGGTATTATATACCACGTATAAAAGCTACCTCAAGGCTGTACTCAGTTAATGAGTATATAGGGATCAATTACCGCCAAAAATTATTTTGAAAAACTCAATCTATCAAAAATTCATTTTTCATACTTAGCCAAATTTTTCATAGGGAAAAAACAGTTTTCTGGGAATAGTAACATCTTCAATACTTGAGCCTCCAATTCATGGATTTTGTTGTCCATTTGTTTGCTCCTGTCTATCTTGAAAATCTGTCTTACAAATTTAACATTTAAGCACAAGATATTTGGATAATGCCGCGGCAAATGTTTGTTATCATTAAAACCATATAACATATGCTGGATTGGAACCATTTAGGCTAACAAATCCGTTAAAATATAACAGTTGGAATATATCCGTTAAATATAATTGTTGAAAAAAAAAATTGTTTAAGTCAAATTTTTAAAAAATAATAAAATATTCTATAGTTAGCTAAAATAGGGAGCATGGTTGGAGTAGGTAGTGTAAAAGTGGTTAGCTAAAATAGCTTTTAGCTAAAATAGGGAGTCATTTGGCTAAATTTTAGGGAGCATGGTTGGAGATGCTCTAAAACACGTAATAAAAATAAAATCAAACAAAAGGAAGGAATGATACTTGTATTGATCGTAGATCCATCTTGATAATCACTTGTTTATGTGATGATATTATCATGCATATCATATGTTTGTGTTTTGTTTTAAACTACTATATATATATATATATATATATATGGTGTTCATGCTTAAGTAGTGGCTAATCATGATTGGTTAATCCATAGATCTAGATCCAGGGTGTGTTTTTTCAAAAACTGTGACCTTTTTGTTCTTCAAAATGTTACCATTTTGTTATTTAAAATGCTAAACTCTACCCTATTGATTTCTAAGGGACCTAGAGTGCAATTTCTATGTTAAAAACCTTAAAAATCATTCAAACATGATTTAAAAGGACATTTAACATTCTACACAGAATATTAAATATACTTTAAACTATCTTTTGAACATCCTAAACATCTTAAAACTCATGAAAAATGCTAACTAATGCAATCCTATATGCTAATATGTAAAACTATGCATGAAACATGCAAAAGGATGACCTTAAGGGTCTCCAATATGCAAACTAACATGATATCATTATCCATATATTTAAGAAACTAAAGTAAACATTCGATGATGAATAAACACAAGGAAAGGAACTTACATTATGCAATCGCTCACTGGTCTACAGTTCTATATCAAACAACCAATTGCAATAAAAAAAACACATGCAAAGGTAGAGACTTACATTGTGCAATCGCTCCCTCATCCACAATTCATATTTCAAGCAATCAATTCAATCATCTCATGTGTTGTCCCAAGTAATATAACCCTAGAGGGGGTGAATAGGGCTTTGGAAAACTTAGAGCAAATATTACCAAATAAAATTAAGATTCAATTAAATTTGCAAATACACAAGTAAATAAAACTTAATTGGAAGAGAGAAAGGAAAAGAAAAATCAAACACAGTATTTTAATGCGGTTCGGTCTCCACCTACCTCCTCGCTTCAAGAACTCTGCTTGAGGATTCAATCCATTATCATAATGATTCTCCTTCTGGTAGAGAAACCTTTACAAAGATGAGAGCTATCAGCTCTTCTTCACAAGCTTAGATTTGCTCACAAACTCCAAACTCAACAAGGGTCAAAACACCACCCTTTGCTCACAAGATATTAATAAGAGAGAGTGTGTTACAATAAATGCTTCAAGAAGCTGATTCACATAAATAAAAGCTAAAACTAATGGCTTCTCATGAGTTTAACAAAGATGACTCAATAATTTATCACAATGAAGCTTGAACAATGAATGCACAAATGAATTGTCTTAATCTCTTTTGGATTGATGGACATAAATAAGAGTGAGAGGGGTATTTATAGGGCATTTGGTCTCAAATGACCATTACAAGTCTTCCAAGGCTCATAAGGGTAGATGAGAGCATTTAATGCTCTATTTTCTATAAATAGAATTAGTCGTTTTGACTTGTAGGGAAGAATTAGTTGACTAGTCAAACTAAATAGTTGACTAATTTAGCATGTTTCAAAATTTTCATAGTTCCTGGGCTTGATTAGTCGACTAGTCGATAAGGGTTAGTCGACTAGTTTAGCAGAAGACGTTTACAAGGCTTATCTCGAGCTCGATTAGTCGACTAGTATCTATAGTTAGTCAACTAGTTTATGTTTATCGAAAAACATGCTTTATACATCTACGATTAGTCGACTAGTCCAATGTGTTAGTTGACCAGTTTCGTGTTTCTTAAAAACAAGCTTTTTGTATCCACGATTAGTCGACTAGTCAATTTGTGTTAGTTGACTAGTTTTGTTTGAAAGCCAAATTTTCAAGGGAAAACAAACTAGATCAACTTAAACTAGATAAACTTCCAACCTTTAGACATGTTCCCTTTAAGTTCAAAAACAATTTTTGACATGATTCAATCCCATTATAACTATTCTAAATGATTTATGCCAATGCATAATGTATGAGAAAGATTTTTTCTTGAGCCATGCAAGGTTAAACAAGTAGGATACCTTACATTCACTTCCTAATACATTAGAGACAAAGTCTTCACTTCACTATGATCTTCACAAGTCTTTTTTATGAGCACAATCGCATCAAGAATTGCTTTGAGATATGATGATGAGCTTCAACAAGATATCGTCTTTGAGTCCAAGGAAGCAAATACTTAACCAAAAGTTAGTGGCTTAAGTAATGTTTAGTTATTATCAAAATGTGGTCAACGAAAGTGACCTTAGGGCTAATATGTAAACTTTAACATTATAAATATAAGCACGTGATAAAACCCTAATTCCTATTCATGCTCTCTAAACTCAAAAACAAAATAAAGTCCTATCATGCATGCTAAAAACAGAAAATAAAACAACTTCTATCATGCTCCTATATGCAATATTAAACCCTAATCATGCTTTTAAAAAAAAAAAAAAAAAAACATAAACAAAGTCTTAACTTTATTTATAAAAAGGAAAAGAAAAAGAAAAAGAAGAAGAATAACTAGAACTAGAATTAGAACTAGAAATATAAACTAGAAGACATCAAAAATAAATCTTAGCATGCTTCTAAACTAATGAACTACTAAAATGAATGAAGAAAAGAGGAGAACTTACCTCTAGAGTGGCTAGAATTCTTCATTTACTTCTTCTCTTGAAACTTTCCAAAATTCCCTTGAAGAATCCATTCCCAAAACCCTAAGTTAAAACCCTATTTATAGAAAATCCACCCGAGCATGGACGGTGGAGATTAAATTTAATAAAAATGATACTAGAGTTCACATCGAGTCTCCCAAGGTGTTGGAAAATCAGATTAGGTCAAAAAAGTTGAAAGAAATCGGATAGAAAAGAAGATAAAGTCCAAAATAAATCAAAAACTCGAAGTTGTATTAGAAATAGGACAAACTGGGCCGATGGCTGTCCAAGCCTAAGATGGCTGGCCGTTCTAGCTTGGGCGGTCATCAGAGTCATCTCCAGATTTGCTCGATTTCGAGTCCTTTCAAGACTCTTCATCTTGTTTTTGCTCTATCTTCTTTATTTTCTATCCAAATCGGATTATTCAAAAGCTAAAACAACCAAGACTTCATCATCTATGTTTCTAGAAGGGTTTGAGATTAAAAATCATTGACCAAAGTTAAAGGGTTAGGTTGAACCAAGCCGGTTAGCCGTTATAAGTCATTTGACTCAAATTAGGGTTTAAAAAATGTACTAACCAATTGGTTATAAAAAAAAATGCCACTTCTAAAAACATGTTTTGAAAAATATTTTGAAAACAATTTTAAGGTTTTGGAAAACATTAATTTTGGAAAACAATCAACCTTAGTCAAATTATGTCAAAACCCTAAAGATGGTTAATTGACCTCTATGGACCATATGAGCCAAATCAATCTCGAACCATGCCAATGCTCGATTAAATCTTCTAAATAGACTCTAAACATCTATACAAATTCAATGAAAAAACTGGGATGAATTCGGAGGTTAAACAGAAATTATGTGAGAAAAATGACCATTCTGCCCCTCAAGTTACCAAAGTTCTCATTACCTATCGAGTTTTGATCGGAATGACATGAAATTTGATATGGATATTCCTAAACTCTCTAGAAACTAAATGCAAAAGAAATTACTCAATTCAGAGTAAAAAACATACATGAAATAATAGCCTCTATCTACCTAAGGAAATGGGTAATTTAGAGAACTAGGGTTTTGAGGCCTCTTTCTCCAAAGATGATTGGTCATTTTTGACCAAATGATAAATGAATGATGACTTGTGTTACATGAGTAAAAAAATGGGGTGTCTACAATAGCTATATTTTGAAATTCCGACATTGGGTCATTGTGATTTTTGGTATGCAAGATATCCATAAGTACAGTATCTAATCTAATGATCAGTTTTTCAAAATATGCATTTCACAATTATATCCACTAGAAGGCTTCCTCCTCAAATTCGAAGTAAATCGTCCTACCAACTTTTCATCCTTCAACTGAAATCGGATTCTGGTTGGCACTTCCATGTTGCTTTTCGAGTCCCTATCTCAACCACAATACGACCCAAGTGCCGAAAAATCAACAGGTGACTCATTCTCGTAGTTGTTCACCGATTCTGACGATGTGTATGGAAGCCGGCCTATAGACCTCTGAATCCGATCCTTTACTCCCTTCCTTCATTGCTAACCTCAAATCTACAGTCTAGCAATGTTGTTTCCACAATTAGAATATAGAAGGATAGTTTGAAGCTTTGTGTTAGAATTTATATGAATTCTCATTTTCTTATAATAGACAACTAGAAATTACACAAGCATGTGGCCACACTTTATTGCAAACTTTCATAGTGAACTTTCATGAGAAGCACGGTTCAAAATTTTGCGGTGAACTTTCCAAAATCATAAATCTCTGAGATTAAATTGCTAAATTTTTTGACTTACCAACTATTGTCACTTCTAGTCCTTCGCCGTCCAACAAAAAATATCATAACCAAACTTCACAACGAATTTTTGTGATAACCAAAGTACATTGCGAAATTTTACAATGAACTTTCGAAAGTGAACTTCCCAAAATCTTAAATCTCTCCCCTTCGATTCTTGAGCAAACCCATCACCTCTCAAGCTCATCAACAAAAATTCCCAATGCATGAGTGGCAGCATTGCCAATACTATTTTCTCCTGCATAGTCATTGCTATTAAGGCTCGACAGGTGCTCCGAATTATTACTTCTCCACACAACACTTTGAGATAAATCCATAAATAGATACTATCTACTTTGATACAAGAAAGCAATCCCTTGAATTGAAGAAAGCTCTTCTATTGTTGAGCTGATTTCCATGATGATACACGTGTACCTCTTTATGCAGTATTTTATAGCAAACCACCTCAATAACTATCAAATACTACATGAAAAGGCCGCTACTTTGTTGTGAATCCATGAAAGCTTCGAATATCCTATACTTCAATTCTTCCTCAAGTTTAGTTTGATGGAATGTGAGTGGGCTATTTAGAGAGAGAAAGGGTGAGAAAAATGAATATACGCGAGGATCTCGGGTTGAGTTATGGCCAACATTTGCCGTCTTTATTTGCATAAAGAGAATGAATCAGTTAAAGGGACAATCTGTCTTTTTAATAAAATTATAGACCCTATTTAGTAAAAGTTTAAAATGGAAATACCTTGTTAGCCTCGTGGCTTCAATCCATGCATGATTACGAAGTTTTGATGATAACAAACAACACTTAAGTTACTAGAATTATGTTCAAGTGATACACTTATACTAGGTACTCAAAGTCGATTTGTCAAGCATTTTAGAAGTTTAAAGGCTAAAGGAATCCCTTAAAAAGCTTAAGGAACACTGCAACTAGAACTAACATGCATGAAGAACAACTATATATGCTGAAGTTTTTAATTTTGTTTGAATAGGGCAAATTAGGATTTGTTATAAGGCTTTAAATGCTCAATATTGATGGCTTTAACCTAGTCTTGGACCTTAGGACCCATGTTTAATTAATGGTTCTATATTTATTTTTTATCCCTATTGGAAATAATTTTAATGCCCATAGAACTACTTTCTGGGCTTTTAACATGCATGTTACTGATCACATTGGGCATAAGCAAGGGAGTTTAGTCAACCCAGCTCCTACTCTGATCAATTAACCGAAGTAAGTCAAAAGTCATATATAAAAGTTTTTATGTTATTCGGTTTACTGAAGTCATAAATAATTAGTACATTGATTCCTTGATTTCAAACTTTAATTAATAGCTAGTTTGTTTTATACTTTTATACTTTTGTCATATTGAATGCGCACTTATCAACATGATTTAGCCTTTAATGTATCTCAACGATCACTTGAATTTGAAATCTATATATATATATATTAGGCCTTTACTAACAACAAAATTGATTGTGCATTCAATGAAATAAAAGCCCTAGTTTCCAAAATCTAAAAAAGCCATCTTGTAAGATCATCCAAAGCCATTAGTTTGTGATTGTATTTGTCATTTCAACTCAAAAGGAGCAATCTTAGGTGGCGTTTGGATAAGCTACCATTTTTTTACTTTTTTAATTTTGGAAGTAGAAGTAACTTTTTGCTTCAACTATCAATTTTTTGGAAGTAAGAAGTACGTTTGGATAACAAAACTTGCTACCTGTTTTAAAAAGCAAAAAACAAAAAGCATGTTTGGATAACCAAAATTTGTAAACAATGCAATGACCAATGAAATTAGTAAGTGGTCTGATTAAGCATGGCAAAATCGAGTACTAAAGCCCAACTATGCACTGTATTGACCAAGGAGCACTCTAACATATGCAATTTCACTATGAAATAACATAAGTTCCACGCGTGTCCAGAAGTATTAATACAAACAATGAGCATTCCTCTACCAAACCTATAAAATGGGAGTGCCCATTGATTCCAGAAACACTTCGAATTAATTTTTAGAAACAACTTCAGATTTCACTGAACAATCAACAGAACATGCAATTTCCATTATTTCATAGAACAGAGACTGTAAACTGCCATTGGAATGAAATGGTATCCTCTGTTTCACTAAAATTAAACAAGGTAATGGGGAAAAACAATTGATCAAAATAATTAGGAATTTTTTTTTGAAAATCTCATGCTTTATATCCAGACATGATTTTAAGAGATCTAAATAACATGGAATGACTACATTTGTCTTGACTTTGGCCACTATTGGAAGGACGACATGGTTTGAATTCTACCTAGTGACAAAAGAACATTTTAGAAACACCTTATTATCCAAAAATGGTCAAAACCATTTTCTTAAAAATATCCATGTCTTGGACGGATGGATTTTTTTCTAATATTCATATTAGAAAAAAGAAAAATCAAACCCAGCTAGAAAAATCTCCAAAACCCCTTTAACAACAACCAATTCAACAATTTATTTTTCAAATATTACATCAGGCATAAGCAAATGTACTTCTATAACAGAAAAAAATGAAATACTCTGGAAAAAGGACATCAATAAAGGAGAACAGTAGAACACAAAATCAAACCAAAATATGAAGTAAATCTAACCCAAAATCACCAAGAGAAACCCTAAAAATCTAACCCAAAATCAGCCAGATGAACCCTAAAAATCGAACCCTAATGAGCTAGGCTGATCATAAAGAGAGAAACAAAGAAGAAGTGTTACCTGAAGCGGATGAAGCAACGTGCGGTCCGACGGCGGGTTGCTAGTGCGACGGCGAGCAGGATGATGGTTCGATGGTGAGCCCTCTTACGCTGTTGCGACGACGAGCAGGTTGCAGGTGTGACGGCGAGCAGGTTGCAGGTGCGACGGCTAGCTAGTTGCTGGTGTGAGGCGAGGGGTTCTGGTCGCTAGGGCAGTGAGAATGAGAGAGATGGAGAGAGAGAGGGAGAGAGGAGGAATGGCTCGGGAGAAATAAGGCTGATTCAAGTTTTTTTTTTTTTTTGCATCTACGGGGATTCGATGCATGGGCCGGTCACAAAACAGTTTCCGCTTTCTACTTAAAAAAGTAGTGAAAGCAACTTTTTTTTGCTTCCACAAATTTTGAAAGTTGTGGTAGTTACTTTCATGTAGTAAAAAGCAACTTGACGAACCAAACGTGCTTTGCTACCAAAACTTCCATTTTTCTACTTTTTTAAGCAAAAAACTGGAAGTGGAAGCTTTGCCAAATGCAGCCTTAATTTATAAACAAACTTCTACTCTTTCAATATTAGTTGGTTTTCGAGGGTTGGGATTGAACTCTTGGATGTTGGGAAAGGTTGTATCTTTACATTGTTAAAGAGTTGGTTTACTCTTGGTTGTTGTAAAAGATTTCTCCATGCACCTTAAAGAGGCTCCATTTAGTGGATTGGTAAATTCTCAAGTTGGATGCTTGAGGTGTGGACATAGACAGTTATACCTGAACCATGTAAAAATTGCATGTTTAATCGCTTTATCATATTTATCTTTAATTTTTGTTGTTGCTTATTATAATTATTCCATTGCTTAGTGTTACAGTTTATACATTCTTGCATATTTGCTCATTTTTCTGCATGGTAGCAATTTAAATTGTCCACAAATATTTTGTTTGCCAAGATAGTATCCACCGACCACCCCTCTCTAGTGCCCATTAACTGGGCATCTGTTATACCATAAATAAATTTGGGTTAATCTAATTGGGCAATTAGAGTAGGCTTTGTAGTTGGGCCACTAAGAATTGTAAACCCAATAAATTAGCCAAAGCCCAATCCAAGAAGAAGTTAGCAACAAATTTTGACTAAGTCAAAATAGTTTAGAGAGAGAAGTTAAAGAGGAGTGGTCCATATTTTTATGGGACTTGTTGCACAAGATTACCAACACCTACAAGTGAAGACAGAATCCAGCAAAGTCTAACAAATATCAACAGGAGTCCAAGTGCAATAAAAAATCAGCAGTCCATACGTGGAGAAGTCCAGAGAAGTAATATCAGCAAAAGTCCAGCAAATCAGTTTATTTGACTGAGTCATATAGAACAGCAACTATCCCCTATTTTTAAGGGATATGGGAGCACAACAAGCAAGAATTAAGTATCAAACATGAACAAGAAGAGAGAGGGCTAGCAGCTTTGGATTTTTGTCTATAAATATCAGATGTGAAGGCTTGAAGAACACTCAACGTCACCCACACTACTTCAATTTCTAGTTTATCTAGTTTCTAGCATTTCAATTTCAGCATTTGCTCTTTAATTTCTTATCTGTAATTGTTCTTCAATTCATGGAAATTTACTGCAATTTCTATAGAATAGCTTGCTTACTTTAGTTAAATTAGTCTGCTTTTACTTTAATTAAATTAGCTTGCTATTACATTGCTTTTAAATTAATTTGTTTTCCTTCATTTAATTTAATTGCTATTCTTCTTCTTCTACATTTCTACACTTTAATTTTATGTTAAAGTCCTATTGTTTCGTCATAGGCAAAAAGAACCTGATAAAAGGAAGAATCCCAACCCTTTCATAATCGCCTATCATTCGTTCATCCATCCTTGATTTTTAGGTGGCTTATTGATCAGTTGAAAATCAATTTGATTAATTTCTTCGCTTTCCCCTGATCAATCGGCGCCCGGGGTCAAAAGGATTGGCTTTTAATTGAATTAATTTGGTTCTGGCACGCCCGCGTACATCGCAAAGGCCAATTTTTGTGCAAACAGCATCATACCTTATTCATGAAGCAAAGCTTTTGTGGACCTTATGAATGATTCTCTTTAATATGAGTGCTTATCCCCAATTGTCCCAAAAAAATAATAATAATAAAATAAAATAAAATAAAAAAAGCTTCTACATAATATACCCATAATGTCAATATAAAACAAAAGCCCAAAATAAAGTGTTGTATATATTAAGCCTATTTAAGCCTAAATCATCAGCCTATTTGTGAGTTTAAATACAAGCTTGTTCTCGAGCCTAAACACAAGCTTGGTCACAAACTCTTAACAAGCCTATTCACAAGCCATTAACAAGCCTGGTCACGAGCCCAATCAAGTGGAACTTTGGTTTGCTTTAGATCAATTGACTCATATTACAAAACTTTAGACTTCAATTTGGCTTGTTTAGTAATTAAGTAATCTCGAATGAGTGTATAACGAGTTTATTTGTAAGCTATTCATGAACGATATGGTTCATTTGCAACCTTTATACTTCGTATTGGTGTTAGGCATATTGAACACTAATTCACGAGCTCAATAATGAGCATTAAACGAGCCTACTAACTAGTCTGACCTTGAATCCACTTTTGAGTTTGTTCACGAGCTTGTTTACAACCCCTTAACGATCTTCTCACAAGGACAGTCGAGTCAAGCTTTGATTTGATTAAGATTGACACATTTATTAAACGAGCCAAAACTCCAAACTTGAACTTAACTCGTTTAATAAACTATTGAACTTAAGCAAGCTCGATATGTTTACATAACACATAACACAAATTATGATTTTCTTAATCATAATTAAGTATTATGCTAGCATGGTATTGTCACGTCATGTGCCATGCCATGTGATAAAATTATTTTGGTAAAAGAATATTGGTAAGATTTGTATTTTCCACTAAAGTATATTGGTAAGATTTGTATATTAGTAAAAACCATTCAAAACTTAGGGCGATAATTGTCTCCTCAGCTCTAGGAATAGCAATTTAGCCTGAATAATTGAAGCCTTGGTCTGTCTCGACCCTATTGGGATAGGTTCCGGGGAAATATATATATATATATATAATCCTAAAAGGTTTGGGAAAAAATTAAAAATTTTATAAGGTTCGGGCCGAAATATGGGATAAGAATAAACAATATGAAAATACACAAGAATGGAAACACATAAAGAAGGAAACAAAACCAAATCAAATTCTTTGATATTTATTCATTCTTAGTATTCTCTCAATCTTTCCTTGAATGTGCTCTCATTATTGACGTTGTTTTGTTGAATTTCATATCTCTTGATCTCTTCATTGATTGCCTTGTCTTGATTTATTTCCTTAATAGGTAATGGGTTGGGATGTAAAAAAAATGAAGACTGAAGTCCAAGTCCGAATATGTGACAAGAATTGAGATCAAGATAAAAGTAAAATTTCATCAGCTCCGTGGGAGGTGAAAAGACGAAAGCTAACATTTAAATCTAAGAAATGAAATGAACAATCTCGATCTAGTCAACATATGCTTATATATTTTATGTAAACATGAAGCTAATAGACAATTATGGAATACATATGCTTAGGAAAACTGACTGTTGGATTAGATTTTCTTCTTATGGATGTCACGTATGCCCAAAATCATGGTGAACTAATATAGACAACAAAAGCTATGACCATTTTCAATGGTCGGAGTTTTTCTTAATGACATTTCTGATCACTATGATTTTTGACATGCATGACATACATAAGTATAATATCTAATCCAACTTAACAGTTGATTTTTTGAAACATATATCCTACAATTATCTTCTAACATCGAGCTTACATAAACTTATCCCACATATGTCCCACAATGATCCAATTAACTTATGCAGGTATATGTTGACTGGATCATATATTTCTAATGAAATGAATTGAGATTGGTGTAAAAGGTTTATTTCACAAGCCTAAAGTTTGAAATGATAAAAAGCCCAAGAGTAAAATTGAGAAATAAATTGATTTTAGGGTAAAAGCATAATTTCACAAGCTCAAAGAGAAAAAGGGGTAATAAATTTACATACAAATGAGATGTGCTTAGAAAAAATTATCCAAAAGTTCATGAGTTTAGAACTTTATACCATAAGATTTCCAAATTCATTTGAGTATTTGTTATTGTCAAAAGATCCTTAAATCCAAGAAATATAGAACATTTATGTTGGGTATATAGCCCCATGTGATTCAAGCCAATCACACCCTTCTAATTTAATGAAGTGTAAGATTTTTTTTTAAGTTTGGGAAGTAGTCTATTAATTATAAACTAATTCGTAGTGTTAATTAATATGTCATATTACTCTTGAAATGATTTTCGATGCATTTACAAAGTGAATTGAACTCAAGTAGGCTCGTGATGACTGATGAAATTGTAGTGCTGATTTTTTCCAAGACACAGAAAAGACTCATAAGTCATAACAACAGACTAACAGCAGCAAAAGCACGGTAAGAACAAGTCAAACAAAAGGACACCGATTTATTTGACTGACTTCCAAGTTTCCGTGTCTATTTTTTGCTCCTCCGACCTTCAATGTTCAAATTATGGATTAATTGACTTTCATTTGGAGGCATATGCATACGGACCATCTAGAATAAGCCATTCTGGACCCAACTTGTAGCCACATGCACAAACACTTTTAGTTAGAAAAAATGAAAAATAAGAGTTTGATTCAAAAATCAATATATAATTTAAATAATATTTTGTTATTTGAGAATCCATAAATTGTGTATGAGCTACCTTTTATATATATATGAAAAATGATCTTACAAGAGAAACCTCCTTTTAACTAAAATCAGCTAAGACCCTTGAGTCATTGGATTTGAATCTTGAGAAGAATCATGCATTAAGTGAATGAGAATCCAAGAACTTGTGTTCTTAGCTAATTTTAGTTAAAATAAAGTATAGCTGATAAGATTAAGACATATATATATATATATAACTGTGACACATGTTGGTTGTAGAATGGGAAAGATGTATGATTTTTCAACATTTACTAATGAAAATTCTGCACGACATGATAGAAAATGTTAATTATATACATGTAATTAAATTAAATTATGTGACATTTTAAGATCAAAATTTTATACGTAAAATTGGTATAAAATCATTTATTTAAGGGTAAAATGTATTAACCTCCTCTAATGTTTGACGTAATTACATGGACCTCTCTTACAGTGTGTTTGAATTGAGAGAGTTGAAAAGAAGATAAGAGAAATGGGACAGATTTACTCTTTTGCCTACATACATTACTTGGAGTGTTGAAAGAGTAAGGCTAATGTTGGAAATTACACCTTAATATTTTATCTTCTCTTCTCTTAATGAAAGCTATTCAAACAAGTGGAGAGAAAGTAAACTTTTTCCCTTCTCTTCTCTTTACTCCTCTTCTCAATGAGATTCTCTTCTCTTCTCTCCAATTCTCTCAATCCAAACATAGTGTTAATATTTGAAAATTTCTAATAACCCCCTTGAGGTTTACGTTTATGTGCAAATACCTCTCGTTCGTTAATTTTTCCAAAAACAATAAAAACTGCTGACATAAGTCACTCAATTTTTGAAAATGCCCACTTTACCTTTATTCTTGTTGGCAATGACCTTCCTTGAGGTTTGACCTAATTATCAGGACCTCCCCTTAGATTTGAAAAAATCCAACGGCCCCCTAAGGTTTATGTTTATGTGCAAACACCTCCCTTCCGAAAACTGTTGACATCAACCTACTTTGAATGATTGCATCTCTCACATAAAAACTTCAATTGAAGTGATACAAGTTCATGTGAAAATATCTCATGTCATACTTTTAATAGAAACTTGAAATCACTCAATTTGATTTTGAAATGAAAAAGTTACAAGCTTTTAAGATTGGAAAAAAAAATCGCAATTTTCTATATAAAATTGACTTGGAAAAATGTGATTTTTCTCCAGCTTTGAAAGTCTATAATTTATTCATTTTAAATTCAAAAAAAATGATTCAAGTTGTAATAAAAAATATGTCATGAGAGCTTTCTATAGCAACTTGAATTATTCAAATCAAAGCTCATATGTAAGTGGGAGATATGATTCTTCAAAGAAAGTTTGTTAAATATGGGAAGTCCTTGTAATTTTGCTAAACCTTAGGAGAGGTTGACATAATTTACATTTACAAAGAAATAATGATATTTTAGTCATATTGGTGGAAAATGTAAAGGAAGGAAGGTTTTTTACACATAAACGTAAACCTCAAGGGGGTCGTTGGTATTTTACAAATCTTAGAGAGGTCACTGTAATAACGTCAAACTCTAGGGAAGGTCAATGCATTTTACCCTTTATTCAATTGTACATAGAAGTAGATCTTGATATTTGTATAATATCTTCTCTTTAAAATATCTACTTTGTTATCCAACTGGGGCTAGCATAATTTGGGCTCAAATCAAGCACTAATTTGGGAAAATAAAATATAAATGAACAAATTGACTAGTTAAATCAATTAATGAACAAATTGACTAGTTAAATCAATTCAAGTTTATGTCTTGATTAGCCGTTTGCACTCCTCCTTTTTTAAGTTATATATATGGTTTCAATGACACAAATAATCTTCTTTGAAAGCTCTTCATTCCATATTGTTCATGATACCTAAATTTTACTTGAAAAATTATATATATATATATATATTATTTTTATTTTTATGAATAAATTAAATCTTAAATCCTAATATATTTTCCATGCTTAATTAAACTTTGAAAGTAAAATTTTGACACCCCTAAAACAAAATCATGATTCCATCCCTAATCAAGACATATGGAGGTTGGGATCTACAGAGACACATGCATGGGGTGAGATTTACACCTCTACTTATATCTCAGTAGGATTCTTGTATATAGAATTGCTTTTTAAACCTTAAAAAGGCTTTATATAATTTGTTAGTTAGAGTTGATGAACATAGCATCGAATATTTCTCTTAATATTCTAAAATTATTATTTTTCAATTAAAATTACAGGCAGAGAAGGTTTTAAGTGGAGATTGGGGTTGAAATCTTACAAGTGACCAAAGAAGAACATAAATGGCGCCAACCATACTTACCCTCAAATCGAACGGTTACCCTCTCTCCATTTCCCCCAATAAGGCAATCACATCCGTTAAACCAGTTTCCCTCATGTTTTTTCTCCAAACCGTAAAAGACCAGCAAACCCAACCCAAGTCAAAGTCGTCTCCCCCAACCCCTCTCTCTCTCTCTCTCCCTCCTCAAAACCCTCTCACCAGTACCACGGAACAACATACACACATCTTGAGAAAGAAAGTGTATACATACATAGGGAGGGAGAGGGAGAGAGAGAGACACACACACAGATGGATCTCCCATCTCTACTACTGTCAATCCTCCTTGTGCACCTCTTTCTCATCATCCCCACCACCACCTCCGCAGACATCTTACCTGGCTCCACTCTACGCGCTTCAGAAAACAAAACCTGGTCTTCTTCACAATTCACCTTCTCTCTTGGCTTCATACCCTCCACCACCGCCACGTCATCCTTCTTCGCAGCCATCAACTACAACGGCATCCCCATCTGGCAAGCCGGCGGCCCCGCCGCCGCCGTTGACTCCGGCGCATCCCTCCAATTCCTCTCATCAGGCAACCTCCTCCTTTTCAACGGCTCTGGCGCCACTGTCTGGGAGTCCAACACCACCGGACTCGGCGTCTCCGCCGCCACTCTTGAAGAAACAGGTAATTTCGTACTTAAAAACGGCAGCGGCGGTTCGGTCTGGGCCACGTTTGATAACCCGACCGATACGATCGTGCCGTCGCAAAATTTCACTACTGATAAGAGTTTGCGAAGTGGGAATTACTCATTTAGTCTTCTTAACTCCGGTAATCTCACACTTGAATGGAATAATACTATAAGGTATTGGAATTTGGGTTTGAATTCGTCGATTAATGTGAATTTAACTAATCCGAGTTTAAGCCTACAAGCAATTGGGATTTTGCAAATTACTGAATTGAAGTTGTCGAGCCCAGTGATTATGGCTTATAGTAGTGATTATGCAGAAGGGAGTGATATACTTAGGTTCTTGAAGTTAGATTCTGATGGGAATTTGAGGATTTATAGCTCTTCTTTGGGTAGTGGAACCGCTACAAGGAGGTGGGCTGCTGTTCTTGATCAGTGCCAAGTTTTTGGGTATTGTGGTAACTTGGGAGTTTGTAGTTATAATGATTCAAGTCCAGTTTGCAATTGCCCATCTGAGAATTTTGAGCTGATCGACCCCAATGATAGCAAACAGGGGTGTAAGAGGAAGGTGGAGATTGAGGATTGTCCTGGGAGTGCTACAATGCTTGATTTGGATCATACCCGATTCCTGACTTACCCTCCTGAGTCCAATTCTCAGGTTTTCTTTGTTGGGATTTCTGCGTGTAGGTTGAATTGTCTTGTGGGTGGATCTTGTGTTGCTTCCACTTCGTTGTCTGATGGAACTGGGCTATGTTATTATAAAACTCCTGGTTTTGTTAGTGCATATCAATCTGCGGCGCTCCCCAGCACTTCGTATGTCAAGGTTTGTGGCCCTGTGGTGCTGAACCCATCTCCTTCTCAGAGCCTTGGGAAGAGCAAGGGTTGGAGGTTGCGTGCTTGGATTGTTGCTGTTGTGGTTGTGGGTACCCTTTTGGGTTTAGTCCTTTTGGAGAGTGGTTTGTGGTGGTGGTGTTGTAGAAATAGTCCCAAATTTGGAAGATTGTCGGCTCAATATGCCCTTCTTGAGTATGCCTCTGGTGCACCTGTCCAGTTCTCGTATAAGGAACTACAGCGGTCAACAAAGGGGTTCAAGGAAAAGCTTGGGGCTGGTGGATTTGGGGCTGTTTATAGAGGAGTTCTAGCTAATAAAACAGTTGTTGCAGTGAAGCAACTCGAGGGAATTGAACAGGGGGAGAAACAGTTTAGGATGGAAGTTGCGACTATAAGTAGCACCCACCATTTGAATTTGGTGAGACTAATTGGTTTTTGCTCTGAGGGGCGTCACAGGCTTCTTGTATACGAGTTCATGAAAAATGGGTCTCTTGATAATTTCCTCTTTACAGAAGCAGAATTGTCGGGAAGACTGTTAACTTGGGAGTATCGATTCAACATAGCCCTTGGGACTGCAAGGGGGATCACTTACCTTCATGAGGAGTGTCGAGACTGCATTGTCCACTGTGATATAAAGCCAGAGAACATTCTCTTGGATGAGACTTACAATTCCAAAGTCTCGGATTTTGGCCTTGCAAAGCTCATAAATCCAAAGGACCATAGGTACCGAACCTTGACGAGCGTCAGAGGGACTAGAGGATATTTGGCACCAGAATGGCTTGCAAATCTTCCAATAACTTCCAAGTCCGATGTTTACAGTTATGGTATGGTTTTGTTGGAGATAGTGAGTGGGAGAAGAAACTTCGAAGTATCAGCAGAAACAAATCGGAAGAAGTTTTCCATGTGGGCTTATGAAGAGTTTGAGAAGGGGAATGTGGAGGGAATTGTTGACAAAAGGCTTGCCGACCATGAGGTGGACATGGAGCAAGTGAGGAGGGCAATTCAGGTAAGCTTTTGGTGTATCCAGGAGCAGCCATCCCAAAGGCCAATGATGGGAAAAGTGGTGCAGATGCTTGAAGGGATCACAGAGATTGAAAAGCCACCAGCCCCAAAGGCTGGAACTGAAGGGTCTGTCAGTGGACCCAGTATAAATGTGAGCAGTGGTGTCAGCGCCCTTTCTACCTTTGCAACTTCAGCCCCAGCTCCCTCATCTTCCTCGTCTGTCCAAACTGGAGGAGTCTCATCCTTTGTGTCAGGGAGGAATGTGGAGAGAGCATCTTCATCCCTTTTAGGGTCAGAGAACTGAAAATGACTAAATTTCCACACAACAAACTTGGCTACAAGAGCTGGTGGTTTGAATTCTAATTCTTTAAAATTAGGATTTGGAAGGGGAGAAACTTGTAGGTGCCAAGCTTTTGTCACTCAAAACATCGTAAATGATTCTGATATTAGGTATATAGCTTTCTTGTTACTGCTGTAGTATATAGAGTTTGTCAAGATGTGGATTTGCCATCATAGATATAAGCTGTTTGTATAAGTTCAGTATTAGTTCAACATGGAATATGTAATTAATAATGTGCACAAGTATTGAAA
This sequence comes from Hamamelis virginiana, assembly GCA_017140935.1. Lineage (NCBI taxonomy): Eukaryota > Viridiplantae > Streptophyta > Magnoliopsida > Saxifragales > Hamamelidaceae > Hamamelis > Hamamelis virginiana. The sequence goes on along the minus strand of JAESVK010001393.1, from coordinate 239,893 downwards.
TCAAAAATCCTTTTTCTTGCAACTCCCACCTTCTCATTTCTGCAGTACCCAAGCTGTGTTTGGATGCGGAAGTTTAAAAAGGAATTTGTGGTAAAAATGGAATTTAAATTCTGTGGATCCAAATCCCTTGTTTGGGGAACTGAAAGTGGAATTTATAAATTCTTAGCAATATTTGAATGTGGGATTTGGGGGGGGATTTGGTGACCGTGAATCCCAATTCTTAATACCTTCTCAAAGATGTCTTTTCAGACGATTCCCATTTTGGGAGGGATTCCACAAAATCATCCATCTCTCTCCACCCAATTCTCCCTCTTGATCCCTCAACTCCATCTGATTGTTGCAGACGCTCAAGCTGATTACCGATTATCTCATAAAGCTTCTTGTCATCAATGACAGAGGTACGTGAAGATTCAATTCACATATCTTTCTCATCTTTCTTTACATTGCCACTCAGACAGGATCATTTCACCAAGTATATGTATCTATATACATATATGTATATGTATGTATACATGTCCGTGTGTGTATGGGCAGCATTTCAATTTTAGATTTATGTTTGTTTGATTTGGTTTGTATTTAATGTGTTTTTTGTATAAATCTAGTTTGATTGAGGATTCAAAAGGTTTTGATTTGATTTCTGAGCTAGTAGGGTTAAAACAGTTTTGAAAATACAATTTATACGCATACATTCCTGGAATTTTCTACGTGGATTTTTAATTTGAGATTGTTAGGAGAGATTGGTGCTCTTGTGTGTCTTGGTTTTCATGCACAGCAGTGACTATCGATTTATGGAGCAGTTGAAAAGGTGAATTACACAATTTCACACATTTCGTTGTGAGGGTGAGGATTTGTTGCCTGTTTTGGCCTTTGGGCAGGAGAAATGGGTCCCTTTTGGAAGATCAAATGTGCAACGAAAGTATGTATAAATTTGGTGTTTCTAGTTGTATGGTATGGGGAATATGTTTGATGAAATACCTGAGTGAAGAAAAGATGAGATTTGTTCCGGGTATTTTGGTGCATCCATTAAGATCCAACCTGGTTATGCTGCAGGAGTGATAACAGCTTTCTTTGTGAGACTTTGGATGCTTATACTACTTTAATAATTGGATTTTTATTTTAATCTGTAGCTTTACTTACAGTTTCAATTTGATAAATTTTTCGATAGGCAAAAAAAAGCCCATAATTGTAGGCTAAATTGATGTGAGTTTGTTTGATGGTTCGGGCAATGGCAGCTCTCAAACAGCAAAGCTCATCTGGGAGACCACGACGAAGTCGATATCGAGTTCTTGGGAACCGCATTTGTGAAGCCATATACCTTAGACCAATGTTTACATCAGAGGAAGTAAGGATGGGCAAACTATAGGGAGAGAGATAAAGTTTCATCTATGGTTTGATCCCACAAAAGACTTTCATCACTTGCCATACTCTGGAGTCCTAAGGACATCATGTAAGTTTAAGCTATTTATATTATCTTCATTTACAACATGCTAAATTGCTAATATGTGTTGGGACTTTTAATAAAAATAATATTTTTTCCTTGGACTTCAGTGTTAAATGGGTAATAATGATGGTAATAGTGTCCTTCTCATTTTCAAGAGTTGTAAGGAATGGGGCGTTTTGAAAGCTGAGGTCCTAGCCCCATAAGCGAAGCTAAAGAATACAAATTCAGGAGCTTAGTTATTTTAAAGGCTAAAGGTTGACTCTATTAATGGCATCATTCATTTTGCTCTGCGAATTGTGGTCCTTGGAGATTTTGTCATTTTTTCTGAGGGAATTTGATTTTACTTTCTTATATATATATATATATATTCCTTTCATTGGATTCCTAGATTTGGCTGCTTAGAGATGAACACTCCTGCTTAAGAGGGCTGCATTTACTTTGGAGGAGTTTGTTGGAACTTTCATGCTGCTTTAGGTTTATTGATTTCTTGATTTTTTGTGTTTTGTGTTTCCATTGTACTTTTTGAGATCTCTTCTTTGTTCTCTTGATCCCCTCATTCCAATATAGTTTGGTTCTCTGGCAAAAAAGCACTCTAGTACTTGTTTATGAGAACAAAGGTGATATTTTATATTTTAGAGTTGCAACTGCTTCTGTGCAATCAATCTTGTTTGCAGAGTGATTGATCGTAGCTACAACTTGAAACAATACTATCAGAAGTCAGTTTAATTTCATACAAACTACATGTCATATTTGTATGCAATTTACAATCTTTTGATACCTGATTGTGTATTGTAGTATTTTAATGTTTCCTGAAGTGTCAATTAAAATTCATATATTTTACTACTAATCTCAGTCATTTCTCCAAATCGATATCAGTATTTTTTTACTATCTATATCTCGATTATTATTTCCATATTTCCAGAACTTTTACAGCTCCATCGATATTGGTGCTTAAAAGTTAAAACGTTGGTGTTATATACTTTGAACAGTTTTTTCTTTGTGTGCGCGTGCGTGTGCACTTTGGACAGTTGAATGTACATAAATGAGAATGATTAAGAATGCTATCATTATATTTCACAATATTGGAGCACCTTCATTAACTTCTTTTTTTTTTTTTTTTTTCAGTTACACCTTATTTCATTATAAAGAAGTGCTAGTCATTACTTAAACAAGTTTCAATTCATGAAAATACCTTCTCAATGGTTTCCTACCAGTTTATTCTAATGTTGTTGAGTGCATAGGCTTTTGACACACTGTAGTAATTGTTTATAAGGCTTATCTTGGCATATAACTTGGTTTTCTTCCAAGTTTTGAAGTGTTGTCATGCATTCTCAAATTCTGCACTGTTTCCATATCATACTGCTGAGAAATGTTGAATAAAATTAATATTTGAAGCTCTCACTCATGACTATGAGGGCATCAAGAAGACTTTAGTTTAGTTGAAAAATAGGCTGACTTCATTGGAGATTAGGTGGAAACTTACAAAGCATCATGACCTTATGAATGACCAATTAAAATGCTATTTTAGATTATGTCCCTAGGGAAGGAGGTTAATGGGACTTAAAAAGTGTAGATATTGGTTCATGCTCTTGATCCAGTCTTTTGTCTCAACTAGTTTCAACTCCTCAAGCATGATCAGACAGCAAGGAGATCATAGATTCGTTATATGAATAGAGGCACCAGTTAACTTTTATCTAGGCTAAAATCAATGGCCACATTGGTGCACCACAAGGACTAGAGGAAGGTGAAAAAGAACATTTTGTTTTAGTTTGTTCTTTTGATTATGTTTCAACCTTCTTAATTCTAGTTACAAGTATTTTTTTAAGTTCTTTTTGTAACACTTGTGATTTAATCATTTGTTGGGTGTATCCATTCCTGAACATATTCTTGAAATGAACTATGATGATATATTCCATTCTATATGACATATGCAAATGTGGCTGACTCTATTTGATTTTTCATATGTTTATATGTGAATTAAATGGAATGTGTGACTCAATATTAAACAAGTTCAAGTAACTTTAAAAAAACTAGGATCATCCACAAAGAAAGAATGGTTGAGATCGTGTACCGGTTCTTTAAACATACGGTATCTTAAGTCTACTCTAGGTTTGGGTCACCTGGGGATGGACGAGAAGATCTACAAATTTCATTCCTCTTATAATCAAGTTGTCAAGATTCGATTCTACAATTTTCGTTTCATAGGGCTTGATTCTTAACTACTTGAGCTGGATTGCTCATTACAATATGTACATCATTTCTACTTGCCCATTCGTGGAATATTGACATGCATCATTTGTACATTTTTATTAGATTTTTTTGGCAATAATGATATATATATAATTAAAAACTTCTCAATATTTTTACTCTACCTTTCAAAATGGAATCAGAGCTGAAGTGTTTTTTTTGTTTAAAAATGGAAAAGGATGTGGGTTGATACCCCAATAGCGCAAGGCCCACAATGATTAAGAAAATTTGAGAGATGGCAACAAAGTCAAAATCCACAGAGAGGCAATGAAGCTTTCAAAAGATACGGCCAAAGATTTGTTTTGAAGGAACGAAAGTTTCAAATCAAAGTCAAACTCTCATCGTGAGGAACCAGTTGATTTGGCTTTTCTACCAAAAAAATAATATATAAAAAATAAAAGAAAATGTAGGATCTAAAACCAATTAATCTTTTTTAGAGTAGAGGAGGCAATTTGTCAAGCTAGGCGGACAATAAATTTAGGTGGGTATGTATTTAATATGGGAGCGGATGTTGACACACCCTCTTATTATTAGCCCACTCTCTTTTTTAATTTTCAAAATGCCCTTAAATGAATTTACTATTTATGACAAGTTAAAATATTAAATACCTAATGTATCCTAATTCCAATTGTTAAGCCCACCCCCCCAACCCTTCAGACTTAACATTTCCCTCTCATACGCCTCATACGATCAAGAAATGGAACAACTCATAGAAGCTCTGAGAGAGGAGCAGCTCATGGATGCTTGACCGGAGAAAATACAGAGGAACTGGAATGGCATGGATACCGTTGCATCAGATTTAGGAGCTGCTACCATTGTGAGTTCCATTTGATATGAAAAAAAGAGTTTAAACCCACTTCAAATCTGATTTACTCACTTCAAAAAGTGAGTAAGCTTAATGATGGAGCTTAATGAAGCAACCAACAGTGATGAGGTAAGGATTTAGAAGCTTTAATGGTGTTTTTAATTTTTTTGCAAAATCTCGTCGTGTTAGGTTACACAGAAATTAATATTCTAGGAATGTTGCGTAGAAGACGACCTAACATTTTAGGAATGTAGCGTTTTTTCTAACCGAACATTATAAGAATGTTGCGTTTCTTCTAACCGAACATTCTAAGAATGTTGCGTTTTTTCTAACCAAACATTCCAACATTGTTAGTTTTCTTCAAACTTAACAAACATGAAATGTTATATTATAATCAACACAACATAATAAAAAATTACAAATTGTTAGATTTTTTCCAACCTAACACATCTTAGACGTTTTATTAACTTTTGTTAGGTTGCTTTCAACATAAAAATTTAGTTTTATTTGACTTGCTTACTACCTAACAAAATTCACATACTCATGTTACAACCAACCAAACAAACTTGATATGTTGGGTTTTAACCAACCTAACATTCCCTGTTTGTTATGTTGATTTCAACGTTACAAACATAAACTTCTAGGTTTCAACCAACCCAACATAACACTTTAACCATTACCTAAAGTTTCAATATTTTTTGCCAAGCATTATCTATCGGTCAATGGCAACGCTTCAACTAGATGCAGTAAGGTCGACGGAAAGGTTCAATCGCAAGTTGTTATGGATTACACTAGTGAGTTCACTACGTTGTATTATACCACCTGTCCAATGTGCAATGCTTGACATTTCTCCCTCTCTATTCAGCGCCCGTGCTTCCGTGGAATCGTAAAGAAATTGCCATAGGGTTTGTCAATTGTTGTCATTTCATACAGGTACATACTATATATAACTTAGTGGGAAATGTAACTTTTCTTTGCAAATATATACTTGTCATTCAAACTCATGAAAGTTGTCATATTGGTTTCTCTATACAGGTATTTATGAAATCGGGCCATCCTGTGCCCCCAATAGCAGGGAATTGGACTAAATACCATCTGACACCTTTAGTTGATGGATGGGCGATTGCATACAAGGCTAGAATTCTCAAGTTTAAAGAAATAATCGATTTAAATGTAATCACCAGTGAAACGATAGAACTAGATTAGGAAATGTCAATTTCGTTATGTATATGAGAATTGCATTTGGTTGTATTTGGTGTGAAGTTATTATGTATTTGGACATTTCAATTGGTTTATAATGTTGTTTGTTGGTCGAAAATGTCAGTTTTTCAATTTCGCTATGTTAGGTTGGTTGAAACTTAACATTCCTGGAATGTTAGGTTGGTAAACTCTTAACATTCCTGGAATGTTAGGTTGATCATAACTTAACAGAACCGGTTTATTGCGTTTTGACTAAAATGTTAGGTGGGACAAATCGCAACAACCCGAATCTGTTAAGATATGATCAACCTAACATTCCTAGAATGTTAAGTTTCAACCGACGCAACAAAACTTAAAAAAAATTTCCATATAGTGTTGCGTTACTTGAAACTTAACATTCCTATAATGTTAGGTTAATCATAACTTAACAGAGTCGATTTGTTGCGTTTTGACCAATCGAACATTCTAGGAATGTTAGGGCAAATTTCAAATGGGGGGTTGGGAAATAAACTTTTGAGAATAAATTTAGGGGGAGGGCTGTTTTAGGGATTTCATGGGGTCTACAAATAAAATAAGGGGCTAACTTATAACAGGGGGTGGGCTAATAATAAGAGGGTGTGTCAACATCCGCTCTCATTTAATATTTATAAATGTCGTGTGCTAGTCAAGATTGGGTATGGCTGTCAAAGAGAGTCCAGATCTTCTGGCCCAACGACTTTGTCCCCTTTCTGGCCCATCAATGATGTGATGACATGGCAATTTTATGCTATAAGTGAGTGCCATAAATTTTTAATAAATTTGAGGGAAGATTGACACATAAGTGAGTGGCATAAAATTGCCACGTATCATCCTTTCATTGGTGGGCCAGAGAGGGGGACATGGGAGATCTGGACTCCGTCAAAGATACCCAAATTACACTAATACCAGCGGGTTGAAACCAGTGCTATTAAACCCAAACCGGACCGGCCGGTTCAACCGGTTGGACCGGGAACCGGTCCCCTATCCGGCTGGTTCAACCCTCAAAAACCCATTTTCAAAAAAACCGTTCAACCCGGCGGGTCAACCGGTTCAACCGGTCAACCCGTTTTTTTTTTTTTTTAAATAATTTTTAAATTTTTTTTTAAAGTGCTAAAATGACTAAAATAGTCCCAATATTTGTAATGACTGCACATAAATTCAAATATATGAATTGATTGTACAAATATTTTAAAAAAAATTATATTTTGAATCATTTATAGCTTTTATTCTAATATATAAATAAATAAATAATATATTTATGACATCACGGTTCAACCGATTGACCCTTAACCCGATAACTTTTCCGATTCGATGAACGGTCCGGTTTTTAAAACACTGGTTGAAACAATCCAAATTCAAACTGTCAGCAGTTATTGTGGGGTCCCTTTAACTTGTATTCCAACTTCTGAAGGCACATGTTTTAGTTTGTGTCGGATTTCAGTGATATAATCGATCTCATGATTTATAAAATTTAATATATAATATATATTTTAAAAAATTAATTGTTGAATTTAATATTCTGTTTATACACATCAGACATACCAAAAATCACATTGATATAATGATTCACTAACTTTTTAGAACACTAGCTGTTATTGATTGACCGGAAGTTTTTCATATTTTCTCATGACATTTTTTAAAAAAGTGACTGTTAGAGCAATCTAATTTTGGCATGCATGATTTTTATAACTGACATTTAATCCAACAATTAGTTTCTCTAAATACTAATCTCATGTTGGATTTTACAAATCATGTGTCAAACCATAGATAAGAATTATGTGAATTTTATACAGCAGATTGTAGGTTGACTTGGGGTACATTCTTGGCTAGGCTTGATCCTCTATATGAGGGTTATTGGAAGGTTTCATGATAGATTTCTGCATTGGTATTTGTATGTTTATGGGATATGAATACTGTGTTATTTTAATATTGAAATTTGACTTGGTTTATTGTACAACCTACTTAATAGAGTTGTTGGCATTATTATTTAACTTTCTATTTGTATTATAAATCACGATTGGGACATAATGTATGGACATGACATTTTATTTTGTTATATATATAGTTCTTATGTCTCGTGAGGAAATATGAATAAGCAGAACATGTTGTACCTCCATCTTAACACGAGTTGACCTATCCGGAAGGGTTGGTACGGATGTTAGGTTGGGGCATTACAGGTTTTGATGATCCTCTAGAAGTTCTGGTATCCCCTCAGGGTAATCTATTTAGAATCATATTCGTATGTCTTTTTAAAGCATTTCTATATTGATCCTTCTTTGTCTTGATAAGTTATTGGAAAAAATTTCCAACATTGGAAAAATAGGTTCTGATAGATTTTTGTTTTGTGTTTCTATTAGCTGTTGCAGCAAGCCACTTGTTTGTTGAGCACTAGCTTGTAACAATGCATTTGTCTGTTGGGCTAAGACTTCCATTCTCATCAAAAAAATCTCGGTCTCTAATAGGGCGGTCTGTTTCAAAGTCACTATGCTTGAGACCAGCCTCTCTAGCCACTTCATTATTGGCCTGTGAAGATTCTGCTTGTTTGCTTCTAGTGTTAGGAGCCATTACACTTGGCTTGTCCCATTGGGCGTATGAAATTGTTAATCGCTTTTCAGCTTTTAGGAAAATCGAATTGAAAAGGTTCGAACTCGGTGTTTGTGTTCTAATTGAATCAAAGCGATGGGTTTGAATTGCCTCAATCAAGAGGACTTTTAAAGAAGACAACCAAGTGAATTAATCATAACAATAAGCATAAAAACAAAATAGAAAATAGGAGGAGAATAAGAATGTAAAGTGAAGTAAACAATAAAAAGGAATGTTATTAATTACTCACCACCACACAGAGTTACTGCTTGATCTACCCTCAAGCATTTGAAAAAATCCTACTATACTTCTCGAACTAAGGTCACCTTCGATGCGGAGTCATAAATGACCAAGCAACATCAAAGACAAAAGAAATCTCCCATACCCCAAGTTAGGGTAAAAGATATGGGTGCTCTCTTACTGAGTTGATATGTGCTGAGAGAGATATCTTATGTTGGTCTTCAAGCCTTTATTTATAGACCTTTGGGTGGTAGTCTCCTAACTGGCTTCAACTATTTGTTGGATCATCTTTATCTTCATCTTCATCTTCAAGTTGGATCATCTCTAACTATTAGCTATCTTCATCCTGATAAGGCTCCATCTTTGACTTGATAATTATCTTTCTAAGAGTGAAAAATTTGGACGCCAACAAACTCCATCTTTGGTTAAAATCTTGCCTTTAACCAAAACAGGTGCATAGCATTGGAATGTAGTGCCTTATGCTTATCTTAGGTACCAAATGATAGTTTGCATGCCTCAGCATTGATCCACGCTGAGTTGGGCATCCACTTGAGACAAGCAGCCTCGTCAACGTAGAGAAATGGATGGGATAGTTCGAACCAATAAGGCCTATGGCCCTTTGGAAAGTGTGCGCTATGATACTTGACTCTGGAATTTTACCCCAATCGTGTTAGGGAACATAGCCTATGCGAGATGGGAGATGTACGCCGTTGTGGGGAGTATGACCCAGGCCTAGGTCGACCATTGTGGGAGTCAACATAGAACCCTGCTACCTTCATACCCTAAGTCTCGAAGTACTTGGCCTACCCTTATCCATTCCATACCTGGTAGTTGATGAGGCAATTCACATGGCATTGAATTTTGAATATAATCAATCTATTCATCTCATTAAATTGAGAATGGAATTCTCCATCTCATTCTTACCGGTTCTATACATTACATCTTCGGTCTCCATTCACTTTAAAACCTCAAAAATCACACAAACTTTAACTTAATAGGCATTACATGGTTGAACTAGTTTAACTTAAGGTCTAAATCTTGAGTCAGAAAAAAGAAGAAAAAAATAAAATAACTAATTTATACAATCAAGCATAATTTATCAATCATATAATCAAATCAATAAATGTACCTGTAAAAACACTATTTGTATCATAATAAGTAGTAACTGACTATCTTAAAATAAATAAATACAAAATTCAAAATATTGTAATGATAAGAATGTGATCATTCTTACAGCCCCCACACAGGAGGCCTGACTTGTGCAAAGATAACAGATGGGACCCTATGGTAATAAATCGCACAATTGGGTCAGTCATGATGCTACAGGAGAAATACAAGTAAAACCCCAGTCAGGAGAAAGAGTACAGAAATTTGAATACCAGAAATTATAAAATAAAAAAAATAAAAAAAAATAAAAAAAAGACCATTACCAAAAGAAAACTGGCCTGGCCTGTACAAGCAACTTTTGAACCACAAGCTGCAAAATTGATGAACAAAAGAGGATATTGAAACCAGTAATGCCATTGTCAATTCACCCTTGAAGTTCCTGAATGTATCTGTATGACTTGGACGCTGGTTTGGGCAGCCTTCAGTGCACACTGAGAGACACAATGTAGGACTACGCAGAGATCTTTCTTATTTGAAATGATCATGTCGAAGTATTGCAACAAAATCTGGGAATTGCTCATCATCGTCTTTCTGCTTTCGTAATTCACCATTGGCTGGAATAATCCACGATATTTGAGGAAGTGATGAATACATATCTGCACAGTTACAGATAACCTCAAACTAGTCAATTATTCAAGTCAAACATTTTAGTTCTAACTAAAATATATCAGAATTATAGGCACATAAAGAAACCAAAAAATGACCCATATCAAGTATAGAAATCTGGCTACAAACCCAGTGATTTGGTTGACCATCACAATATTAATAACAAGAGTTAAAAAACATCTCACATGTATAGGATGGCTTGGTGCTAGGATTTTGATTGTTGATGATCAGGACTACGTATTGAATTCTTGATCATAATCTCTAACTCAACATTAGGACTCACCAAATGGCACTTTCATATGCGATCACCCTTAAGTTCAGATATTGTCTTAAATATTGATAACATTTCCATTGATCTTGAAACCCAAAAAAAAAAAAGAAAGAACTTCCCGTGGTCCCCCAAATCAGGCAGATTGGAGGCAATTGGAGGACTATTTCCTAATAAAAAAGAAAAAAGAAGAAAGAGAGAAAGAAACAGCTCAAGATTCTCTTGTGGGAGATTTATCCCAAATTAGTTCAATCTAGTTATAGGTTGTATTTGATTGTTTCCTTGTAAGTGGGTGCCAAATTGTAGCATCCTCCTCCTTCCCCTTCCCTCCCTCCCTCCCAAATATAATAACCTCATAATCATCATCAATATCAACTTATAATGACTTTTCTCATCTATTGCTTTAAAATTCCATTAGCAATTTATTACTATGCCACCATAGATGTCACAAAATTCACATCATGTAACCTACCCAGGCACCACAGCTAATTCCTGACGACCATGGTTCAAAGTCGCGGTCGCAGACGTTGTCGCGTCGCGGTCGCGGATGTCGCGGTCGCGGACGACTAGTCGCGTCTCGGGCGAGATGCAACTTTAGGCATGAAATAATGTTCAAAAAAATTTAAAAAAATCATAGAAAAATCAGAAAAAATCAGGCAATCAAATTGGAACCATCAAACAAGTAAAATAAATAGCTTAGAGGGCATGATATGACTTAAAACATAAAAAAAGGCGTTAGCGCACTATTTTAGCATACATATATTATTAGTTTTTTCATGATTTATGATTTACCACATCATATATTATTAGTTTTTATTTGTGCTTACAAAATTGTTTAGATAATTTTGTTTTTCTAAAAATTAGAATAAAATGTAATTTTGTACAAAAAAATTATTTAATTAGTTACAAATTTCGTAATATGTTTTTTTTAAATAAAAAATTACTTAGTGTACATATAATTTTTGTGGCTTACCATTTTTTTTACCATTATTCCTACCATCCGTTTTTAAAACACCAGTATCAATTTAATATTTTGAGAAACCAACCGTTGGATTAGATGCTTTTTAAATGTATATCATGTATGCAAAAAATCACAGTGATCCAACCGTTGGTTTCTGAATTATGTCACTGTGAAAAATTAGTTTAATTAGAAACATTGCAGCTTTTAAAAGTGAGATATTTTAAAATCTGACCGTTGGATCAATGTGATTTTTGGCATATATGACTTGTATAAGAAGAGTATCTAATCCAATAGTCGATTTCTCAAAATAGTCAACCGACATTGGTGATTTGAAAATGAATGGTAAAAACAAAGATAAAAAAAATGATAAAAGGAAATTAAACAATAATATAATAATATATTTAATTGAAAAATAAAATTATAAATTATAAAATTAATTTTTATGGATCTTACAAAAAATAAAATGTTAAAAACCAAGATATTTAATCCAAGGGTTTAAAATGTCAAAACCAACATATTTAACCCAAAATATTTAATGATATAAAATTTAAAAATCAAGATATTTATAAGGAAATAAAAAAAAAATCAAGATATTTGCTGACTGTCTACCAGCGGATCAGGCTTGACCTTGAAGCATTATTTGAATCTTTAGCTTATCCAAAAAAAAAAGGCCTCCCTCTCTCTCGAGAAGCTAAGTCGCACGCAGAGAAACAGGGAACAGACTCGCGCCGCCTGGGAAGCTCGATGCCTTTCTCACCGGCGCAGGTTCGCAGCAGCAGGTTCGCAACAGCAGGTCCAGTCTCAGGTTCACAGCAGCAGGTCAGCAACCCTAGCCTCCCTTTCTCACCGGCGCCAGCCAAGAAGACCTCCAACCAGTGGGAACAGCTCACAGAGACAGAGAAGAAGAATGAGATGAATGGTCAAGGGTGGGTTTAGGGTTTCTCGGCAGTCGCAGCTCGCAGGGGATTCGCAGGGCTTCTCGAATCTCGACAGTCGCTGAGGTAAAGACTCGTTCATCTCGGCCGATATCTCGGCCGAGACGAGACGAGAAGCCGAGATCACGGTAACTCGTCTCGTCTCGGACGAGATATCGGCCGAGATGAACGAGTGTTCTTCTATTCGCCGTGAAATCCAACTCGGGACGAAATCTCGTCCAGGTCAGCTCCGAGACCTGGTTGACTCGTCCGAGTCATCTCGGAATCGCCCGATACTTGGAACCATGCTGACGACTAATGAAGCCATGGATTTTATAACTCTTAAACCGATAAACAGTTTAAGGTGATATGTACCACAGGTTTCTGTTTGATGTATGAATATTTTGGTCTCAGACAACTAGAAACTTGATCCAATTTGTCAGAGTCAGATCAATCTCTCCTTTTTTTTCTTTTTTTTCTGTTTTTTTTCAAACGATAGAAACCTACCCTTAACCCAAACCCCCCAATATTAACAAATGGGTATCAATCCATTTCCATGTGTTCGAAATCGAAATCTCTCCCCCTGAAAGTGGGAATACATGCCACTAAACAACAGGTTATCAACTGAGCAAGATCCTCCTCTATTAAGGGGAATTGATGCGATTAAGATGAATGAGCGACTTTTGGGTGGGACAGGTGGGAAATTTGGCCCTAAAAAGAAGGCTTGAGGGCTAATTGGCTTAAATTTCAATTTAATAGTTTTATTGAATTTTAGTCTGTCAAGGGTATTTTAGGAGTTTCAATTAGAGATAGAATTGTTCCAACTTGACTGATTTTATTTTCCTCGTAACAGGCTGCGCATAGTTTATTTATGGGATTAATAAGAGTCCAAGAAAATTACAGATAAGTTACTTTAGGGTTAAGGAAACTTGAAGTCCAAAAATCTTAGGGGTTTAGAAAGCTAGGAGTTTATATATATATTCTTCGAGAAGTTTAGGAGAAATCAATTTCACATCTTAATATTTTCTTTCTCCACTTGAATGCGTCAAAGCTTTTTCCCTTTTTTTTTGCTTTGGTGCTTTTGTGTCCCATAGCTAATGGTTCTGCTAGAAATTGCAATACACTGTCAAAATCAGATCCTTGATTATTTTCTGCCAATAAGCTCCAATTGCATCATAGCAATTACAAAAAAAAAAAAAAAAAAAGGGTTATTTCAACCAGGCTACATCACATAACATGTTCCACTAATAAATAAAATAAACCATACATAAAAAATCATTAAGAGCCAACTACTCTGCAAGTTTTAAAAAACTTTATTCAAATAAAAATCACATATCTGATGTACCACCATATTTGTCTTTAATATGATCATGCTATTTGTTTCATATTTATAAATTCTTTTAAAGCCTAACTAAGGGGGATTTGAGCATCCCCGGTGAATTGAATTAGTCCATCGTGTTTTACATAGCATTTTAATACTCAAGATGACAATCAAGAAAGCGGACCTTACTATATTTATCAAAAGAGTCCATTATTATAATCCTAAAATACTGAGCTTTAAAGCAAGTTTCAAGAAAACAAACATCCTCACACAAATGCTAACAGCGAGGCAATGACCTCATAAAAATTCTAATGTAAAAGACAAAGAACTGACTCAGTATATAAGGGGCATCAGAAAACCAACTAATTGAGCAATCAATGATAGGACATGTAAATATATACATAAATGAAACTATTGAGATTTAGTTGTAATGACCATCCAGCATAGAGTGGAGAGGTATGCTGACGCAAGGTTGCGGGTTGTGACATGGCTTGCATTAATTTTCCATACTTGGAAGCATGGGGTGGTGCAGACATGACATACACCAAATGGTTAGGCCTGTGACATGCTTAGGGACTCAATGGACATTATTAATCTCATATATTATAGAAGATGAGTCCAAGAGGCATCCTAATGTGGATATTTCCTTTCGGCAAAGGGCCAAAAGCTTAACATTCACCTTGGGAAGGTGCTCAGCCCTCTTGGTTTTCACTTAACAAAATCCCCTACATATACAGGGCCAGGCCCAATATCCTAAAGGAGATTAACTGTATGCTCACAGAGTTAGAATATTTTACTTGAGAGTAGTGCATTACTTTGTTGGAGGCAAGCATATTACCATGTGCTACACATTGCTAAACCATGTGTGTTCATGTGGGCCATGCTATGAGTTGAAGCATCCAGCTTGAATATGCTTTGTGCAAAAATACAACACAAAGTGCAATTTTTAGGGTGACACATTGCCAGAACTCAAATTTTAATGTTAGTAACCACCATATTTGTCTTTGTTGATAAGGGCTTTACCTGAACATTGTTTGCAGATTAGTTTGCCCTTAGTGATCGTGTAATTTAGATCTAGTTAAGTGATATTTTGGTGAGCAGTCAGTGATACTTGGACGGCACAAGAGGAGTAAAAAAGGAAACAAACCCAGTAAGTAAAAGTGCCGGGCACTATGAAGTGAAGATTTGATTGGATAGACAAAAGAGTATAAAATGACAGAATGGAGTGGCATTTAGGAGTCGTATACTTGTACACAAGTCACATCTTTGTCAGGCTACTGTGGTATGGAACTTGAGAGCTAGGAAGATGATTTTAACAGTGTTTACTCTCTAGAAATTATATGGGTTATGTGGTGCCAATTTCAATAGACTTGTACAAAATAGGGCTAAGTCCTGTAGTGGTTATTTTGATGGCATTTAATGTCTTAGCTGGGGGTATACATCATATTGTGAAGTTTAGACTAATTGACTTTCTAGTTGGATGTTGCAACTTTCAGATTGTTGCCCATAAATTGATAGGACCATGGGAAACATAGTGCATCTTACTGACAACATTTCAAGCAGGACTTGCAAATCTTATCTATTTATTCAACAAACCCCAATTTGTTTTGAGTCAGATCCGCATTGAACTATCTCAGTCCATTATAATTGGCTTGATTTGGGTTTAGGAGACGTGACCTAAAATTTATACAACTCATAACTCATACAGAGGATAGACAAAATTAAGGATTGGTTTTCTTGGACTTAAAATTTTTCTTACAGAATTCTTCGATCCTTTTTCCTGTCCAACATTACATCAACCACCCTAGTGAGAGATCTTCAAAAGTAACTTCACATAGGCCTCTATAACCAAATTACAAAAAACATAAAATAATAATAATAATAATAATAATAAATAAATAAAGGGTTAACGACCTTTTTGTACCTTGAACTTTGAGGAAATACCAATGTGGTCCCTAAACTTTAGTTTTGCTCGATTTAGTCCATGAATTTAAAAATTGTACCAATTTAGGACATTGACAGGCGGAACCAACATTCCGTCAGTCAAATATCATGCGGTTGTCTACTTGGCAGTCACATGGGTTTCACGTTGCAACCACGTGGATCTAAATGTGGCTTAAGTTGCCATTAATCAAGCAACTAAAGGTACTAAAATGTCATTAATCAGCCAACTTAAGCCATGTCAGACCCACGTGGTTGCCAAGAAGACAGCCATGTGACCACACATGATATTTAACTAATGAAATGTTGGTTCTGTCAGTCAATGTCCTACAATGGTAGACCTTTTAAAATTTATGGACTAAATCAAGTAAAACTAAAGTTTAGGGACCACATTGGTATTTCCCTTAAAGTTCAGGGTACAAAAAGGTCATTAACCCATAAATAAATAAAGTAACCTGGCCTAACTCTTTCGTGCTTAGTAGAATGAATTGATAAAGTTAACCTTCTCTATTAAGAAATTTCTTACAATTGATTCTATGGCCTTAGAATTACAGGCCCATAAAATGTACTTATAGTGGGTTTTGAACACTAAGGCCATGTTGGTTATCGATGAAGAAGGTATATATTTCGTACCAAATTTAACTACATGAGTAAGATGAGTTGGGTTTATCTTTCTTCTTTTTGCTGGCCAATTTGGGTTGAGATTAGTCCTCGCTTAGTAACTCTTTTCTTGACCATACCAGAATGCAATCTGACCAAACCTATTGTCTATTCTAGTGTTGAGGCTCACGGTTGAATCCCTTCAAAACATGAAATCACAAAAGCCAAATTTGACAGGAGAGGGTATTGTTCTCCTTAAATTATGGCCTCGAAATAAAGCTTTACTTTTATTTCTCCATAATAACCTGTTGTAAAATTATTAATGATCTAAATTATTCAATTTCTTTTTCATAGTGTTCACTAAATGAGTGATTTTAAGGGCTTTGGGCAAAGCCCTTACACTAACTACCCAACAAATGAGGGCAACCATTTTATAAAAGAGACCTTAGGTGTGCACACTTGGGGAGTGCATGGCCTAATACTTCCTATGCACCACATCGATCAACCTTGCAAAATAGCCTATGCACCCACCCACCTTGGAGAAATTATAACACTCAGCAAGATCCACTAAAAGCAATTATTTAACCCCATATCACTTCTCAAACAATCAAAACTACATACACATCCAGGTGCACCCTTCCATTCTACCTTTATGCAATATGCATGCATGTACATACCTGTAATAGGAGGCGGGTCTGGTTCTCTCGTACTATGCAAAACCATAGTACCAGACAGCACCGTAATGAATCCACAGAGCACTGATACAATACTGCTAGCACTCTGGCCAGACCAGTCCTAAAAGTAACAAAAGAGTATATTACAATTTGAAGAGGAAAAATGCATGTGTTCCAATACATAAATCTACAAAGGTACCTTGAACATTATGGCACTAGCTAAAATTGTGAAAGATGTGAACATAGCATAATAGATTGGGGAAACAACTGCTGCGTTGAATGTGTCCAAAGCCTAAAGACAAGCCAAACTCAGTCAATAATTCACATGATGTGCCAAGTATAGGACAAAAAGTAAAGAAAATTGTAAACAACAATGATGTGTGGAAGTTCACTTCTGCACTTAATTTCAAACAAAATCGTCTTTAACTGTTGCTTTTACAACTTTCTAATTTTACATAAAATTTGAATGTATCAAGTGTTCAACTATTGTTTGCATATCTTTTTACAATGTTACATATATTAAATTATCTATATACTATTTTACACGGACTCAGGTACAAGTGTCGGGTTAGGGTATGTGTCCAAGTGTCGGATTCGTCTATTTTCTGAAGATTTTCCACTATTTTGAAGTATCCAGCAGGAGTACCATTATCCTTGTCCAAGTATCTAGTGCAGGTACTTTGGGGTGAAGCGAAAAGTCTGTTTAACATAGTCTATATATGTTCTGTTATCATTTTTTATACTCATATTAACTAAAAGTATTGTCTATTAAACTTCATTACATCTTTGGTATGTTGTTCAAAGTTCCCACAGCTAGTTCTTAGATCTTAATCAAATGCACCATGTCTTGCATTCAAACTTATTTATTGTCCCTGTTCAGAGTCTCAATCTCTGTGGCTAAGAAGTTAGAAAAACTGCAGCAAGACTTCCTTCGGGCAAGTCTGGGTTAGGAGTTTAAGTTTCATTTGGTTGATTAGCCCTCGATTTGCGTGCCTAAGCAGCTTGTGGACGTGGCTTTAGATTTTAACGATGCACCTTTTTTGGGTAAATGGTTGTGGCATTTTGCTTTAGGAAGAGACAACTTATGGAGATTTGTTATTGCGAGGAAATAAGTGATTGCATCATATATTTGCATCTTTCTCATGCATTATTCCCACCATTTTGTGCATACTTGAGCCATTTATGTTAGTGAATAAGTGTTTTTTTATGTTTTCTTGGTTTTCTTTGTCATGTAGGTAGAATGCAATAAAATGGATGCTTTTGAATGCAAAGTGGGGGCTTTAAGTGAAGTTGATCTTGGAAGTCTTCAAATGTCATAGGACATATATGACATAGTTCTAAGTGTGTCTAGATGCCACATATCAAATTTCAAAGCTAAATGCCAAATGATTTGGGAGATATGAGCAAATGAAGTCAAGAAGTACAAAAATGACCATTCTAGACATTTTTGGAATATCTCTCTCTCCAAATTGAATCAGACCTTAAAACCACCATGGTTAGAAACTAGATTTCTCAAGCTTTCCAAGCATATAAATATCATCCAAATCTGACTCCAGACGAGAAAGATATAAGCATTTTCAGTCGTAGGCATTTTTAAAGCTTTTTGAAGCATTTTTGGTAGTATAGAAGTTCACTACCGGTAGTGGATTTTTTACTACAGGTAGTGACCTTTAAAAATGACTTTTTGAGGTCCAGAAAAGTTTTGTACCGGTAGTAGATAGTAAACTATCGGTATTGGGGGCCAAAATTCACATTTTTAGCTTGTAATTCATCATTTTATTGAGGAGCATTCATGTCCTTTCAATCCCATTCTTGTAACCCTAAGGGATGGGGTATGTATACACCATTTTCAGATAAGAGAGGGGAGCTCTCTTAGTTTTAGGGTTAGGGTTTCTTTGTTCTTCATTTCTAGGTTAGGATTAGCTTAGTTTAGTGTTAGTTTTGCAATTTTCTTGATTTCTTTCATTTGTAATCCTTAGTTTTAGTACTTAAACTTTGTATTTTCATTTTCAAGTAATATAAATAGTATTTATTTCAAGTTCCTTGCATTTATTTTAGTTTTTCTTGCATTTACTTTACTTTCCTTGCATTTATGGTTTTCTAAGTTCTAAAGGTTGGATTCAATGGTGGATTTTCATTCTATAACAAAGGCAATTTGATTCTCTCCATTCTTTGTGCTTGAAATGTTAGTTGGATGATGTTGGATACTCCCATCTCTTGAACCCGCTTGGTTTTTCATCTCTTGATTACTTATAGAATGTAAACAAGCTTTTGCTTGGCACAAGTAGTGCTTGAACCATATGCACTCCAAGTGTTTACTAAAATGTCCCAATGAATATTTTGCATTATCAACTCCATTTTCTTTGTGTTTTGTGTTTGAATGGTTATAAATGCTTTCACACTTGGCTTTGTATTTTCTTGACTACTTGTAGACAAGCTATGCTTGGCACATGTAGTGCTTGAAATAATATGCACTCCAAGTGTTTGATGAAATGTCCAAGAGAGTGTTTACTACCATTTAGCACCCTTACACCTTATAATTTCTAAATCCTCCTATTGGGATCATTCTTTAATGAATTTCAATTGAGTTATAACATGAGAGTGAATTGTATATCCTAGTTTTGGGTGGAATGAAACCTAAGAATCCAACCATTTACACTTCATTGTCTTATATCCTAGGCAACTTGATCACACACTCAACTACACCCACAACCCCATGATTTTACACTTTCTTTAACACTATTTGGGCATCAACACCCAAGACTTTATCCTAGAACTTCAATTCCAATTCCAATGGAAATGACCATGGGTCCTCCCATGTATTACTATGCTTGACGACATTTGATCCTATGCTTGGGATTATTGAACACAACACCGAAGTTGAAGCATACAACATCAAAGATATTGGTAGAGCAAGCTAGTCAAAAGCTCACATTAGGTGTGTCTGGAAGTCTGTTATGGGTAGTTTCAAGGAATTTGTTTGAGGAGTTTCCTTCAAGGTGGGTGACAGTGAGATTTTGGTTGGATAGGTAGCGTGGTTGTTTTCCTCTTAAGGCCCTATTTCCTTACTTGTTTGCTATTGCTTCCAATAGGGAGGCTTGGGTGGTGTAGTTTGGCACGGGGTCTCAATGCATTGGAAGCCGGTTTTTATCAAAAGCTTACAAGATTGGGAATTGGAAAGTGTGTCATCTTTTTAAGACATGTTTTCTGGAGTCTCATTGTATTGTGATAGCAGATATGTTGGTTTGGAGCTTGGATCCAAAGGCTGTGTTTTCAGTCAAGTCTCTTTTCTTTTCTTGCAACTTCATCACTTGTCTTTAGATCTAGAGCCTTTCCCATGCAAGGGTTTTAGGCCTTTGTGCACCATGAAAAGTAATTGTTGATTCATTAAGGATAAATGACTTCCAAATGGTAATTGGTGAGTAAAGGATGGTACTTTCCAAATCAATGCATGTTATGTATATGTCATGAGGAGTCAGTTAACCATTTGTTGATTCATTGTTTTCTTATAAGAGGACTTTGGTCCTTTATGCTTCTGTTGTTGGGAGTTTGATGGGTGTTCCTCAGTTTACTGAGATAACTTGTTCATGGTTGGTCAATTCATGGTGGAAATAGAAGAAGAAAGGTCATTTGGAGGTTTGTGCCATCTTGCATTTTGTGGGTAGTGTGGAAGGAGAGGAATAGAAGAACTTTTGACGATGAAGAATGTCAAATCAAGACTCTTAGCAAGATTTTCCTCAAAACATTTTTTTTGGTGGTTTGTGGCATCGAATGGCTTGCACATAACCTTTTCTAGGAGTTTTTTAGATTTTTGTAAATGGTTTTAATTCTTTATCCTTCTTTTTCTTATTGTATACTGGCATTTGGCCATTCTATTTTTTAATGAAATCTTTCTTACTTATCCAAAAATATATATATATGGGATTTTTCTAAAATGAGATGACAAAGTTAACAACAAGATGAGGATTCTTTTGCACTCAAACTTTGAGATTAAAGAATTCAGAATATTCAGCAGTTTTAAAAATCCTTCATCTCACAAAAGCGTCTCCATTTGTTCAGTATAAGTTGTTGATATTTGAACAAAAACATGCACCTTAGAAAAATAAAATAAAATTTGTAACCATTCAAAGCCCCATATTAAATTTCTCATAGATTTAGGAGGCCTCTGGACAGTGCTTAAAATTGATAATGCTATGCTATTTTACATCCCATGTTGTTAATATTTTGAGGCCCTTACATGAACAGCTATCAAACACCAAAAAAAACTAATTTTAATGAGTGATAACAACAGCCAATATGGATCAACAATGATAGATATTGGCTAATTTATTCCAGTATCTTCAATTCAAAGGTAATTGTGACAATGCACCATTAAATTTCAAGGGTTGAGCTTTACGCACCCATGTCAATTCAAGATACTAGAGTCACATGTCTAAATGACAACTAAGTTTTACAAGCAAAACTTTGTGCACCTATGTAAATCTATCCTTCCCAATATCTTCTTTTCCTACTTTTTTTTTTTTTTTTGGGGCAGAAGCCAATACTTTCAAGGTTTGTAAGCTAACCATCCATAAATAAAATCCTCTTGAAGCCAACTCAATTTTATTTTCCAATAATGCCTTGCAGTAAAATAAATAGTTTTGTTTCATTCTTAAAAATTGCATAATTGTGATTTTGATTAAAGTATCCTTTATTTGACCTTTGATTTTCTAAAAAACTATCAATAATATCCATGCATGAACTGTACACTGCAAAACTGTCAATAATAGCTATGTATGCATTGTATGTATGGTATATATTGTATCATGTAATCATGTGTAATATAATGCACACAAAGTACAATAGGCAACCTTTTAGATGTAATGCATTTTGTTTTGTATGATACTCAGAACTATGAGGTTAGGATACAGATGGAGTCAATTAAGACCAATTGCAACACTACAAGAATAATTCCAAGAGGGCACAGAATTATCATAGATGAAGTTGATAATGATTTGACTAGTGCAGTGAATAAGACACAATCGCTCATCTGATTTGTAACATTCATGACAAAGCAATGGAAAGAGAAGTTCTAATCTATCTTAGCAGTGGTTCAAGATACAGGTACATGCATATAGACCTTTTCGACTATGAACTTTTTTCTATACAGTCTCTCTTTAGTTTTTGAATGGAGGTTAATTTCCAGAAAAATAAATATAGAGGAACTCTTCTCATCCAAGGCATGGAAATCCACTTTGGCTACTTTACCTGATGGATCATCTAAAGCAAAGAAGCAAGAAATTCCAGGTATTGAGCAATTAAATGTATAAAGTACTAAAGTGTAGCTCATATCTTGTTGTACTATCATCATAACTTTACTAACAAAAGGAGAAGTTAGTCTTATTTACATACTGATGGTATACACCTATAATGTTGCAGATTGCTACATTATTGGTCAATAAATCATGGAATATATACATGTTCATGATTACTCGAAGCCCTATGCAAAGAAAGAAACAACCATGTCTGATGGAAACAGATATGTTGGTGCAAGTTTTTTTTTCTTTTCTTTTCTTTTCTCTTTTTTTTTTTTAATGTGTTTGACAACTAAAACTAATACTGTATTGATGATAAAATTGGAGCTGGTATCATCAATGTTTTATCTTCTCAGTCATCATCCTTGAAGGACTTTGAGGGGTTTCCATTCAGAAATTTTTGTGTACACTGGACTCAACTTAATCCTCCTAGTTGTAATCTTTTGTAACAACTTGACAGGGTGACTTCGAATGCATTTGATGAACACTTTAATAACAATGTTAGTATCATTTAGGCATTTATCAGATAGTGGAAGAAAATAAAATAAAACAAGGAAACAGGGTACTGACCATGTTTAAATAATTCAACTGAGTGATTATACAAGTAACAGCAACCAATACAAAAGCCCATGTTTGGAAGTCTGCTAACTGGCTTGAACCCTCCAATGTGAGTTTTATTGCAATGCCAACGGCTTTAATACTCATTACCTGCAAAAAGAGAACAAAAAAAATATATAGTAAGCACATAAGACAGGGTGCTAATCTATGAGCAGAAATTTTTTATTATTACAGAAATATATATATATATATATATATATATATATATATATATATATATATATATTCATTTTGCTAAAATTATATTGTATTACACAATCAGTTTTAAAGTTCCTTTTTTTTAAGGATGACTTATTTCTGAAAGCTTTGTTATTTACAAGTTTATATTCCATTTTAGTTGTGTATTATGTCTGTTAATTCGACGCTACATAGCAGATGGTACACCATAGATTTTGAGGACATGGTGATTGCAATACAGGGAAGTGGCTACATCACATTATCAATAACAAAAAAAAAGGCTTAAAGAACTAACCGTTAAGGATCCAATGATGGAACATATACCAGTATAGATCATTATGTTCGTCTGCCCATAGCGTGGTGCACAATAAAATATCAGTACCAACGCTACAGCTATCACTGAAGCAGTATACAAAAGAAAAGCTGGAGCAAACCCCTCAAACAATTAACATAAGACCAAAAATAATAGTGAAAATAAAAAAATAAAATAAAATAAAATAAAAATAAAACAGAGAGAGCGAGAGAGAGAGAGAGAGAGAGAGGAGTTTAAGTAAAAGAAATCCATCAATTACCTAGTTGAGTAGCCAATTCCCAGATTTCTTCCACTGAATTCAGGGTACGTTCACTAGGCGCGTAAAGCACAATCAATATCGAGCCCACTATACATAAGACACACCCCACCACCCCCATTTTCCGCAACTTCTCCTTCAATATGAAGTGTGCTAGAACAGTACTAAAAATGAAATACAGATTCATTTATCTGAAACACAGTCTAAAATACAGAGTATGGACACATAACAAACAGGGAGAATTCAATTTTCACCTGACAATTATACTCAATGCACCAAGTGGTGTCACAAGGACAGCAGGAGCAAAAATGTAGGCCGCAAAATTGGCAAATTCTCCAACAATCACTGCCAAATTTTGAAGAACATATGCACAGTTCATATTTTATCACAATTTTCCAAAATCAACAGCAAAAGTACAATCTTAAAAAGCTATGATTCAACAATGTGAACTTACTAGTCACCATGCCGACCCACCAAAGTGGCTCTAATAAATAACCATACCCACCAGAACCTTAATAATACAAACCAGAAGATCCGTCATTACAATAAACTCAAATTAATGAACTAGACTTACATTTCATTTCCAATCATACAAGTCATCACGTTTCTAAAAATATGTCATGTCAGTATGAAGAAAAAGAAACAATATCCAACAAATGAGAGGTCCACTTAACAAATCAAGTGCACTAAAAATAAGCTCAGTTTGATTAGTTTAAAATTTTGATTTTAGTCAAATTCTTTAGGTACAAAACTCTTTAGAATTTATGGATAATAGTATTAGAAGTGGAGACATGGATAGCTAAAACTCGTCAAATGGAATTTGCACACATACATATCTGTATGTATTTATCTACTTAATTAGGCAAGGACCCATTTAGGTCCAATACACTAAATAACCAAAACAACCCTCCTTTTCTTTACAATTTACTAGAAGAGTAGGGAAAAATGGTAAAAGTACTCCCTTGACTGTCACCCTTCTTATCCACTCTTCACAGCAATGCAGGAAATGGGCTACATGTGCATTGCGTGTGTCCCCTTCTATTTATAAATTAAACCTGGACATCGTTGTAATAAAGCTGTGTCACATTTTTTTTATCTCTTAAAAATTTTTTTTTAGTAAGTTGACTGGTCTTCATCCTAAGATAAGGGCAAAATAAAAAATTATAAAAATAAATAAATTTAACACAGCCACCATTCTCCTAAAAACAAAAAGTGAAATAAAATAACATAAAAACTCACAACCCATTAAATTCTCTTCAGTAATTGTCATGAGTCAACAAAACTGAAAACAAAAATGGATAAAGGAATGATAAGGTTACGCAAGGAGCATGTGCTCCAACCCTCTAGTGACAAACAAAACCATTTCATTACATTGCTGCTTCAAAGAAAATTAGGGTAAAACAGTAAATGACTCTCAAGCACCATCCCTCTCCCAATATCCACAACTGCTGGTACTTGAGCAGTGATGAGGCAACAAACTTGTTAACAAAATTTTGGAAAACCCAATCATAAGGAGCCATGCAAGTATGACAACTCAGCAAATTTCATTTTCAAATCTAGAAAAATCGATAGGGTGCATATGTTTTGCATTAAATTTGAGTGTTACCAAAGTTTTTGATGACGAGATCGTTATCTCATCATTATCATCTAAAAATATCATCTAAAAAGCACAAACATCTGTTCTTTTTTCTTTCTTTTTTTGGTAAAAAAAAGCACAAACACTTCTTTGAAGGTGTCATGGTAGTGTCAAACATGACACTCCTTCGACATGCCTCTAACACAACACCTCTTTTTTTGGCTCCTTTTTTTTTCCTTCTCTTTTATCCTATCTTCTATATGAACAATTCAACTAGGATTTTCAAAAATGATACATAGGGATGCATTATAAATGTTGCATGTGATGTTATATAATATAATTATATGTATTATATATTTTGTTAATGTCATGTCCTGTCGTGTCATATCCTAGAATTTTGAACAATTGCTATGTAAAATTATCTGTGTTGTGTCATATCTGTTTAGCATGTCCATGTCCTGTGTCTGTTGTTCTGAGCATCTCCAATGCATTCATGCCATTTGATGTGCCAATGCCAAATTTTAGCACATATGTGCTCCAATGTATTGATGCTATATTTTGGCATTTCCCACTTTTTGAAGGGAAAGTATGACATGGCACAAATGGCATTTGCCATTTGAGGTGCCAAATTTGGCAAACATGTGTCATTGCCAAATTTTGACACCCCAAATGGCACACCATTGGAGCAACCTATTTGGGTGCTAATGCCAAATTTTGGCAATGGCACCTCAAATGGCATACATTGGAGATGCTCTAAGATTATCATTTGGTACTGTTAGTCTATTCGGGCATCCCGTGAAAATTGAATGTCTCTGAAGCTCAACTCATTCATCAAAATAAGGCTATTTAGGAAAATTAGAGACATCGCCATGAATAAAGGTATAAGGTCAATTTAAGGACCTCTTGAAATGCAACCATATAAAATTTGCACAATCATTTGTGATAAAAGTTACCATTTTTCGTAATGGCGCCATTAATGATGATGAATTAGTATGCAGAATGGAATATAAAACACAATGAGACAATTCAATTTCCAAGTGTGTGCTACAAAATTTAAATGGAAACCTCAGTAACAGTAGGGTTAGAACTGTGTAAGCCTTTTATTCCCAAATCAATAAAACATGAAGTAGAAAATAAAGGTTAGAGTTTTGAGTTCCAATTGGATCTTGAAACTTTACTTACTAGCTCGAGCACCCGAGGCACCGGCCAGCTTGAGACCCTTCTTCTTGATGATGAAGCTTGAGCCGATAAATGCACTTGAAACGGCGGCAAGAACAAAGCCTTTCAGATTACTGGAGGACAAGACCGAAGAGGATATCTCTGTGGTCACCACAGATTGAGCCATTGACCAATGGGTGCTGCCGTTTTCATCTAATCTTAATGACTGTGAAGAGGGAGAAGACAATGTTGAACTGAAATGAGTGAGGAATTGGAGCATGGAAACCACAGATTTGAGTTGGGAAAGAAATATGTTGTAATGAAGTTCATCACCTGACAGTCCAAAAGTCCAATCTATGGGAACCTATTTTCCCACGCACATGCATATTGATATAAGGTTGACCCTAAAGTCTTGAAAAAAGTTGCTCAAGATGACCTAATGATGTTAGCTAAGAATCACAGTAATTCAATGATTTTTGACCAAGGGATTATGAAAGATTGTAGTAATATTTTAGTTCTTCGCAATATTAACATTTTTTCCGTAATCTAAGTG
>JAESVK010001393.1:199096-212952 GCA_017140935.1 Hamamelis virginiana | reverse complement strand
AATAAGATGGTGCATTTCACGCAATGTTTCGTAAGATGATCTATATAGGGCTAATTATTAAATAGATTTTAAAAAACCGATAGTTGGATTAGATACAATTCTTATGAATATCATGCTTGCCAAAAATCACAGAAATCCAACAGTTGATTCTGAAAAATGTCACTATAAAGAATTATGAGTTTTTTGTTCTGTAAAATGTCACCACTTTCTCCGAATTAGTATTTTAAAAATCGATCGGCTGGTCAATGTGATTTTTGGTGAGCATGGCATTCATAAAAGTGTATCTAATCCAGCAATCAATCCTTTAAATTTGTTTTGCAATTAGTTCTATGTAGGTCACTTCTCATAAGGTGCACCTTATTAAACTCCATATATATATATATATACACAAGCACAAACCCACGCTATGCGTAGTATATATCAATAAGGTTTTTTCTAATAAATTATAAGAAAAACAACAGTTTCATCTTCTCACCTGTCACCAATATACACTTCGCAACCCTTTAGTTTTAATTACAACACTTTGACCCCATATAGTTTTGATTTGTGATACTTTCCATTATTTGTTTTTTTGACCAAAAAATTGTATAAAGCTTATTATTTTTTTATGCAATATTTATCCTAAATTATTAATGTATCCATAATCATATCAATGAATTTTCATGATTTCTCTCAATATATTTTAATTTTTATGAATTGTTTTATCCATACTTGTGAATCATGAAACTTTATCGATATGCTTTTGAATAAATTAACAATCTAGGATAAATATTATATAAAAAATAATAAGTCTAACACCATTTTTCAGTAAAAAAAAATAAATGGCTAACTAACATAATGGTGCAAATTATCACAAATCAAAATTATAGGGGCAAACATGTTGCAATTAAAACTCTACGGTTGAAAAGTGAAAATCGGTGATAGTTAAGGATGTCAAACTGTAATTTTTCCTAAATTATAATTATATAAAATAATTATTTTGATGAAATGATCTTAACCATTTGATCTTAATTAAATTTATAGGATTAGAGTATGTATTCTAATAGATAAGAATGATTCAAAATGTTAAAAAGAAAATTAAGTTGGATGTATTATCAAAAAAATAAAAATTTTAAAATATCACAAAGAAAGTTAAAAAAAAATATAGAAATTCAAGTGGAACCAATTTTTTAAATAAAAAATAAAAAATAAATGTAATCAAAATGAGAGAAGAGAAAGTTAGATGGGACCCATAACTTGAAAAAAAATTAATTATGGAAAGAGAAAGAAAATTTAACTGGGACCACGTCTGAAATGAATAAGGAAACTTGAAAATCTAAATATCAATTAATTAGTTATAATGCTTTATCACTTTAAGTGTGGCCAGAACCAATAAGATTAAAGGAAATTAAATAATTAAGGAGAGAAGAGAATGAAGGAAGGAATAATGCCATATTATATTAATTTAAAGTGAAAAAAAAAAAAAAAAAACCAATAAGAATGAAGGGGATAAGAAATTTTACCGTTAGATATTGTCACAGTTTTTCACAGTTTGTATTTTAGAAATCGACCATCGGATGACTGTGGTTTTTTGCATGCATGGCCTATATAAAAAGAGTATCTAATCAAACGACCAGTTTTTCAAAATACCTATATATTATTGGTTAAAAATACAAGTCCTTAGATAAACTTATATGTATATGTACCTATAAAAAAATAACTATGTATCTAACTTATTATTCTAAAAATATTAATGAGAGAGGAGAAAATCAAGTACAACGTATTATTAAAAAATAGAAAAATAAAAAATGGTTAAAATGTTGAAGAGATATGAAAAAAATTAAGTTAGATGCATTATTAAAAAAAAAAAAATTAAAATACTACATAGAAATGAAAACCTAAGTGGGACAAAAAAAAAAAATTAAGATGAGAAAGAAAAAGTTTTGAGGGACCCACAATTTAGGAAAAAAAAATTATGAAGAGAAAAAGGAAATTAAGTAGAACCCACATTTATAATAAAATAGATAATCTTGAATTTTTTTTATTTCAATTAATTAGTTGGGCCAATATAATAGTGCCACACCACTTTAAAGTGGAGCTAGAACCAATGAGAAAGAAGGAGAAGAGGGAATTAAGGAGATGAGAGAATGAAAGAGGAAATATTATCCGAGTGTCATGTCAAACACATTGCATTATATATAATAAGATTTAATAAATACATATACATTAAGACTGTGTTTATTTCGTCGTAAAATAGTTCACAACCTAATTTTACTCTAGAAATACTATTTTATTTCGTCGTAAAATAGTATTTTACTCTAAAAATACTATTTACATGAATTTTATTTTTCTCCTTCCATCTTTCTTTGAAACTTGAAACAAATGGAGCCTAAATGATAGAAAACCTTTTATAGCTAGAGTAAAATACTCTACATTGAAACAAATAGAGCCAATATTCCACTCTTATTTCAAAATTTTGCACTTACAATATGCGTGGTGCATTACAAATAACTTAAGATAGAGCAAAGTTATAGGCATATAATATTGGGCCTACTTGTTAAGTTTTCAGCCAAATCAGTTCAACAATAAGGGCCCGATTACAATAGTATTTTTTATTTTTTTTTTAAATTATTTTTAGAGCTTAAAATTCTACTAAATCTAAGAGATGACAGGATAATCACTTTTAGACAACTTGATAGGTGATAGGATGGATGACAAATTTTTCATACTAGAAGTGAACCATAGCTTTTGCCACAATCACTTCTGATATGAAAATTTTGATATGTGAGATGTGGTTTGAACATAATTTTAAGTAGATATGTGAAGAAAAAATTAACCCAAACGGGCCCTAAATAAAATTGAAAAGCATCAACTAGTATTCAAAGGATATGATTTAGGGTCCGTTTGTAGTAGCTTTTTCTAAAATCATTTTTGGAGAACTAATTCTTTACATATCAGAATTTCTATTCTAGAAAAATTGAGGTCCCCTTAACTTTTGCCACAATAACTTTTAGTATGAAAATTTTGCGAATCATTCTATCACCTCTCAAATTGTCTAAAAGTGATTATCACTCCATCTCTTACACTATGTTTGGATTGAGAGAGTTTGAGAGAAGAGAAGAGAAACTCATTAAGAGAAGAGAAGAGAAAGTTAAATGACTTTCTCTCCACCTTGTTTGGATAGAGAGGGGAGAAAGTTAAATGACTTTCTCTCCATCCTGTTTGGATAGCCTTCATAAGAGAAGAGAAGAGAAGATTTTAAGGTATAAATTACAATATTGCCCTTACTCACATAAAAAGAAAATAAAAACTAAAGAAGGAAGAGAAAGGGCAGAATAGTAAAATCACCCCTCATTTAAACTCTTTCTCTTCTCTTCTCTCCATTTCTCTCCAATTTGGAGAGAAAGAAATGTGGCCCCTTTTCTCTCCTCTTTCTCTCCCCTTTCTCTCCCCCTCCTCTCCTTTCTCTCCAACTCTCTCAATCCAAACGAGAGAAAAAGTTTCTCTTCTCTTCTCTTCTCTTCTCTTCTCTCCAACTCTCTCAATCCAAACTGACCCTTAGATCAAGTAAAATTTTGAGCTCCAAAAGTGATTTTAAGAAAAATTAATACAAATGGGCCCTTAGTACAAGAAGCAAAACGAAGTGGATAATTGTATATACATATAAACACCGTAATTATTATGTTTTTAATTAATTTATTATTTAGGCATCAACATCTATTTGCTAATATTAAGAGAGTTAGGAGTAATGGTAGGTTCCATCATTTAACAAAAAAATATCAATATTTAATTTGTAAAAATTTAAAATATTTTTTCAATGACGTTACGGTTGTTGGACTAGTTAATTGGGTCAACTTCCCAACAAACGAGTCGATTAAATGAGCCTGATTTGGCTGGATGTTGGCCCATTACAAGCTCTACTATGGTCATCCAGCATGGTAATCAATCTAGATTGATGCTGGGCCAGATTTTGGCATCCAATAGGCAGAATTAGGCTCAAATTGAAGTATTGGCCTAATTTCAAGCCAGAAATGGGCCTCTGGTTATGTGGTTCTGCATCCATATTAAGTAAACCTTGCCCTTAGGAAGCTCATTAATCATTCATTTATCAAGGGTCAATTTATTTGCATTAGCTCTTCTTAAAATCACTTTTGGAGCTTGGGATTCCACTTAGTCTAACACAATGTTTGGATTGAGAGAGTTGGAGAGGAGAGGAGAGAAGAGAAGAGAAACTCATTAAGAAAAAAGAAGAGAAGAGAACGAGAAAGTTAAATGACTCTCTCCACCTTGTTTTGATAGAGAGGGGAGAAAGTTAAATGACTTTCTCTCCATCCTGTTTGGATAGCCTTCATAAGAGAAGAGAATGGAAGATTTTAAGGTATAAATTCCAATATTGCCCTTACTTATATAAAAAGAAAATAAAAACTAAAGAATGAAGAGAAAGGGCAAAATAGTAAAACTACCCCTCACTTAAACCATTTCTCTTCCCTTCTCTCCATTTCTTTCCGATTTGGAGAGAAAGAAATCTGCCCCTTTTTCTCTCCTCTTTCTCTCCCCTTTCTCTCCCCTTCCTCCCCTTTCTCTCCAACTCTTTCAATCCAAACGAGAGAAACTTAAAAAGTTTATCTTCTCTTCTCTTCTCTTCTCTCCAACTCTCTCAATCCAAACATGGTGTAAGAGACGAGATTATAATAACTTTTAGATGATCTGAAGAGGGACAGGATGGTTGTCACAATTTTCATACTAGAAGTTATTGTGGCAAAAGCTAGTTAGGGAACCCTAACTTTTACTATAATCACTTCAAGTATGAATATTTTGATACCTGAAATATCATTTGAGCATAGCTCTAAAGAGATACATGAATAAATAGTTTTTCAAAAGTGATTTTAGAAAAAGTTAATGCAAACTGGGTCTAATTTTATTTCAAATGAACGGGTCTAATTCTAAGAAAAGCTAATACAAATGAGCTTCATTGGTCTTAATACTTACGCTAGAGTCACCAATAAATTTACCTCTATCTGAAAATTAGTTGAGCTAAAGGTTTAAAAATTAGCCTATAGACAAACCCACAATACAAAGCACTACCACCACATATATTTAATCATTCCACTAGAGAAAAATATCCCTAATGAGGGTGAATGCCATTGGTTTAAACTTTGATCAAAAGAGAACTCAATTCATTGGCCGTTTGAGAGTACTTTAGAGATGCACTGCGGCACGCTTGCAAAGTCTCTAGGTGTTCATGGGTGTTGAATATGCTGCCCTATAGTAACCTCACAAAGAGTCACATGGACATGGGCATAATTAAAAACATTATTAATATTAAGTAATTTAAAAGACACATTATAAAAGTCAAAAGTTTTTGAGCCTTTATATGTTATTTATGGGGTGCACAATGTACAAGAATTGTACCTACTCTTGTAATTTCTTTTCACAATAGGACAGGGTTGGAGCACCATGAATACAATGCAGAAAAAAGTTGTACCTATTCTTAGGTGGCACCACATCTAAAGGTCTTATTGTGTTTTGAGGTGGTGTCAATTAAGTAATGCTATACAGTTTATGCATTCTTACTTTTCTTCTCCATAGATGATAATTGAACCCACTTAAAATGATAGAAAATGTGCATTGTAACAAGAGTGAAGAGTTATCCCACTTCTTGGCATGGTCCTAGCTCTACTCGAAATTTGATAAGAGTAAAAAGGAAAAAAATAATAATAAAAAATTAAAAAGTAAACAATTCCTAAAAGCAATTCTAATGGTTGGATTTATATCTTTGGATTCAAATTCATTTTTTGAATCTACTACTTTGGAATAAATAGCTATTTAGATCCAAGTGGTCCGATGGTTGTGGATTCATTTTTTGGTTCATCTCTCTATCTCTCTCTTCCCCTAAACCATGCGTAGTCTCTAAGTATTTTTATGTGTCTTAGAGAAAAATTAATCCATTTAAACTTGGGTTCAAATTTGACACAACTTTTAGATCCAAGTTATTCTGAACTCACTGTTAAGGAATTTGGCATTTGGATTAAAAAAATGAATCTGAATCCACGTATAAACCCACCATTGGATTTGCTCTAAGAAAGTATGTTTGGACATTCCATTAAAAAAAATTTAATTGCATGCTATATATATTTATGTTTTATATTAGTTTTTCTCTAAAAATTTATAAATACATACATACAGAGGAATGATCACTTGCGGTACACGATCTCAGCTATACGTGGCATGTACGCACATCGCGTGATGTGCACACTTATGTCATGGACGGCTGAGATCATGAACCTCATTTGCGGTATGTACCGCAATTGATCAATTCAGTATATATATATATATGATCATTTAAGGACCGGTTTTTAAATTAATTTAAGGTCCATTCACAATTTTCTCACACATGATAGGTATTTTGAAAAACTGACTGTTGGATTAGATAATCTTCTTATATATGTCATGTCTGCCAAAAATCACAATGATCTGACCATTGGTTTTCAAGATATAGCCCGTGAAACACTCTAACAATATTTATCGTTGGATGTTGTAACAATCTTTAATAGTCTGTATTTTGAAAACCAACCGTTGGATCACTGTGATTTTTGGTAGACATGACATACATAAGAAGATTATCTAATCCAACGGTCAGTTTTTCAAAATACCTATTCTAATAGTGAGTGGACCTTAAATTAAGGTTAAGGACGGGTCCTTGATCATTTATATGTATGATAAGATCATATATATATATATATGATCCTATCAGCACATGCTAACATTCGCCAAAGTCAACATAAAGCTCATAGGTGATTGTGGGATGTATATTTTGAGAGTACTTTAGAGGTGCACTGAGGCACACTTGCAAAGTCTCTAGGTGTTCATGGGTGTTGAATATGCTGCCCTATAGTAACCTCACAAGAGTCACATGGACATGGGCATAATTAAAAACATTAATAATATTAAGTAATTTAAAAGACACGTTATAAAAGTCAAAAGTTTTTGAGCCTTTATATGTTATTTATGGGGTGCACAATGTACAAGAATTGTACCTATTCTTGTAATTTCTTTTCACAATAGGACAGGGATGGAGCACCATGAATATAATGCAGAAAAAAGTTGTACCTATTCTTAGGTGGCACCACATCAAAAGGTCTTATTGTGTTTTGAGGTGGTGTCAATTAAGTAATGCTATACAGTTTATGCATTCTTACTTTTCTTCTCCAAAGATGATAATTGAACCACTTAAAATGATAGAAAATGTGCATTGTAACAAAAGTGAAGAGTTATCCCACTTCTTGGCATGGTCCTAGCTCTACTTGAAATTTGACAGAGTAAAAAGGCAAAAATAATAATAAAAAATTTAAAAGTAAACAATTCCTAAAAGCAACTCTAACAGTATGTTTGGATTGAGAGAGTTGGAGAGAAGAGAAGAGAAACTCATTAACAGTCAGTTTGGATTGAGAGAGTTGGGGAGAAGAGAAGAGAAGAGAAGAGAATTTTTTTAAAATTCTCTCGTTTGGATTGAGAGAGGGGGAGAGAAAGGGGAGGAGGGGGAGAGAAAGGGGAGAGAAAGAGGGGAGAAAAAGGGCCCTCAATCTTTCTCTCCAAATCGGAGAGAAATGGGGAGAAGAGAAGAGAATGGCTTTAATGATAGTATGATTTTACTGTTTTGCCCTTTTCCTCTCTTCTTTAGTTTTTATTTTCTTTTTATGTAAGTAAGGGCAATATTGTAATTTGCATATTAAAATCTTCTCTTCTCTTCTCTTCTCTTCCCTCTCTATCCAAACAAGGTGGAGAGAAAATCATTTAACTTTCTTCCCTCTCTATCTAAACAAGGTGGAGAGAAAGTAATTTAACTTTCTCTTCTCTTCTCTTCTCTTCTCTTAATGAGTTTCTCTTCTCTTCTCTCCAACTCTCTCAATCCAAACATAGCCTAAGAGAAGAGAAGAGAAGAGAAAGTTAAATGACTTTCTCTCCACCTTATTTGGACAGAGAGGGGAGAAAGTTAAATGACTTTCTCTCCACCCTATTTGGATAGCCTTCATAAGAGAAGAGAATAGAAGATTTTAAGGTGTAAATTCCAATATTGCCCTTACTTACATAAAAAAAAAACTAAAGAAGGAAGAGAAAGGGCAAAATAGTAAAACTATCCCTCACTTATTCCCTTTCTCTTCTCTTCTCCTCTCCATTTCTCTCCAATTTGGAGAGAACAAATCTGCCCCCCTTTTCTCTCCTCTTTCTCTCCCCTTTCTCTCCCCCTCCTCCCCTTTCTCTCCAACTCTCTCAATCCAAACGAGAGAAACTTATTAAGTTTCTCTTCTCTTCTCTCCAACTCTCTCAATCCAAACATAGGGTAATGGTTGGATCTATTTTTTTAGATTCAAATTCATTTTTTTAATCTACTACATTGGAATAAATAGTTATTTAGATCCAAGTGGTCCAATGTTTGTGGATTCATTTTTTGGCTCCTCTCTCTATCTCTCTCTTCCCATAAACCATGCATAAGTTTCTAAGTATTTTTATGTATCTTAGAGAAAAATGAATCCATCTAAACTTGGGTTAAAATTTGACACAACTTTTAGATCCAAGTTATTCTGAACCCACTGTTAAGGAATTTAGCATTTGTATTCAAAAAATGAATTTGAATCCACATATAAACCCACCATTGGAATTGCTCTAAGAAAGTATGTTTGGACTTTCCGTTAAAAAAAATTTAATTGCATGCTATATTTATGTTTTATATTAGTTTTTCTCTAAAAATTTATAAATACATACATACAGAGGAATGATCACTTGCGGTACACGATCTCAGCTATACGTGGCATGTACGCACATCGCGTGATGTGCACGCTCATAGGTGATTGTGGGATGTATATTTTGAAAAATTGACCTTTGGATTAGATACTATGCATATGTATGTTAGGCATGCCAAAAATCACAGTGATCCAAAGATCGATTTCTCAAATATATTACTGAGAAAAACTGTGACAGTTTTCAGCGGTCAGAATTTTCTACAGTCCGTATTTTGAGATGCCTAAATCAGATTACTGTGATTTTTGGCAGATGTGACATTCATAACAAGGGTATCTAATTCAACAGTCGATTTTTCGAAATATGCATCCCACAATTCCGAGCTTCATGCTGATTTTCGCGAAAGTTAGCATATGCTTACTAAATCGGGACTCTATATATATAATTTTGATATGTCATACATACTGTATCGTTTGTACGATTACAGCCATCTGTAACATGTACGCTTGGGACTAGACAAGATGCACTTAGTAGAACAATCCCCTTTTGTTTAAATTTGGCCAAAATAGTAAATAGTTAGCCCAAAACTCTATTCATATGTTCTTTTTATAAATAAATTACTTCAACATTCTAACTGCTTTAAGTAATGAACTGAAATATGATCTAATTACTTACATAATTCAAACACAAAATTTTATTTGCATCAATACCATTACATATATTGAGAGAAGGCTTTGTGTGTATATGTGTCGTCACTTCTCAATTGCCCATAATTGATCTCTTTGTAACCATCTAGATTCATATTATATATATGCATGTATGCACATCATGTGCACCATTATTCTAGTTTAATTAGGAGTCATTATACCTTGAAGGTGCTCCCAATTACTTTCTCAATTAGCATGAGAGAAAAAAGAATAACTCCCGCTACATGCCAAACCACTAACAATCCATATATAATTTCATAGCCATTGCCACGTTTAAATAATCATTTTCAAGAGACAATTCCCTTTCTGTCTTTTCATCTTAACTAGGTGAGTTACCCATGCATAGCACGGGTGGTCAAAATGTGTTATCTTTTATAGGTTTATACATAGCAAAAGTACAAAATTACTGAGTATAATTTAATGTGACCACTTAACCATATAAGCCTGCTAGAGTTTTATGACCATAGTGTTTTATCTATGTTTTTGATAGTAGGAAGCCCTTCAAAGTTTAAATTACAAACTACCAAACAGTGCAAAATATTTTTCTCTCTCCGCTATGAAGGGCTTTCTACTGTGGAAAATTTCAGGGGGGGTTTACATAGAGCCACCCGCTGGTCTCACACACTCCTCTATTCTCTTTTTTTTTTTGTCGATCTGCCAATCAATTGCAATAGTGCTGACCAGATATAGAAATTCGAAAGAGGAAATCACAAGACACACTGATTACAATTTGATTGGAAAGAGCACAAATTACAAAATTTGGATTGGAATGAGCAAAAATTGCAAAAATTGAAGTGGAAAAATCAGGAATTGCAATTACAATTGGAAATTGCAATATGTGAATCTTCTTTTTTATCACAAGAAGAAGAGAGAAAGACACATAGTGAAGGCAAAATTGCGATTGATTGAAACAGTCAAATCAATCGTACCTAAAAGGAGTGGCAATTACAAATGATTTGGAATGAAATAGTAAAATTCCAAAAATTTGCATGAAATAGCAAAAATTGAGCTGGTGATAGCAAAAAATGAAATCTATTGAAGATTGAAAATAGTAAAAGGTGACATCAAATAGCAAAAATTCAAAAAATTGCATGAAATAGCAAAAATTGAGCTGACAATAGCAAAAATTGAAATCAATTGAAAATTTTCCACCGATTGCATATCAACCTTTTTATGATATGTATAGATTTGGTATAATGGACCATGCATAGGTTTTCTTAAATCTTAAATATATATATAAAAAAAAAAAAGTTGTATTCTTATTGGCCCTATTTGAATTTTGAAAAGAATGAGCAAAAAAAAAAAAACTTATGTATTGATTCCTTTCTAAAGCAACTTCGATTGGATATTAGAAACTAAGATGAATTCTTACTCTTTCCAAAATTCAGACAGGGGCTCAAAGATCCAAATAAAAGCTTAAGCATATGGAAAATGCTGATCTTTCTATTGCCCTCATCTAGACCTTTCACAAGGTAGGGATGGACATCGATCACAACTATGTGGGAGGCCTTGTGAGTTCCACACCGTCATGTAAGAGAACAGGAAAGAAAACAAGATGGGGATCGAGGTGGGATGTATATCATGCAATGCCCAAACGATATATTGACATCAATTTAATGGAAATCACATCGATATAAAAGGAATCTCTCCCTGCGCATAAATGCTTTTAAAATGATTACTGTATTTTAGAAATCTACCATCAGAGAATGAGAATTTTCTACTTAGGTTTTTTTGGTGCTTGGGTGATGTGTTATGATCTGGATCTTTTGCACATCATCTAAGTGAGAAAATAGAACATTCAGATCATGACACATCACCCAAGCATACCCAAGCCCAAGTAGAGAATCTAGACTTACCGTCGGATCACTGTGATTTTGGCATGCATGATATACATTGAAAGAATATCTAATTCAACAGTCAATTTTCCAAAATTCCTATCTTACATTGACCAAAAACCCAAGTCCTCACATAAGGAAGTCATCATAAGAAAATTACTATTTATCTTATCGTCAGCCCACTTTCGTTAGAATAGGTATTTTGAAAAACTTACCGTTAGATTAGATAATTTTCATATGTATGTCATGCTACTGCCAAAAATCACAGTGATCCAATAGTTGGTTTTCAAAATATAGATAGTTAAACAATTATTACACAATATAATGGTAAATACTGTCAGAGTGTTTCATGGACTGTTTTTCAAAAACTAATTGTCGGATCACTGTAAATTTTTGCAAACAGGACATTCATAAGAAGATAGTCTAATCCAACGGTTGGTTTTTCAAAATACCTATCTTATAGCTCCTAGAAGGGGTGGACTAATGCTAAGATAGGTAAGGACGTCCTTACCTGATCATTGGATTAGATACTCCTTATATGTTTGTTAGGCTAGTCAAAAATCAAAGCGATCCAATGATGAATTTATGAAAAAACCGACTATGAAAAAATTGTATCATTTTGAAGAATAAAAAAGTTACAGTTTTTCACAATGACATTTTTAAAAAACTAACAGTTGAATCATTGAGGTTTTTGATAGGCCTGATATACATAAGAGGATTATCTAATCCCACCGTTAGTTTTTCAAAATATCTTCTATAATCGGCCCTATGGAGGTCACCTAACACAACTTTGCATCACGTGCACCTTATGTTAACATCTCCTTATATATTGTACTTTTGCATGTCATGTATGCCAAAAATCACAGTGATCCAACGATTGGCTTCTCAGAAAGGTCATTGAGAAAAACTGTGACATTTTTCAGTGGTCACAGTTTTTCATAACTATATTTTGAAATTGTAACATTAGATGACCATGATTTTTGGAATGCATGAAATCCATAAGTGTCTAATCCAATTATCAGTTTTTCAAAATATGCATCCTACAACTATCCATGCACTTCATGCTTACATAACTTACGAAAGCATATGGTGACGAGATCGGGAATATATATATAGATTCCCGATCCTGTGAGGACTTCTTCACACTTTTTATCGTCAGCCCATTTTTACTAGGATAGGTATTTTGAAAAATTGACCGTTGAATGAGATAATCTTCACATGTATGTCATATTTGTAAAAAATCACAGTGATCCAACGGTTGATTTTTAAAATTAATACAGACATTTAAACAATTGTGACAGCATCCATCGATAAATACTATTTGAGTGTTTTACGGACTGTATTTTGAAAACCGATTGTTGGATCACTATGATTTTTGGCAGACATTTTATTCACAAGAAGAATATCTAATCTAACGGTCCGTTTTTCAAAATATATATCCTATAGCTACTAGAGGCTACTAGAAGCTAGGGGTGGGCTAACGATAAGTTAGGTAAGGATAACCTTACCTTATTAAAATTATATATATATATATATTAGGTGCACCTGATGCTTCTTGCATCAGGTGCCCTTTAATTTTGAAAAACTGACCGTTGGATTAGATATTCCTATCATGCATATCATGTTTGCCAAAAATCACTGTGATCTAACGGTTGGTTTTTGAAAAATGTAACTTTGAAAAACTATGACTTTTTTGTTCTTTAAAATGTTATAATTTTTTAGTAGTTATTTTTCTTAAAAACCAACCGTTGGATCACTATGATTTTTGGTAGGCATGACACACATTATAGAGGTATTTAATCCAACGGTCAGTTTTCCAAAATTTAAGTGCAAATGGCTCTACAAGAGGGCACTTGATGCAAAATGTATCAGGTGAACCTAACCATAGCACCTATATATATATATATATATATATATATATATATATATATATATGCATGTGGCTTTTAAAATCAGATTTTGATTCTTTAATTTGAAGATCTCAGACAATGAGGATAAAGTTTGTCTTTTTGTTTCTTTTCATGCACTAATTTGGTGGTCCACAAAATTTGTTTTAAGATGCCTTCTGGATTTCATTTTATAGTATTAAGTTCCATTCCATACCTAACTAGTCATTGCCTTTCCAATATCCCTTAAATATTATAATCACAGCCATTTAAAGAGAACTTTGGAAATTAATTATAAGAATAATATAATTATAATTATAATGATTAAGGTATATTAATTTATGGGTATGTCACTTTTCACCTTCATGAATAAAGAACAAGAAAGCCCACCACTCTCCTTCCTCCCCACTCCACACATCTCTTCTCTTCTCTTCTCTTCTCTTCTCTTTTCCTTTCCTTTCTTTTCTTTTTGAACAAAAACCAAAAAGGTTTATTAATTAATGACTACATAATGCTCATAGGAAAGATCCTCTGTAACCCAAAAAGCTGTGGAGGAATGAACAATGTCCTTTAATTAACTGTACACCATGTGAAAAAGCTGGAGGCCAATAAGTGACAAAACACATTGATGGATTATCTCCTGCAAACTTGATACCATTGTACATATATATATATATATATATATATATATATATATATATATATATATA
>JAESVK010001393.1:168998-199086 GCA_017140935.1 Hamamelis virginiana | reverse complement strand
TATATATATATATATATATATATATATATATATATATATATATATATCGGCAGCAAAATTGGCCTACCTGTAACAAAAAAATAAAAATAAAATGGTGAATTGCTGAAATTAATTAGACATTTCTTTCATCTACATTATACCTGAATTGTGCTAAGTTTTTTTTTTTTTGCCAACAAAGGGATATTCCAATTAGCTTTTGGTTAGATTAATCTCCTTCAGTTCCATCCTAAACACCCACTCCAAGAGGAAACATATAGAATTACTAAAATTTCCACTTCATGAAACGCGATTTTCAGCCAAATAACCCAATAGATGGACGTCGAGTTTTGCTAATTAAATTGTAAAATACGAATACATGCACCTAGTGGTTAGATTTGTCAAGTATTCTATTTTTACATGGATTTGCGCAGTGTGTTAATTAATGTGCATAAGATGCTAATAATTGACGAGCAACACAATGATACAAATTCTAAAAATTATGAGATTAGAAACGACAAAGGAGGCAGTGAGCTAGGTAAACGTAAACATGATGGATTATGAGGAAGATCTAGTGGAAGCTTTTCCAAGCATATGTATAATTCATAAAGGGCATACAATTTGCAAGCACTCTAGCTATGGACATCTTTTTAGAGTACATTTGTATTATCTTTTCTTAAAATTACTTTAAGAGTTCAAAATTCAAATTGATTTAAAAGATCATGAGAGAATCACTTTTAAATAACTTGAAATGTATGTAATAGAATAATTGGCAAACTTTCATACTGAAAGTGGTTGCGGCAAAAGGTACGAAGAGTTCCCAACTTTTGCCACAATAATTTCTACTGTGAAAATTTTGGTACGTGGAGAAATAATCTTGAACATACCTTTAGAAATATGTGAAAAGATAGTTCTCTAAAATTGATTTTAAAAAAAGTTAACACAAACAGACCCTTTATATAAGTATTTATTTGCTTTTTTAAAAATTTGCATTATATAATTTCTTATAAAAGTTTTAAAAAAGAAAATAAGTACTTATAAAAAACAAATCCAAACGGTTCCTAAATTAATCCTAAAAGATTTTTTCTAACACAAATGGGTGCGTCCTCTTTGAGGAATCTGTTTTCCAATGTCATTTCTCTTTTTAATATTTAATTTTTCACTTTTTTATATTCGCATCAGAGTTTAGACACAATATGATCATAATCATAAGCATATGTCCAATATAGCCACAATTAATATGATTACATTGCATGTTCTTTAATAGTTGGTACCAAGATTATTTCCTAGTTACTATTGTTGCGAGTTGATGATTTAATGATCTAATGATGTGTATTTTTAATTTCAAAAAATAGATTTTATTTGATTAATAACTACTTGGACAAATTGCATTAAAGGGATTCGATATTGTAATCCATGGCTTTCCTTAATAAGCTTTTAATTGGATCTTGAAAAAGCTAGTTTTAGAAAAGGAATGAAAATGTGTAAAAACGCTTTGTCAATAGAATATATTTTGAAAATAATATAATTTTTAATATATTTTTTTTCTTTTCTATTGTTCTTCCCAATATCCAAACAAATTAAGCCTTTTTCCAAAACAACGTGAGAAATAAAAAAGAAAAATTGCTAAAAGATACTTAGATATGAATTCCCTTTTAAAGTATTTTCAAACAAAATTTCATCAACTTTTTCTCAAGTTTTCTAAAATCCCAACACAGCTAAAGAGCTAGCAAAGGGTAAGCCCAAAACTATCCAACTTATACTCAACTGGAAACCTCTTTAAACATAAAACCATAGAAATATGGAAATATCTAGATAAAATTATATATATATATATACAGGTTCCCCCTATAAGTTATTTTACCATTATTTTTAAGGGATAATTGACCAAAAGTCTTATTTTAGGGACCTTTCTTGTATAAAGTCTTCTTATAAGATTTTTTGGTTCAAAAGTCCTGTTTTGAACATTTTTACTGCTTAAGGTCCTTTTTTTTAATTAATTTTTTTTAGGACGGA
Source organism: Hamamelis virginiana (assembly GCA_017140935.1). Lineage (NCBI taxonomy): Eukaryota > Viridiplantae > Streptophyta > Magnoliopsida > Saxifragales > Hamamelidaceae > Hamamelis > Hamamelis virginiana. The sequence continues at coordinate 197,094 of JAESVK010001393.1, read as the reverse complement.
ATTTCCTTTAGAAGAGATTTGCCCCAATTCTCTACGGCCTACATCGTGCCATTGATGATCTATCTGCATTGTGCCATCGAAGCAACTGGCGATGATGCGGGCGAGAATCCACCTGTCGCTATCTCACCACGCTGCGGAAAGTAACTATGAATCAAGCAAGCAATACGACTCTAACTAGGCATCGAGTGGTTGGCAAGCCACGAGCACAAAGTTGAGAATAAGATAAAATAAGCACAAAAAGGCTACTCTTAATAATATATTTATTAATCAAAGAAGAAGTAGGTGGCTCATCACCCATTACATTATTATATAGAAAACTCCTAGGAAACCCTAGTTGACTCTTACTAAAATAAAGACTCAAATAAAAAGGAAACAATAAGATAGCAATAATATCCCTTAGCAATATAATAATTCTAATGATAAAAAGAAACTAATAATAATATGAAACTAATGAAGATAATTCTTTAAGTATCCTGGCTTCTTAAGATCTCTTTTAGGTCTATCTTGTGGACAACGATCCAACGATTGTGTTGGAATGCTCCCTACATCAGGTGATAAAGGCTGCTTAGAAGCAACTGTCTATGTCGTGCCATCAATGACCTCTCCAACGTCGCCGGAGAGCAGTCTAGATCTGCAATTCTAGCATGAAATGTCTTTGGTATGGCCTCGTCGAGCTTGCCAGCATGAAGCTCATCGTCTTGAAGCTTCTTCTGTTAATTACAGAATTCGATATTGCCTAAATTCACCTCTTCAGCGTGTTGAATTTGCTCTTAAGTATAACTCCCTCTCCATTCCGTTGGCTCATCAGGATTTTGACAAATTTGTTGTATTTAAGAGACATTTCAAAATTCAAAATCTTTTATAATTAAGTTTTAATCATTTGATTTTTCTTTTATTGAGAGAATAATTTCTTTAAATTTAGATTCTGAATTATTTCAAAAATCAATTTGAATAAATTTATAATTTGACCGTTTTCATCAATTTAATTTGAAAAGATTAGAATTAATTTTGTAATCGTCTTGCACTTAATTGATTTTAAAATTTGTAACCGTTTTGCACATAATTGATTTTAAAATTGTAACCATCTTGCACTTAATTTGAAAAACTGTTTCAGCTGGTTCTTTTATTGCTGAAAACCATTTCATAAGAGAATTGATGGTTTATCATATCTTCAATTTCATAAGAGACAAGTCCTTTGTCTTGTAGACTTATTTTGGTGTAGTTCGTGTATATATATATATATTCTTTAATTGTACAATTTCATTCATTCTTCCTCTATTTCTCAATCGATAAAATTCTATCTCAAGCTTTTTATGTAAATGAGCTATTTTCTGTTGGAAAAATTTATCTAGAATTGGATTATATTGTGTTAAATAATCATTTGAAAATAAAATTGTTTGAATATAAATTCTGTAAAGTGCAGAATTATTTATACCAATTTAATAAAGAAGAAGATGAAGTAGAGAAAGACAACTTGAATAATAATTCTCTCAATCCTAAATATTAATCAAGTAACAATTCTATAAAAACTAAAAGCATAAAACAAATAACTTACAAGTTTAGCAGAATTTGAAGCAAGAAATTAATTAAGAAAGTTGATCAAGGCAAGTGTTTGAAACTTTGTCCTTAAGACATAATTCGCCCCTCCTATAGGTGCTTAGAGTTCAATAGATGTCTGCTTCCCAGGATACAATGATCACGTTTGAAGATGAAGCACTACAATCTTCAAACACAGCGAACCAGCAATGCCTATCTCTCTCTCTTTAAAACATTATGCAAACACTGATAATGCAAGAATGCATGAATGAATTGAATGATTGAATACCAAATGAGTGAAATCAGTGTCCTATTTCTAGACGAAATGGTGCCCCTTCGTGTTGTGCTGAAGGGCACCATTTGGGACATGACCCTTTGAAGAGTTGCAAGAACAGACACAACTCTTCACCATTGCAGAACAGTCACAACTGTTTTGGAAGAGTTGCCTAGCCATTCTGGGTTGTGGGCTGGCCCAAAAATATGATGGATTTGGTCTAATTGACCCCACCCCACCCGACTTGGCCCAGTGCAGGCGGGCGTACGCGCATGTTGTTTAGATCAAGCCCAAGTTTGGGTAGGTCCTCTCCCCTTGCAAAACTTTGGTACCTCTTGGGGCCGAACCCATAGGTCTTATGTAAGGGTATATAAACACACAAGCTTCCCACGTTTTTCCAATGTGGGACAAAGATGACTATCACCTTCAACCACTTTCATTTGGATGATTTTACACTACAATTTCTCATTCAAAACATTAATATTTTGAGCTTATTAATACAACATATTAATCTCCTTCATGAGATGAATGTATTCCAATATAGGCCCACTTCAAAAGGCTTGTAGGACCCATATATAAATTAAGCTAAAGTAGCTTACTTAAGCTCAAAATATAACAATCCCCCACATGAATGAAAATTGGTTGGATAACTATGCATATGACAAATGTTGACTCAAGAGAGAGATAAGAAGAGTCCCCGCATCAGGAAAGGTAGCTTGTGGCCTTGAACATTCTTTAGTGAAAGACTATCGGATTTGCTAGCTAATCAGTAAACATGATGTCTTGAATTGTTCAGTTTTTTTATGCAAACCAAAACAATAAAATTCACACGGTTTCCCTTTGGAGATTTTTTGTTCTCATGATTGTGTTCATTTTGGCCTTGAACAAACCTGGTTTTCATGAGTGCTCTAGGGAACTTAGCCTTATCCATTCTCATTGAAGTCGCCCCTTCTACACTCATATAAGTGATTTTTATTAAGAGTACCCTGCTATACCCTACTTGAAGCTTTCAAGATATAAGAATCATTAAAAGCTTAGCTTAACCTGATTCACGCTATAGGCATCACAGTCTCATCATAGGAATAGGTAAAAGAAATCTCTTCTTAATGATTCTTTTGAGTCACACACAATTAGGTTGTCCCTTTTGAACTTAGATCTTGGGATCTCCAGTCAACCAGGTTGGGTTTCCATTATGGTAACTTTTAAATTTTAGGCTTTAATCCCATTCCCTTCGATGAATTATATACTTGCTCTCTAATCAAACCTTTAGTTAACGGATTCGCTAGGTTATCTTTTGACTTTATATACTTTATAGAAATAATTCCATTAGAGAGAAACTGTTCTACGATATTATGTCTTCGACGTATATATTGAGATTTACCGTTATACATATCATTCTGTGCCCTTCCAATAGCTGATTGACTATCACAATAGATACAGATAGCTGGCACAGGTTTTGGCCACATTGGAATGTCTTCTAAGAAGTGTTGAAGCCATTCTGCTTCTTCACCAGCTTTATCTAAAGCTATAAACTCAGATTCCATTGTGGATCTAGCAATGCATGTTTACTTGGATGACTTCCAAGACACAGCACTGCCTCCAAGAGTGAATACATATCCCTTTGTGGACTTAGAGTCATTTGTATCAGGTATCCAATTAGCATCAGTATATCCTTCAAGTACAGCTGGATATCTGGTAGAGTGCAACCAATAGTTTAGAGTATATTTTAAAAATCTTATAACTCTAACTATTGCTTTCCAGTGGTCTACACCTGGATTACTAGTATATCTACTCAATATACCAAGCACATCTGTGGTAATAGAAGTGCTTTTATCTCTTACACTCCAATGAGAGAAGGCAAAGAACATGTGTTCGTGGGTGAGTCAAGGCCCACGCCAGGTATTGGCAAAGGGAAGGTTCTTCTCAAGCTGACATCAGGGAAAGTCATTTCCTTAAGTGATGTGCTTTTTGTTCCAGACATTCATTCGAACTTAGTGTCAGTTTCTTTACTTGGGAAAGTTGGGGTTAAGGTCACTTTTGAATATGATAAAGTTATTATGACTAAGAATGGTGTGTTTGTTGGTAAGGGCTATTGTAATCAAGGTCTTTTTATTTTGAATGTACTTGAAGTTATTAATAATAATGCATCTTCTTCTACTTACTTGATTAATTCTATTAATATATGGCATGGTAGATTAGGACATGTGAATTTTTCTTATATAAAGAAAATGAAAGAACTTGGTTTATTGCATAACTTATCTAATTATGAAAATAAAAAAATGTGATGTATGCATAGAATCTAAGTTAACTAAAAAATCTCATAAACCAATACATAGATAAAGTGATTTGTTAGGACTTATTCATAGTGACTTAGGAGACTTGAAAAATAATTTAACTAGAGGAGGAAAAAGATTTTATATAACATTTATAGATGACTATTCAAGGTGTACCAAAGTATATTTACTTAGAACAAAAGATGAGGCAATGGAAATGTTTTTAAAATATAAAGCAGAAGTAGAAAATCAATTAAATAGGAAACTTAAAAGACTAAGGTCTGATAGAGGAGGAGAATATGAATATAATCTATTTAATAAATTTTGTGAAGATCATGGCATAATTCATGAAACAACTCCACCTTATTCGCTTGAATCTAATGGAGTAACTGAAAGGAAAAATATAATATTGAAAGAAATGATGAATGTAATGTTAATTAGTTCAAGAGCACCACTTAATTTGTGGGAGGAAGCAATTTTATCGGCATGTCATATTCAAAATAGAATTTTTTCTAAGAAAAGTGGCAAAATACCTTATGAATTATGGAAGGGTTATGTTCCCGATTTAAAATATTTTAAAGTGTAGGGGTGTTTAGCAAAAGTTTTATTACCTGAACCTAAAAAGAGGAAAATTGGACCTAAAACTTTTGAGTGTGTGTTTATAGGTTATGCTCAAAATAGTGCTGCATATAGATTCTTAGTAATTAAAAGTGAAAATAATATTATGAAACCTAACACTATTGTAGAAACTAAGGATGCAGAAATTTTTTGAACATGTTTTTCCTTTGAAATCTAAAATTGAAAAAAATTCTAGTGTTTCTCAAAACGAAATAGAAAATGAATCAAATAGTAGTTCAGAAATTGAACTTATGAGAAGCAAAAGACTTAGAAATGAAACAAATTTTGGAGATGATTTTTATACTTTTCTAGTAGGTAATGATCCCCAAGCTTATACTAAAGCTATTACTTCTCTTGATTCACCTTTTTGGAAGGAAGCAATTAAAAATGAATTAGATTCAATTATGTCTAATCACACATGGGAATTAGTAGATTTACTTCGTGGCACCAAAACAATAGGTTGCAAGTGGATTTAAAAAAAAAAAAGTTAAAACCCGATGGGTCAATCGATAAATTTAAAGCTAGATTGGTTACTAAAGGATATAAACAAAGAAAAGATATAGATTTTTTTTTATACTTTTGCTCCTGTAACTAGAATTTCATCAATTAGAATTTTAATTGCTTTAGCCTCTATATATAAATTAAAAATACATCAAATGGATGTAAAAACTGCATTTTTAAATGGAGACTTAGAAGAGGAAATTTATATGAATCAACATAAAGGTTATATAATTCCTGAAAATGAACATAAAGCATAGTTATCAGAACTGGACCGGCCCAGCCGGTCGGACCGGTGAACCGGTCATATAACCGGGTTGGGTCATTAATTGGACCACTTAAGTCAAAAAACCATGAAAAACCAGTTGAACCGGACGGTTTTTAGTGAACCGGACGACCCGGACGGTTTTTTAAAAATGTGTAAAATGACCAAATGCCTAGTTTTGTAAAACAATTTCAATTATAATTGGAAGGCTATTATTGTCATTCATCACACATTTGTCAAAAAGCCCTAGCTTCCATTTGATTTCTCCATTTCTTCCTCACTTCCTCAACGGTCCGACACTCCATTTGATTTCTCCATTTCTTTGGTTTCTCTTTGTTCTTTTGTTATTTGCTTTTGTCTCCAGTTTTGGGGCGGCTATGTATATTACATTTGTTAGAAATACATATTTAAAAGTTAAAAATGAATAATATTAGACTAGAAAAGTGTTTAAGATGTGTTAGCTTAGAAATTTTTTTTTTCATTAATATATATATTTTTTAATTATTTAATTATATCACCGGTCCGACCGTTGACCCGGTGGTTGAACCAGTGACCCGACCACACGACGCCTTGGCCGGGTCGATGTCCGGTCCGGTTCTGATAACTATGACATAAAGTGTGTAGACTAGTAAAATCTTTATATGGTCTAAAACAAGCACCTAAGCACTGGCATGAAAAATTTGATAAAGTGTTAGTATCAAATGGTTATCTTATTAATGATCTAGACAAATGTGTTTATAGTAAATTTAAAGATAATATTGGTGTAATTATTTGTTTATACGTTGATGATATGTTGATATGGGTACTAGTCTAGAAATTTTGAATGAAACTAAAAAGTTTTTGGCTTCCAATTTTGATATGAAAGACATGGGTGAAGCAGATGTAATTCTTGGAATTAAAATAAGTAAAATTTCTAATGGTATTATGCTTTCACAAGAACACTATGTAGAGAAAATTTTGAAAAAATTTGATCAATTTGATTGTAAACCTGTGTCTACACCTTACGATACTAATTCTCAAATAAAGAAAAATAAAGAACATAATGTTTCTCAAACTGAATATGCTCAAGTTATTGGTAGTCTTATGTATTTGATGAATTGCACTCGACCAGATATAGCTTATGCTGTTGGTAGACTGAGTCGATATACTCATAATCCCAATAAAGATCACCGGACTGCTTACATAGAGTACTTAGGTACTTGAGATGTACTATAAATTATGGTTTATTTTATAGTGGTTATCCTACTGTACTTGAGGGATATACCGATGCAAACTGGATCTCTGATTCAAATGAGACTAAATCTACAAGTGGATATATTTTTACTCTTGGTGGCGGTGCAGTATCTTGGAAATCATCCAAGCAAACTTACATAGCTCGATCAACTATGGAATCTGAGTTTAAGTATTGAGGCCAAGTGGCTTAGAAACCTCTTAGCAAATATTCCCATTTGGATGAGACCAGTTCCATCTGTGTCTATACATTGTGATAGCCAAGCTGCTATAGCTAGAGCTAAAAATAAAGCATATAATGGGACAAGTAGGCATATACGCCTAAGACATAACATCGTGAGACAGTTGTTTGAAAATGGAGTTATATCTCTTGATTTTGTGAGGTCAGAGTTGAATTTGGCCGATCCTCGGACAAAACCACAAGGTAGAAAACTAGTGAGTGAGACATCGAGGGGAATAGGACTTATGCCTATAACAAAGGGTCAACAGTGATGGTAACCCAACCTATGTGAATAAAGATCCTAGGAAGTAGGTTCATATGGGTAATAACAAGTTACTGGTTGACTTGGTGATGCACTATCAATTTTTATTATTTGAGAGTCCCTTCCTATGGTGTAGATAGTGCAAACTGCAATTTTAAGGTTGAATTATAATTCTTAATGGAGATTATAGCCCTTCTTCGATGGTGTCTTTAATTGCAGTGCACACTTGATGAATTCAGCTATATGAGTGTGGAAGTGGGGCTGATTCCTATGAGAACTTAGGCAGGTTCACTAGAGCACTCATGAATATCCAGGTATGGCGCATGGCCTATTCGTGCCACCTAGATTTGAATAACCCAAATATTGAGAATTCTTTGTGGTTGTAAGTCGACTGGCCTACAATAAGAAATTTTGGTTCATAGAAATTTTTAATTTCACCATATTTATGTGGGTCACTACTTATATATCCTAGGTGTGGTTCAGTCCCAAAGACACCATCACTGTTGCAATTGGATTTTTATGCTCTTTTATTTTATTTTGTATTTTGAATTATGTGGGGGATTGTTGTATTTAAGAGATATTTCAAAATTCAAAATCTTTTATAATTAAGTTTTAATCATTTGATTTTTCTTTTATTGAAAGAATCATTTCTTTAAATTTAGATTTTGATTTATTTCAAAAATCAATTTGAATGAATTAATAATTTGACCATTTTCATCAATTTAGTTTGAAAAGATTAGAATTAATTTTGTAACCATCTAACACTTAATTGATTTTAAAATTTGTAACCGTTTTGCAGTTAATTGATTTTAAAATTGTAACCATCTTGCACTTAATTTGAAAAACCGTTTCAGCTAGTTCTTTTATTGCTTAAAATCGTTTCATAAGAGAATTGATGGTCTATCATATCTTTAATTTCATACCAGACAAGTCCTTTGTCTTGTAGACTTATTTTGGTGTAGTTCATATATATATATATATATATATATACAGGTTTTCTATAGTCAGGCCGGCTGTTAAAATGATCTTACGGTCGAGTGAGGCGGACGGCTGGGATTGAGGCGGGCTGATCAAGGTAAAAAAAAAAAAAAAGTTTTCTGCCAAATCACGTGGATGGGCAGACAGCCCCTCTCCATTCTTCTTCTCTCTCTCCTCTCCAGCGACATCCCCTCACCATTCTTCTTCTCTCTTTCCTCTCCTCTCCGGCGGAAGCTCGTCGCCGGCGGTATCTCCTCTCCCTTCATCTTCTTCTTCCTTCCCTTTCTCTCATCTCCCTTCATCTCATGCCGTGACTGAGTTCATCTCCCTCAAATCCGGATTTGAGTTGGAATTTTTCGGGGGAGGGGTGAGATAGAGCGAATGCCTTGTTTTGTTGGATAAATGCAAAATTCCTACAATAATTAGTGAGAAAAGACTGCACATCCAAACATGGCCTCAATTGATGAAATGAGCATGACAGGACAATACTAATCCTGTAAAGTATTAAACAGAGCATTAATGAACATGGCTCTCCATCTACACAAACTTCATCTACCCAAGCACAGCTCAACCTTACGCAGGAAACCAATATAGGATTCTTATGGATTAAACCAATATAGGCTTCTTATGGTTCTCCATCTACATTCCAAATTCAACATCATTTCAACCATGAAAAGAAAAAAAAAAAAAGAAAATCAAACATATAATTTGAAGCTCAGTATAATAATAGCACAAAGAGGAATGTGGGTAGTTAATGGGATCTCTCTCTATATATATATAATATCTAAACCCCAAGAATTACAGAGATGGACCACTTAAAAATGGTGGCCCTAGCAAGATGAATTTGAACAATAAAAAAGAAGCAATCTTCAAAGCTTTTTCAAGACCAAAACCAATGTACAAGCTGCAAAGGAGACTAACAGTACTGCTTGTTGGCTTCAAGCTTGTTTCCCTTTTTTACAAAACTTTTTATTCTAAAAATTGCATTTACTTCAAATTTTCTGCCCTTCAATCTACTCTGTGTACAGTAGTCTTAAACAATAGAATATACAACTTGTGATCCATGGAAAAATACAGAAACCCACCAACTGAATGTGTCACAAAAGACCCAAAACTGGTCCCTACAATACAGTGCCAAGCCGGTCCATAAACCCCATCAAACTCCTACAAAAATCACAAATCCATCAATCAATCATTCTGCCTGAGATGAAGGGAGAGGAGATGAACTCAGTCATGGCCTGAGATGAAGGGAGAGGAGAGAGAGAATGAAGAAGAAGATGAAGGGAGAGGAGATACCGCCAGCGACGAGCTTCCACCGGAGAGGAGAGGAGAGGAGAGGAGAGGAGAGAGAGAGAAGAAGAATGGTGAGGGGATGTCGCTGGAGATGAGAGAGGAGATAGGAGAGATGAGAGAGAAGAAGAATGGAGAGGGGCTGTCTGCCCACCCATGTGATTTGGCAGCAAACTTTTTTTTTTTTACCTTGATCAGCCCGCCTCAATCCCAGCCATCCGCCTCACTCGACCGTAAAATCATCTTTGCAGCAGGCCTGACTATAGAAAATCTGTATATATATATATTCTTTAAGTGTACAAATTCATTTATTCTTCCACTTTTTCTCAATCTATAAAATTTTATCTCAAACTTTTTATATAAAGGAGCTATTTGGGTTGTTCTCTATACTCACACATTGTGTGTGCACATTTGTGGGAGTCCGATTGTTGTACCCTGGAGAATAGGCCGCTAGAGAACCTGGTGTACCGAGTGATTTACTCCGAGGGGCGCGATCAACTCTTAAGGGCAGTGAATCTACACGCCTCAATCGATAAGTGTTTTTTTATTTTATTTTATTTTATATATTTTCAGCATTTACATCAATTCCAACAAAATCTACCTTCTGAATCCATTAAAATCCAGCCAAGTCTTATGTAACTAGGCATATTCATGGGTGTCTACTTTACTTTTGGCACAATCTTCTGTTATCTGGTCAGGAACTCAATCATGGGGAAGAAATGCTTGATTCCCTTTATTTATGTATGACAATGATGACCACTGTTAGATATGGAGACGTGTTGCCTGACAATTTCATGGAAAAGATTTTGGCTTTTGGCTTTTGCTTTATGACATCTCTTTTGAGGTTTGTGCTTGCCATATTTCGATTCATGTGCTCATCCCAAGCGAGGATGTAATGAAGTTGCAAGCATAGTCGTGGAAGTCCCATGGTCATTTTTCCACAGGGATTGGAAATTGTAGTCCTAAAAAGGCTTTAGGGATTTTGAATTAGAGAATTGTGTACATTTAAAGTAAAATGATTTTGAGAGTGTGTGTTGGGTTGTTTACAGCTAAAGAAAACAAGAAATTATGATTAAAAATGAATATGAAAGAGGTTGGATTTTAGTGTTTTATTCCATACAATTTTAAGGAATTATGGGTTCTCAAAGTTATCTCGATCAAGAATCCATTGAAGAATGGACTTGATGAGAAGATATTTCTGTTTAAGTCCAATTATAATTCAAAAAATGATAGATTAAGGCTAAATCATCTCATGAGCATTTTTACAAACACTTGGAGTGCATTATATTCAAGCACCATTTGTGCTAAGCATAGCTTGTCTACAAATGTTCAAGAATTTAGAAAATAAGAGAGTTCTAAATTAGAAAGAACATTAACATTAATCTATATATAAATTAAATTACTCAAGATGAGAAAACCATAAACCCCTTGGATTGGAATGGAAATCTATCCTAGAACCCAACCTTGGGTGTTTAGCTAGCCATGGAAACTAATAACAACAAAGTAATGATAAAGGCAAGACAATTAAATAAAAATCAAATAGACATTAACTAAAAACTTCAATCTAAACTTGTATTAAAATGCAATAATGAAATGGCTCAAAAAATTTAAAAAGTATTAAGTGTTAAACTAAGTGATTGCGAGTAAATGAAATAAAGAAAATATAAACTCAAGCTAAAACTATGATAGAATTAACTTATTTCTAGAGAAAGAAACTAAATCTAACCTAATATAAGACTAGAGAGAAAATGATGGTAGAGGGAGGTGGAGAGAGAGAGAGAGAAATAGAGTAAAAATGACCTTAAATATGTCATATAAGTGTGTAGAAGAATAGAATCCACTTTGTTCCATATCGCCTAAATAGAAGGCTTGCTATAGTTTCATATACTTGTATTGGGTTCTCCCCCAATAAGCTTAGGTTTTTAGGTTGGAAATTTTACATGGTATCAGAGCATTGGTTATCCACATGACAAGGCCCAAACGAGCCTGTACATGAGGGGGATGTAGAAGAATAAAATCCACTCTGTCCCACATCGCCTAAATAGAAGGCTTGCTGTAACTGTATATACCTTTATTGGGTCCTCCACCAATAGGCTTAGGTTTTTATGTTGTAAACTTTACAAAGTCTAACCCAAACATATTGTATAATTTCTAAAATAACCCTATATGAATAAAGAAATTACAAGTAAAAACTGAGATTCTTGCATAAACCCTAACGATAGTCTGGATATTTTGCAAAAGTTGGCTGTAGCATGACCTACCGATAGGGTCTAAAAAAGGCTGTCGGTAGTATTTTTGCACTTTTGTTGATTTTTGCATTTTAGCTCTCCAATTGCAATTCTTTATGCTTCCAAAAAGCACTCTATAGGTGTCTCCTTAAAGAGAAAAACTTACAAATGCAAAAATGCGACAATAAACAAAATCTTACTTAATTATGCAATATAAATAAATATGAAGCTAAAATAAACTAGAAAGCTAAGTAAAAAGAGCATGATTGCATCGCAATTGGAATGTGTGGCTTCTTGGTACCCAATGTGCACTTTCTCTCTCCTCTTTCTTCTCTCTCTCCTCTATTAGCACTTAGTAATGCACTTTTTGGCCAATTCATTCTTTTTTTTTTGTTTTTTTTTTATTCAAGAATGGGCAAAAACCCAAACTACAGATTTCTTCACTTTTTGGCCAATTAAGAATTTTTTTTGTTATGTTTTGGTTTGTTTTTTGTTTTTTTGTTTTTTTAATTTTTTTTCGGTGTAGTGAAACGCATTTATGGCGTAGTGAAATCCTGCGTCCTGCTTAGTGAAGTCCGGCGTCTAACGTAGTGAAATCCAGGTTGGGATTGGAGGTAGGGGGTTTGAAGGTTGTTTGGGAAAGGATTGGTATTTTTGTCCAATTCATGCCAAAATGACTTTTAATATAAAAAATATTTTGAGAGGACTTTTGGCTTGAAAATCTTCTAAATGAGGACCTTTGGCCAATACCCTCTATTTTTAACGCTCGTTTTCAAAATACCAATATGAGTCAAATATTTTGAGAAACCGACAGTTGGATTAGATCCTCTTCTTGTACAAGTCATACATGCCAAAAATCTCATTGATCCAACGGTCATATTTTTAAAAATCTCACTTTAGAAAACAACGATATTTCTAATTATAATAATTTTCATATATAGTGGCATTCTTCAGGAACCAACCATTGGATCACTGCGATATTTGGCATGAATGACATACATAAGAAATGTATCTCATCTTACAGTCGGTTTCTCAAAATATTTGACTCACATTAATGTTTTCAAAAAGAATGATAGAAATAATAGTAAAACGAGGTGTAAGACGATCGTGACCCATATAAATACATGTTCATGTATTCATATATATGGAAAATGCTTTATATCTGAAAATTATTGTCCCAAAAGTATCTCCCAAATGATGTGTGAGATGATTTAACCTTTCTCTTTTCAATAATGCTATATATCCTAAAAAATTGTCCCAAAAAACCATTCCAAATCAATTCTAGTCTTCATTTATTATCAATTAAAGAATTTGTTAAAAAAAAAAGAAGGGTTAGATCAACCGCCACATCATTTGGGATACACTTTTGGGACAATATTTTTGGGAGATATAGCATTTTTCTTCTTCTTTTTTTAGTGAATTCTCTCTCTATAATATGACAGTAATGCTATATATCCAAAAAAAATATCCCAAAAAGACATTCCAAATGGATCCTAACCTTTCATTTATTATGGAGAGAGAATTCACTAAAAAAATAAAAGGGTTTAATCATCTGCCACATTATTTGGGAGATACTTTTGGGACAAATTTTTTTTTTTGGATATAAAGTATTTTCCTTTTCCTATACGTGTATGTGTGTGTCATAGCATGTAGTTGAAAAGGTGATGCAAGTTTGGTGCTCTGCAATTCAAAGGCACCAAATTAAATAAAGGTATGTAGTGGTGAAGGAGGGCAAAAGAAAAAGGGTTGAAACAGTATTGAGAGATCATGCAACATATACATATAAGTGGCTTAGCACTTGCATGACATGCACTGTTTTACGCAGATGGAGTGGAAATGGATCGAGAGTACAGAGTATTGCATATGTGATTAGAAATTAGAAATTAGAAATTAGAATGGTCCACCCACCAACCAACCACCACCATGTCTTAATAAGACATTGTTTTCAAAGTCTGCTTTGGAAGGAGAGGGATGCTCAAACAAAGTGCTCTTCCCACTACGCCCCATATATGCTCCAGCTATTTCTCTGTTTTTTTCACCTCCATCTCATCTTAATGTGGATTGGTTGAATTAAATACTACGAGGCAATGGCATTTCACACTCAACCTTTCTAAGTTGAATGGCTGCAATGACAGACCAAAAATAAAAAAAAAAACCTCCTCATATATTTGAAAACTTCTTATTCTTTATTATTTATAATACCAAAAGTACTCTTCAATAACAAAAGCATCCTACTTTTGCAAAACTGCCCAGCATTTTTTGAGAAGTGCTATTGGCGCTCCTCTTCGAATATACATTATTATAATACCATTACTAACTTTCATGATGTGAAATTTAGCTTTATTATCAAAATTGCATGTGTCAATACGACTTTTATAGTGTCAATTACATAACAAATTTTAAAAAATTGATTATTGTATTAAATATCTCTTTTGCTTATGTAGACTCGTCAAAAATTGTAGTGATTTAATGGTCGGTTTTTGAAACAATAGTTATATTTTAATTAAAGAATAAAATATTATAATTTTTTAAAGTAACATTTTTCAAAAATCAATTGTTGGATCACTGATATTTTTTATAAGCCTGACATACATAACAGAAGTATCTAATTCAATAGTTAATTTTTTAAAATTTCTCCTCCAACTGTCCTATAGAATGGAAAATAGAGGCTTTTGGTTACTTCGGACAATTTTGGTATTATAGAATGGAAAGCTTCCAAATGGAAAGCTATTTGTATCATTTCAATTATATAATAAATGAGTGCCAAATGCTACAGTTGGAGTGCAAATTAACATTTTTTTATTTTATTTTTTTCAAAATATGTATCCATGAATATTTACTGATTAAACTTCAATCCAAGATTAGCAAACGTAAGCATATGATGACAGGATCATTTTTCATGGTCTTTGGTAAAGTTAGTAAGCTAGAGTTATTAAAGAGAGGGAGAAGCCGTTTCTTTATCACAAGTCACAAGACTCACAACATTTAAGCTTTCATGCAACGCCGCTCATGTCTGTCTAAAATGAATGAATTTATACACAACTGGAAACGTCTCTCTGTATCCATGTCGCCATTACCCATAAGTGCTCGCCCCCCACAATATCTTTTTTTCAATATCAGTCCTGACAGATTCCACTACAGGCGGCTAAAGACGTGTGAAATGCCACCCAAACCCTACTTTACACGTGCCAAATTCGGCGCAGGTAGCCCCGTCAGTGAGGTGCTGCACTACTGCGTTAGGCTGCACAGATCATTACTGCTGCACTGCTAGCTGGTAACTCCTCCCTCGTTAATCATTATGCTCTTTTTGTAACCGCCAACTCAAAAGATCTCTCTCTCTCCACTCAACCAAGTCAAAAGGCATGAAGTCTGATTACTTTATCAGGTGACGATCTTTTAAATTCTACTCTTTGTTTAGCCAACTTCTAATGTACTCAAATAAAAGTTGAAAGGCATTAGACTTGAATAGTTGAATAGCTTTTCTCCCGCTCTTTTTAATGAGAGAGGTATCAAATAAATTTTTTCTCATTTACCTTTAATAATTTTACCAAGAAAACGGTCAAAAGTCAAAAAAAAGTTTCCAAAAATTTTGTTAACAATCTCCAATATTGCACTGAATCCCCACTCTCCAGAAAAATAAACAGAATCCACAATTTAACAAAAGATCTCAATCCCCAAATTAATTTAGAATCTCCAACTTTACTAAGAATTCTTAACCCCCAACTCCAAACCTATCATCACTAGGGGACATGAAATGACAGGCATTAAAATTAATTTGACGTGTTGGGGATTGTAAATCTGGAAATTTTGTGTAAAATTGGGGATTGAGGATTCTGTGTTAAATTGGAGATTGGGAATTATGTGTAAAATTAGGAATTGAGGATTCTATATAATATTGAGAATTGAGGATTCTGTGTAAAATTGAGATTTTTTTATAAAATTGGAGATTGAGGATTATGTACAAAATTAAAGTAAAATTTTGACTATTTGAAGGGTATTTTGGTCCTAAAAAACAGTGATGGGTTAATCTTTGTAATTATCTTTGGATTGGATTCATTCACGTAATATTTTAAAAACTTAGGATTATTGACGTAAAATGCCCTAAAATTTTTAAAGGTGAAAGTATTGATGAAGCATTATTTTTTTTAGGATGCGAGCAAAATCATGGAACACATGCTTGTCCCAAATTGTGCAAAGTAATTATGTCAAATATTAAAATTTATTCTTAAATATTTCAAAACTCGATCCCAATCTTGTCATCATATGTTTACTTTAGCTAAAGTATGCATGAAACTAATAAATAAATGTGGGATGCATATTTTTAAAAACTAAATGTTGGATTGGATATTATACTAATGTATATCATTCATGCAAAAAATCAGATTCAATAGACAGTTTTTTGGAAATATTACCGAGAAAAATTATGATTGTTTTCAACGGTCACAGTTTTTCACAGTTATATTTGGAGATGTTGACTGTGATTTTTCACATTCATGATATCCATAAAAAGATTATTTAATCCA
This sequence comes from Hamamelis virginiana, assembly GCA_017140935.1. Taxonomy (NCBI): domain Eukaryota; kingdom Viridiplantae; phylum Streptophyta; class Magnoliopsida; order Saxifragales; family Hamamelidaceae; genus Hamamelis; species Hamamelis virginiana. The sequence continues at coordinate 180,899 of JAESVK010001393.1, read as the reverse complement.
ATAATCACATTTTCAAAATATGCATTAATGCATCTCACAATTATCTATTAACTTTATGCGTACTTTAGCTAAAGTATACATATGCTAACAAGATCATTTCCACTTAAAAATATAATTAAAAAGTTAATAAAAATACATCACTACAAAATTTATTATAAAAAGTAATAAAGGTACAAATTATTTCTAAACATTATAAAAGCAATCTAAGCCTACAATTGTAGTTAAATTAATACACACACACACACACATATAGAGTTATGATTAGATAAGGACATCTTTATCTATCTTATCATTAGCCCAACCCCGCTGGAAACTATAGGATAGATATTTTTAAAAACCTACCATTAGATTAGACAATCTTCTTATGTATGTCATGTCTGCCAAAAATTATAGTGATCCAACAATCGGTTTTCGAAATACAGTATGTGAAAGACTCTAATAGTATCTATCGTTGGAAGCTATCATAGTTGTTTAACAGTTTGTATTTGGAAAATCGGCGTTAGATCACTGTATTTTTTTGCAAAAATGACATGTATAAGAAGATTATCTAATTCAACGGTCGGTTTTTCAAAATATTAATTCTAGTGAAAGTGGGCTAATGATAAGAAGTGTAAGAACGTCTTTACAAGATCAAGACTATACATATTAGTAGAAAAGACATGTATAAGAAAATTATTTAATCCAATGATCGTTTTTCCAAAATACCAATCCCAGTGAAAGTAGGCTGACGATAAGAAGTGTAACAACATCCTTACAAGATCGGGAGTGTACATATATCTGTTAAACAATTGTGACAGCATCCAATAATACAACTGTAAGAGTCTTTTATAGTCTATATTTTGAAAACCAATTGTTGGATCATTGTGATTTTAGCAGACATTACATTCATAAGAAATTATCTAATCCAACGGATGGTTTTTCAAAATACCTATCCTATGGCCCTTGTAGAGGTGAGCTAACGATAAGATAAGAAATCACATCCTTACCTAATCATATTCCTATATATGTGTGTGTGTGTGTGTGTGTGTGTGTGTGCGTGTGTGTATAAAAGCAATCTATATAGTTTTGATCCGTATAGTTAAATTGACTTTCGTGAAAGTCAGCATGAGGCCTTCAATTAATTGTAAGATATGTATTTTGAAAACCGACCGTTGGATTAGATACTTTTGTTATAGATGTAACGTATATAAAAAATCACATTAATTCGATGTTAGCATCTGAAAATACAGATTGTGAAAAATTCTTACTATTGAAAACTGTCAACTTTTTTCAGTGACATATGTGAGAAATGACTGTTACATCACTGTGATTTTTGGCATGCATGACATACACATGCATAACATAATCCAACGGTCATTTTTTCAAATATGTATCCAATAATTAGCTATCGGTAAGAAAGTCAGCATATGTTGACAGGATCATTTCTCTCTCTCTCTCTCTCTCTCTCTCTATATATATATATATATATATATATATAGTCTCAATCTAGTCAACAAATGGTTGCATAAGTTAGTAATCATTAAGCCCATAGATGTTATACAAATAATGCAGAATAAAACTAATATAAGCAAATCAAGACAACAATGAAATTTACAAAATATTAAACACCAGTAGAAAAGTAGATTACAGGAGATTAGAGGAAGAAAACCAAACACGATGATTTTAACGTGGTTCGGCACCAAGCCCACGTCCATGCCTTAAGCATCAAGTTCAAGAATTTCCCAATCCACTATGATGATCTCTTTAACCGGTAGAGATCAAACCTTACACTAATGATCCTTTTCGCAGGCTTAAGATCAACTTTTTTCACAATGCTTGAAGACCAATTCCAAGCTTCTCAAGGGTTACCAAAACCCAAGCTTACAAGATGATGATAGTTGAGAGTGAGAAAAATGTAGAGTGCTTCACCAAGATGATTTGTACAATTGATTACTCACACTAATAGCTTCTTAAGAGATTTAGACTAGGGAAGCTTTTACAAGGGTCTTGCTTGAATTATTGATTAAATCACAAGAAAATGATGAACAATATATTAAAATAAGTTTGTATGTGTTTAACAACCATTCCATGATGAAATGAATTTAGAAAGACATGATGGGAAGGAATATGACCGTTGGAATTTGAAAACTAGTCGTTATGGTCATATTATGTATCTACCATTTGAATAACCCGAAAGCCTGTTCGAACGAACTAACTATTATGAACAAAACTCCTAGTCTTCTATTCGAATGGCTCAAGGTCCCGTTTGAATCGCCTTAGTAAAATCTCAATTTTCGTTTAAACAACGAAAGTCTATAATGTATAAGCACTGCCCTGTTGAAACGGAAACATCCGTTCGAACGGCTTTGCAAGCCCGTTTAAACGACCTTACCAGAAAACCAGTTATTTGTCCAAATTGAGTTCAAAGCATGTGCATAAAGGCAAGAGGCCATTCAAGATGAATTTGAGGGATACTAAGATCCAATTCTAAGGTCCAACAAACTTCTAGTAGTTCAAGTGTCAGGGTTGAACTTATGTGAACCACCGATAGTCAATACAAAGATTCATTTGAGCTTTTTAAGTTCAATCTCATTGAGAGCTTTATAAATAACCCTAAGATAGTCTGATATATAAATGAACAAGTTCTTGAGGTGTCTTGAGTCTTCTTGCTTTTTGAGCTCGAGTCTCCATAAAGTTTATTTGGTTTAGGCTCCATCCAGATGCTTGCTAGAGGCTTGCTTGAGTCTTTGATGCATTCATGATTGTTTCAACCATTTTGAACCTTGCACCACTTGATAAACATATCAGTACATAAGATATGTTTGTTATTATCAAAACTTCGACGTAAAAGGTTATGAGGGTAGCCATAAGGCTAACAATCTCACATTTTTTGTTGTTGACAAATCAATTGCATAATAAAGCACATAGGCTAGTAAGTTTATAAAACTCCTCACTATAAGCATGAATTAGCAAAGACAACATATGTTAGCAATTGTATAAATTTAAGCTTTATAAACCTCATCCAAGCCAAGTTTTTACAAGCAAGCCATATATATAATTCAAACTTCTCCCCCTTTTATCATCAACAAAAGGAAATACTAAACAAGCTAGAAAGTGACGCTTTACAAGATAAAGATCATTCCATGACAAGATAAACTTGCATAGGAGTGGAGTTTTGAAAAACTAAAAAAAAAAAAAAAAAAAAAGACTAAAGGCCTTCTCTTTGCAATATGTCACAAGCATTTGACACCAGCCATGTACTTTCTTTCTTTTCTTGGCTAAAAATGTTAAAATGGAATAAAACTCCCCTTTTAAAATTGCATATGAGCCAAGTGAGTAAACAATGAAGCTTAAGTACATTTTTTATTTTCAAATGCAAGATTATATTAGTGTTGTTCATAGACCGTGTAATGAAAAATGTCAACTTGTCACAAGAAATTGATTGCAAAAAAAAAAAAAAAAAGAGGATAGAAAATCCTTTGAGAATTATTAAGTTATGAGGTGACAAAAGCATAATTGGCATAATCCATTATGCAATGCAAGATACTAAAGTATATTTATGCATATATGGAAGAAATAAGATATATGGTCCATTACAACTCAACATATGCATATAAGAGACAAAAAGAATCACAACGTCATAAGATGGTCTCAAAATATGTTACAACCAATGACAATTAAGCCAAAAGGATACTAAACCATGTAGTTTATGCAAAAACTGATCTCAAGGATATATACAAGTGTAAAGCAAGATATGCAAATAGTTAACCTCAACAAGTATCTATGACATCAAAGCCATTTATGCTTGACAAAGATGTGTCAAAAGAAATAATAAAACTTGTCCAAGCATATAAACTTATCATACAAGCTAAGATAAACTAATCAAATAAGCTTGATAACCATACAAGTGCAGCTACAAGGTATGAATCATAAACAAGGGCTGCCAAAACAATTAGACCATACCCAAGATCTTCAATAGCTATCTAAGCATAAGATAAGATGATATGACAAGCAAATAAGAACAGTTCCAAAATAGAAAATTTATATAAATAAGATTGTTTTCCATACAAATAGGAGTTTATGTCATAACCAAGAGTTCGCCAACAAAAATTGTCATAACTTACATCAATACATCATACACATATTTCATACAAGACATCCATTCATACATAAATCCATCCAAACAGTTTTAAAAAATACAACAAATATAATCTACTAAGAATAAGAAAGGCCAGAAGCGGGATCTCCACTGCCAGGGATCCACTAAGGCATATACGATCACGATCCTTTGAATGCTCCTCGATCTCCAGTTGCTCGTGCAGGTAGGCAAAGTGATCATGAAAGGTATCTACCTCGCTTCATATCTCCTACCTGAACTGATGCATATGATCAAAATTAGCTACAATATCCAAGCGAAGGTGCTCTATGGTAGAGTCGATCTTTGCCAAGCCTCACAGGATAACATCGAAAGGATCAGGCAAGGAAGGGTGCTCAGGGGAAAAGGGAGAGACCTTAGGGATTGTAAGACCATATTCAGGGTCCTCTATAGCAGATGAAAACTTATCGGTCTCTTTTTCTTGCTATGGCCAGTACTCCTTGCTAGAGACACAGCAGATAGAGAAAGAGAGAGGAGATGACACAGTGATGTCATGAACTTCAAGGTTGATTTGATGCCGGGATAAGAAGCGAGTGATGAGACTTCCAAAAGAAAGTATCTCCTGTACAGAGTCTAAGGTAACAGTTACCCGAATCGTGCGATAGATTGCATATGGCAGATCCACAGTGATAGAACCACGGGCAAAGGCATAGAGTAGCCTAACAAGATCAGTAGGCAGAGTGTTGCGATGCAAGCGTGGAGATATGTTTATGTAAAACACCATGTTGTGCAGCCTGTAATCGACATCCATAGCACCTTGCTTTAGCAATTGCGATACCACGTCCCACTGAGTATTGGGGTCCTTGCAGAGTTTCACACATATCATTCATGCTGAGGTAGTCAAAAATTCGTTCGCAGGAAATGTCATCATCCGGATGCTTCGGAATCCCGAAGTGGGAAATCACATTGGGTGAAAACTCTAAAGCCAGACCACGAACATACACCTTTAAGCGTTTCGAGCCCCAAGTAGTCGTGTTATTATCCATCGTGGAGTAGAATTCGCGAACCAACTCCACAGTAGCTGGCACGTGAACACTACACAAAGGTGTCCAACCTCTGTCCTCCAAGTACTTCGGTAAGAAAGTTTTGGACAGGGAACCAATATTAATCATTCTTTCGCAGTGAACGGGATGATGCCGCAAGTGAAAATCATACCTATCCCGATGACTATCCTTGAGAAATCACTTTCGGAGGGAGAGGGAGAGAGAATCATTTGCCAAAAAAAATCTAGTAGGAGTCAAAGGAGCTGGAGGAGCCTCTCGAACTAGAGAGCTCGAGCCTTTACCACCAATGGTGGTGTTCTTGGTCCGAGATTTGTGAGGAGTAGACATGACTAGAGAGTAAACCATGAAATGTGAAATGTTGTGATCAAAGAATTGCAGCGGAAGGAAAACATCGTATAAAAACTTTTATAAAATTGATTCACAATCACAACCATATAAATGACCAAAATCAAACATCGAACCATGAATATATAAACAAGAACATGAAATAAACTATTTAATTCATACTTACTTGATGATTGCCTTTACGATAATCGAATCCGAGCTCTAAAAGTATGAAGCCTTCAACAGTATCCACACAAACTCAAGACCCCTGAACTTTCTTGCGATTGATCAACACTTGATCAAAACCAAGCTAGAGAAGGAGAGAAGGCAAATCACGGCCATGAGAGAGTCCCTTGGTCACGGCCACATGGGTGGGTGAAAGTGATGATAGCCTCCTCTTTTATTTTAGGGTTAAGTGGGCTTAGTGCTAGCATGCACTCATCCCCTTGTATTTATAGTAAATACTAGGTTTCTAATATTTTGCAACTTGGTCCTCCCTAATTAACTATTAATTAAAGAGACCTTATAAGTTACTTTAAATTAGAAACTTACCCCTCTCATAAATTAAAGAGCTCTCTTGTGTCCTTTTGTGTGTGACCCATTGGGTTCACCCTAACCTAGTAGTGGAGCGGGACATCTCATGTTCCCGAAATAGAAACTTTCTATTTATGGTTCAATTGGAACAATTCCAATTTTGCCCTCAATGATAACACTTATCATTAGGCCTTCACCAGTCATGAGTGATGTCTAGCAATGTGTCATGACATGCCCTAGGTGTGGGTGAATAGTAGAACTAAAATGAACCCTTCATGTTATTTAATCCTTCATCCCCTAATACCACTGTTAAGATAATTGGGCATGGTTATTAAGTCAAACCCTATCTTAACAACTTGTTATAAGCTCTACAAAGTATAATCTCAATAAGGTGAACCCGATGAAACTCTTTCACAGTTCACCTATCATTATGGCCATAGATTTCAAACTAGGAATTATCTTTGTGAACGAACCCTAACATTCTCTCTCATCATAGTGAAAGTGATGATTCCTTATTGACCACTCATCTATCTTCATGCATAACTTATTAGAGCCAATGAGTATCTATTACATCCTTAAGGTTAAGGCTGTACAAGACACTATCAAACCTAACAACTCAAGCATAAGACAGCTATGTTGTCTCAGGTCTAAGGATTACCAAATTAATGGATGTAACATAAGAATATTCTTTTGACTTAAACTTCATAAGAATATTCTTGCAGATCATATTCAGTGTACATATTCTCTAATATGCACCCACAGATTAACTATAGTGTCACTACACCGATAGGAAAGACTACTTATCCTCCTATTGGAGCTAGTTTAAATCCGTGCTACTCTTGACGGTTTATTAAATGTCCACTTTAATAAACCTATCAGCAAGAACTTATTTAGAATAAATGTGTATGAAAAATATGAGTCTCCATATCTCAACAACTTGAGATACATATTTCTTTTATCATTTATTCATGGACCTTATCATATTTATATTTAAATATACACGACAAGTTGTACCTTCAAATTAATATAATATGAAATTGATATGCCCTTTAGGATTGGTTTTAGGGCATACCTCTAACAAGTTGGAGAAAGGGTTGAAAAATGAGAGAGAATGAGACTAGGATTAGGCAAAACAGTGAAGAAATGGTGGATAAAAAAAAATGATGGAAATAATGGAATAAATGGCTTAAAAGATCCCTAAAAAGGTCAAAAAAGACGAAGGGACCGCTTGACATAGTCAGTCGTTCGAACAATATAAACCTCGTTTGAAGGTACGAGCCTCTGTTTGAACGGATTAGGCAACTGTTTGAACAGCGCCATTTGAATGGGACATTAGGTCTGTTCGAACGATAAACATGATTTTTCATAGTTTTGACACAAAAACGTGCCAAAACTCCAAATAAGGTTTACAAAGCTACACAAGACATGTTTAACAAATAAAGTCGGATAAAAACAAGCATGTACCAAAAGATCATGGCAAGTAAGATTAAGTATGCATTTATAAGACATAATTTTACAAATCAATGGCCTGTAAAAGATGATGAAAATGAATAGTCACCAAGAGGTCATAGCAAAACACATGTAGCTCATCACATATGATGCAACAAATGTTTCATACTAAAAGTGATCATGTTTCAACTACTAACAAGTATGGGCAATTGAAGCATGTGATTCATGTTCCTAAAAGCATTGACATACTCACCACTAGTTCACAATACAAGAGTACATCTTATAAGGCTATATTGCAATGAAATATAAATTTGAACAAGATATTTCTATTAATAGCAAACTTAAACATATTAAGCATATAAATAATAGAAAAGAATTTTCATACTTAGATGCTTAAGAAATACTAAGAATAGAAATAGATAAGCACATCATCAATAAGATATTCAAACAAGGAGTTCTTACAAGTTACTAGCCCATGTTTGTCTTATTTCCACCATCCTTGGAGGAATGATAGTGTATGTGCCTCCTCAACCGATCGCTTGGTTAACCATGGTCATTTGATTGATGCTCTTCATCTTCAAGGGTTAAAGAGTTGAAGTTGACCATGTTTTCCACTAATACAACATGAGGATCCATTTGATCAAAGATGTTCCCGCCGGCTGGTAGAAGGCAATGTCTTCTATTATGTCCTCTTTCTTGAAAATATTTTCACTTGAGAAATTCGATGGTGCTTGATTCACCCATTATCTTCTTTTTGGATAAGACGTTCTGAAATTTACGAGTCATCTTTTAGGTGAACTCATTGATTTCTTCGTCATCACTATTTTCTTCCTCAATGAAAGGATTTGGGATGACTTCAAGTGATGAATGCTCCATTCCCTTTCACCGGTTTGCCTCTTCATTTCTTATTCATGATATAGCAATGTGCTCATGAGTTCCTCCATACTAGGATTTAAGAGGTCCGTAGCTTCTTGAAGAAACAAAACTTTTGAGTTCCATTCCTTGGTGAGAAACCTAAGAATCTTAGCCACAAGTTCATCATTAGAAAATGAGTATGCATTTGAGAGATAGATTCTACCACCACATCCATTTGAAAAGTTTCAAGTTCATAAATAAGCAATTTAAATTTGAGACACTTTTTCTTGAGAATTTCCTTCATAAATCATCTCAAGTTTGTTCCAAATTTCCCTTGCAAATTCAAATTTTAAAATGAGGTTGAATTCACTTTCACTAATAACACAATACAAAATATAAATAGCTTTGCAGTTGACTTGGTCAAGGTGATTTTAAAAAACAATCCACTTTTCTTTAGGCATAGTAGAAAGTTTAATGAAACCACTAACAATATTCGAAACTTTATAATCATAAGCTTGAAGAAAAACTCTTATCCTATTTTCCAATAAGTATAATTTTCCCTGATAATTAAAAGATTAACGCTAATGTAGTGGATATGGAACCCTTTTCTTGAAAAATCCTTCTGACTACCTTTAACCCTTTATCTAATGAGCAATTGCCATGTGTCATATGCTTATTTATCCTGCTTGATGACTACATGTCTTACTATGGCTTCATTTCCTTAATCACACAACTAATTATATTAATCTCCATCCAAGTTATCTTCGAACTTGTGAAAGCATGACATTTAGCTCTAGGAACTGCTCTCTATTTTTCGGTGCTTATTGCTTATTGGCCTTCTCATTTGAATTTAAACAAAATCAGTTGCAAATCCATGAATGTACAAATAAAATATGTCTAAATCCCCTTCAAGTAACTACCACAAACAACGGCTATGGATGATTTTGGAGGAAACCAAAAAAATTTGCTCCTTTTCCCACGTTTCATGCTTAAAACTAGAAAGGACATGTGTCATTCTTTTATTTGACAATTATTTAGCTAATGCACTTAATTTTTCAAATAGCTATGTGGCCGATTCTTATTGATTTATCATATTTTAGATTTAAACCTAATCTAACATTTATTTGTTCAATTTTGAAACTTAGGGAAGTTCAATGAATTTAATTTATAGCTTTTAAGAAATTTTATGTAATTTACCCAAACCATTTTTTATATATTTTAGTTCAATTATAGCTTAGCAAAATAAATTATTATACACTCATTAATTTGTAAGTGATCTTGCAATTTCAACCAATATGAGCTACTTAATTAAACAATATATATATATTGAGGACAAAATGATGGAAAATGTTGTCCCAAGTAATATAACCCTAGAGGGGGGTGAATAGGGTTTTGGCAAACTTTATGCAAATATTACCAATTAAAATTATCTTCCAATTAATTTCAGCAGAAGCACAAATAAATAAACTTAATTGGAAATGAGAGAGAGTCAGAGAAATCAAACAAAATGATTTTAACGTGGTTCGGACTCTGCCTATGTCCATGCCTTAAGCACCAAGCTCAAGAATTCCTTAATCCACTATAGGATTACTCATTCAAGGTGGAGAAACCTTTACAATAATCTTCTTTCGCGGCGGAAGATTAGCACCAACAATCTTCTTTCACAGCGGAAGATTAGCACCAAAAGACAACATTCAATACAAGCTTGAGTTTGACCACTAAACCCCAAGCTTCACAAGGGTTAAACACCAACCCTTAGCTCACAAGATATACAACAAGTGTTTGATACAATAAATGCTTCAACAAGCTGATTTGCCCAAGTACAAGCTCAAATTAATAGCTTCTAAAGTGATTAACAGAGATAGCTCAAAGGATTTGTAAGAGAAAGCTTTGAATGATAAATGCTCACAATGAATGCTCTTAACAATATTGGATTGATAGTTATAAATGAGAGCAAGAGCTCTATTTATAAAGCGTTAGGGCTCAAATGGCCATTTGAAATCCCCTTGAATTTGATTGGAGAAGAGGGAAGCAGCAAAGTTCATTTAATGCTTCATTTTCCAAAAGTAGAAAGAGTCGTTTTGCTTTTGCAGAGGAGTTAGTCGATTAGACCAAGGAGTTAGTCAACTAGCAACTAAAAATTCAAAGGATTCAAAGTTCTCTGGCACGATTATTCGACTAGGCCATACTAGTTATTCGACTAGCTTTGTAAAATCTCTTTAGAAAAACTTTCTGGGTTCGATTAGTCGACTAGACTAGAGGGCTTAGTCGACTAGCTTAACTGCTTCTCAATCTTTTGGCTACTGCCTTGCTTTTAGTCGACTGGACAAGTGGGTTAGTCGACTAGAAGTCAAGTTAGTCGACTACCTTATATGTTTAATCTATTAGACTAAGATTTCTCAAAGTCTTGGCTACTGGATCATGGTTAATTGACTAAACTAAGTGGGTTAGTTGGCTAGACATGTTCTTGAGCCAATTTTATGATATTCTTAAGTCTAAATCAACTTGTAACATGTAAGTTAGTTAACTAAGTGTCACTACTACAAAAAGATGCAAAGAAAACAGTAAATAGAAAACGGTTTTGGAAACCGTTTTAGAAAGAGATAAAAGAAAACGGTTTTCAAAACCGTTTTAGTTTAGTAATATTTAACAACGGTTATTTTGTGACCGTCTTTGATGGACATATTATTAAGACGGTTTTGGAAACCGTTTTAGAAAGAAACCAAAGAAAACGGTCTTTTTGTTTTCTCACATAAACTATAAAATATTATTTTATATAAAATGTGAATGCTATTCTCATAGTTCGAACACTGAACCATGTGTTAAAATAATTAATTATGCTATTACATTTTTGGTTGGTGTTAAGTATTTAAAAGAAAATTAAAGTTAAAGTATCTTAGTTTTTTTATACTTATATATATATATATATATAAAATACATTTATAAAATTTAATGTCCAATCGTTAACCAAATGATTCAACTGGTGACCCACACCCTTTGCCGTACTAGTCGGGTATGATAATTATGGCCTTACGCATCATATATTTTTACTATAAACTAAGAGCATAGTTATCAGAACCGGACCGGACATCGATCCGAACAAGAGGCCAGGTGGTCGGGTCACTGGTTCAACCACCGGGTCAACGGTCGGACCGCTTAATTATAAAATATATATTATTTTAAATATATTTGAGATTTTTACAAGTATATGAATGTAATAAGGTTATATTTTATATATTGCATTATAATAAAAACAAGTAAAGCATAGCCTAGTGGTAAAGCCTTCTATCCTCTTTCTTTTAAAGAGGTTAGGAGTTCAAACCTCAAGGAATGCAACTTTCATTAAAAAAAATTGAATTATTAATTGACTCAAGGAATGCAACTTTCATTAAAAAAAATTGAATTATTAATTGACCGGTTCAACCGGTCAGACCATCCGGTTCACACCGGTTCAAGGCGGTTCACTTCCTTATTCGGTCCAATAATCAACCCAGACCGGTTAGGAGTCCGGTTCACCAGTCCAATCGGCAGGGCCGGTTTATTTCTAACCACTTTGTTAGATATGTGCCCTAAAACCAATTGTTAAGTTGTATTTAGGGT
>JAESVK010001393.1:148996-168988 GCA_017140935.1 Hamamelis virginiana | reverse complement strand
CACACACACAAGGACATAAGTGAGGTTGTTTAAATTGTGAGAGGGTTACACTCTTATTAATATATGTTTGGCTTTAATTAATTAAAGGTTAATTAATTAAGAGTCAAAGGGATATCTAATTCAAGAGTGTTAGTAACCTAAACGGAGTTAATGGTCATGCTAGCACTAGTAACCAAACACCCTAAAATGAGGAGAAGTCTATTTAAAGAGAGGGAACCCTAATTGTCATTAAGCTTGACTCTTCCAAGAGCTCTCTCTCTCTAAGCCGCCACTCTCTCTCTCTCCCTCTCCAAGCTTGCTTTTTCAAGCGTTGAAAATTCAAGAAGGTTTAATTGACTCTTGTGTCCGTGTGGACTTTCATTGGAGGCCACCATACTTTTGGAGCTCGAGGTTTGAGCGAGGACGATCATCAAAGTGAAGGGAGCTTTTGCAAAGGAACACATAAAGTAAGCTTTTAATTCTTGTTCAATTAATTGTTTTGATTCGTTTTATCGATTGAGTAGATTCTTGGATGAATACAATGGGGAAAAATTTTAAATCCTTTATTCCGCTGCGTTCCCTTATCGTATTCTTTCACACTTTTGTACGTGGCATAGTTGAAAGCAGTTTTAAATCGTGTTCGTATGCATAGAAATGAAAACGGTCCAAAACCGTGTTCGAAGGGGTACTACCTTATGAAAACACACACCTTAAGGACGGTTCCATAACCGTGTTCAAAAGGTTTTGAAAACGGTTTAAAACCGTTTTCGTAGGGATTTTTTGTAATAGTGTGTTCAAAGGCATTTTTTACTTAGTTTAAAAACATTTTACAAGGTTTCAAAGGTATGTATGCCAATGCAATATGAGTAAAACATTTTGTCTTTGAGTTATGCAAGGTTAACAATTGAGTTGCCTTACATATAATTCCTAAAACAACTTGGCTTCAAAAGATCTTCAAGAAAAAACTTCAAGTTGCTCTTCATGATCCATTGATTTGAACATTTGCACATTTAAGATGCTTGGGATATGTTGATGAGCTCTAACAAGATATGTATTTGATTAAATGAAGACAAAACACTTAACCACTTGTTAGTGATTAAAGTAATGTTTGTTGATCATCAAAATGTGGTCAATTGAATTGACCTTAGGGCTAACAATCTCCCCATTTTTTATGATGACAAACCATTACTTTGAATCATAAATGAGAGAGCATAAGCTCCCCTCAATTTTGCACAACAAGCTATGGTTAATCAACATGTACAGTAAGTAAGGCACAATCAAAGAATATATTAAAGTTTTTCTCCCCTTTTGTCATCAACAAAAAGAGAAAGAGAGAACATAAGAGATATAAGCAACAAGCATAATTACAATTCCATTAGTCTAATCATACCAAGTTCACGCTAAATTGTGCAAAAACGATCTTCTTGGAGAGGTTTCGTTAAGATGTCTGCCAATTGGTTGTCCGTGCTTACAAATTCTAATTCATCATCTCCCCTTTGTATATGGTCACTATTAGCCCTAAAGTCAATTGCATTGACCACATTTTAATGATCAACAAACATTACTTTAGTTACTAACAAATGTTTAAGTGTTTTTGTCTCCATAGTATCAAAGCCATATCTTGTTGGAGCTCATCAACACATTCAAAGCTTCCCAATTATGCAAATATGCAAAGTTATTGAATCATGAAGCTTGTGGAGGACATCTTGAAGTCATTCCTTGAAGAACTTTGAAGACAAGATGTTTAGGAACCCTTTGTAAGGAAACTCATTTGATTAAACTTGCATAACTCAAGCCAAAAGTTTTCTCATGTTGCACTGGCATTCATTAACTTAGAAAACTTATAAAAATGCTCTTAAATGCTTAAGTTAACTACCTTAGATGATTTGAGTTGAATTAAACTTAAAATTTTCAAGTTTTTAGCTTATGAGTATGCATAGTCGACTAAGCAACTTAGTCTAATCGACTAATCATGGTCCAGAAGCTAGAATTTTGGAAATTCTAAGTTTAGTTGACTAATCACCTAGAGTAGTCGACTAATGAGACCTTTAGTCGACTAATCATATTAGTCTAGTTGACTAAAGACAGTCCAGTTGCCTTGTTTGGAAATGCAGAAGAGCTAGTCGACTAAACACCCTTACCTAATCGACTAACCGTGCCCGAAAATTTTTGTAAACCAATTTTGACTTGTCTAGTCGACTAACCAAAGTGGCCTAGTCGACTAACCGTGCCCGGGAACAAAAATTGTTTAAAATCTTAACTGACTAGTCAACTAATCCCTTTTGCTTAATCGACTGATGAGCCTGCAAATACAAAATGACTCTTTCTATTTTGGGCATTTTGAGCATTTATTGGAGCCTGCTCTTCTCTTCTCCTCTAGTGGCATTGAAGCATTTTTCAAACGGCCATTTCAGACCATGAAGGCTATATAAAGAGGTTTGTTCCTCATTTATTATCATCAATCCAACAATAGTTATTATCATTCATTACAAGCATTCATTGTTTAAAGCATTGTCTACCAAACTCTTGAGCTATACTTGTTAATCACTTGAGAAGCTATTAGTTGTGCTATATACAGCTTATTGAAGCATTTATTGTACACACCAACTTTGTGAGACTGTATTGAGTGGTCTTTGTGAGCACTTGGGTGTTCTTTGTGAGCACATTTGGGGGTTCTTTGTGAGCCATAGTTGAAGTTCTTTGTGAACTTGAGGTGAGAGTCTTCCACTTGGGATAAAAAAGACTGTGTAAAGGTTTCTCCACCTTGAAGGAGTTAATCCTTATTGGATTGTGGGAATCCTTGAGCTAGGTGCTTAAGGCGAGGAGTTGGCGGAGTTCGAACCTGGTTAAATCGCTATGTTTGATTTCTCTATCTCTTCTCTCATTTCAATTACTTGTTTATTTATTTGCTTCCATTGCTTGGTAATTGAACACCAATTTTAATTGGTAATTATTTGCAAAAGTTTTCCATAAACCCTATTCACCCCCCTCTAGGGTTATATATTTGGGACAACAGTCATAAATAAAGTGATGCCTAATTTCAATGTGTTTTGTGCGTGAGTGTAAGCATGGATTTTTAGAAATATTAATTGCACTAGTATTATCACAACGAATTGGAATGTGATTGAAGGTGATCTTATAGTCTTCAAGTTGTTGTTTCATGTAAAGAACTTGAGCACAACAACTTCTAGCGGCAACATATTCCGTTTTGGTGGTAGAAAGAGCAACCGAAGTTTGTTTATTGCTAAACCAAGAGACAAGCGAGAGGCCAAGAAAATGAAAAGTGCCACTAGTGCTCTTCCTATCGGTTTTACAACCGGCAGAATCAGCATCCGAATAGCTTACTAAGTTAAAAGAAGCATACTTAGGAAATAATAAGCCCAAATCATAAGTTCCAACAAGATATTTAAATATGCGTTTAACGGCTTGCAAGTGGGAATCCATGAGATTTTCTTGAAATCTAGCACATAAGCATATACTAAACATGATATACAGTCTACTAGCGGTTAAGTAAAGAAGACTACCAATCATACCTTGATATAACTTTTGGTCAACTTTCTTACCATTTTCATCAATGTCAAGCTTGGTTAAAAGGCTCATTGGAGTTGGACTAGACTTCACACCTTACATACCAAATTTTTTTAGCATGTCTTTCACATACTTTGCTTGATTGACCAAAATCATTTCTTTGGTTTGCTTAATTTGAAGTCCAAGAAAGAATGTCAATTCTCCCATCATGCTCATTTCAAATTCTTCTTGCATGAATTTAGCAAACTCTTGACAAAGAAGATCATTAGTAACACCAAAAATAATATCATCAACATAAATTTAAACAATAAACATATATTTTTCTTTAATCTTTATGAAAAGTGTAGTGTCAATTTTGCCTCTAATGAAATCATTTGATAGCAAAAAGCCACTTAACTTTTCATACCATGCTCTTGGTGCTTGTTTTAAATCATAGAGTGCTTTTGAAAGCTTGTATACATGGTTAGGAAAATTGTTACTTTCAAAACCGGGAGGTTGTTTAACATAAACTTCCCCCGAAATATAACCATTTAGAAATGCACTTTTCACATCCATTTGATACAATTTGAAATTCTTAAAACTAGCAAAAGCAATAAGCATGTGAATGGCTTCAAGTCTAGCAAACTGATGCCGAAAGGATCTCGGAGACCCACCAAAGCACAAAAGCCAGGATCTTTTCTAATTGAGAAGAACATCATATATATAAATATGTTTCATCATAATCAATACTTTATTGTTGATTATAGCTTTGTGCAACAAGTCTTGCCTTATTCCTAATTACATTTCCATTTTCATCCTTTTTGTTTCTAAAAACCTATTTAATACCAATGATGGAATGGTTATTAGGTTTAGGCACTAGTTCCCACACTTGATTTTATTCAAATTGATTAAGTTCTTTTTGCATGGCCATAATCCAATTTTCATCATTTTCGGTTTCACTAAAAAGTTTAGGTTAAATTTGAGAAACAAATGCAATGTTTCAACAACCATTTCTAAGATTGGAGCAAGTGCTTACCCCTTTTGACGGATTACCTATGACTTATACAATTGGATGGTTTCTTACGAATTTCCAAGCTTTGGAAAGTTCATGAGTCTTTTCTTGTTGAACTTCATCTTATTTGGGTAAGGTCTCATTTAATACATCATTTGGCTCTTCTTTGGATGAGTAAATTGTGTTTGGATCATTGACTTCTTTTTCCAATTGAGGGATAGGCCTAGATACATCATCTTCATATACAATATGCTTAGAAGAAAAATGATTAGCTTCATAAAAAAACAACATGAATAGATTCTTGAACCGTTTGAGTGCGTTTATTGTACACATGATAAGCTTTACTATTCATCGGATAGCCAATAAACATACCTTCATCGAATTTAGCATCAAATTTAGACAAGTGTTTGTGAACCCGCCAACCTCGCCTCTCTTGGCTTTTTGAATTGGATTCACTCTCATCATGGATTGTAGATAACTCATTATCCTTATCTGTTTATCCTTCTCTTTTATCTATTTGTTTATCCTTCTCTATTATCCATTCAAAATCATCCAATCCTAATCATCATTCTCTATTGTGGGAGTCCACTTAGATTGGGTTTTGAAAAAGGAAAGGAGTTTGATAAAAACTGGGAGTCACCACCTTATTTTTAAGGAATAAGGAAACCATAAAAAAGAGTTTTATTTTCAATAAAACAATGACTCCATATTTGGAAAAGCATGGTCTTTGAATCAAAGTTGGATTAAGGGGCTAGATTATGAGATAGGATGGTTTCAGAACGCATCCTGTAGGCACCTATCTCACCCTAATTAAAGGTCTCCTAATTAATTTTGGGCTTATCAAAATCTTATCATAATAATCCTAATTATCTAATCAACCACAAAAATAGAAATAATAATACATAAATAATAATAATAGATAATAAAGAAAGCAAACAGAATCCTAAAGACCTTAAGAGACACACAGTCAACCTAAGATTGGACTTGCGCCCTATTGGCTGCCTACGTACTTTACCAGTGTCCTGATATAGATCAAAGTCCATCGTAGTTCAAATACCTAGGATTCTCCTATATTAGTGAACTATACCATCAGAGGCGTTCTACCTTATCTAAGACTATATCTTCGAGAGTTTATCTTTGTTTAAAACACTTCAACATTCAAAGTGGGAGTTTCATCCCGAAACAACTTCTCAAATTCCAATTTCATTGGGGAAATCTTCTCGAAGATAGACTCTTAAACAAGCTAGAATTTCTAATTTGCTGTATTTCCTACAACAAAGGAGAATCCTAAATGGAGTCAAGTGACTCCCCTAACATAGAGTCACTAACTACAACCTAAGTTAATTTAAACAACCTAGAATACTAAAATAATGTATACTGGAAATTCTAGAAAATGCATGAAATATGCAACACAGCAATTAATATAATGCATGAAAATGCTCTTAAATGCAAACTAATTATTCTATGTGAACCTAAACATATTTCTAAGTTGATTTGAAAATAAGAAATGGTTTTTAACTCATCTTAAAGCCCTTTTCAATTTCTGGACAGATTTGAAAGCGGCTCTAAACATGAATCAAATCCCAAGAAAACAATAAAAGAAAAATAGGTGAATGACCTACAATGCAATCTAACATGATGACCTAAGTTAACATATATAAATCTATGCAAGACATGTTTTAAAAAGGATGTTTAAGCCACTTTAAAGTGCATATTCGAATCTAGATAGATTTGAATACCCACTTTAAGGGACTCAAAGACCATGATTAATCCATCCAAAACATCAAACAAATATCCCAACATGCATACTATAATACATCGAAAAACTCCATTAAGACATATCATCATAATCATGCTTACATAATTAATTTGGCCACAAGAGAAGGAACTTACCTTAGCTCGCTCCCTCGAACACAATTTATATGTCAATCAAATCCAAGCATATCAAGTGATAAAACTAACCATGACAAGATCAATAACAATGCTAAACTTAAGAGAGTTATGCATAGACTTACTTCTAACATTCTAACAATGACTATTGACACAAAAGACTCGAACTTTCTTAATTGATATGCATTCCTACCCAAAATAGAAAATCATATATATTAAACCACTCCTAACATGCATTCTAAACATACTAAGAACTACTACACATGCTCACAACATTCATATAGAAATTACCATGCTTTAAAACAAAGAAAAAGACTATACTCATCATGAAGTAGCATTCAAACATGTTAAATATATTATAAGCATCAAAACAACAACTTATATGCATCTAGAAGACCACTACCATGCAAGCATTAAACCCAAAACCTATTCTATATCATGCATACCTACTCCTAACATGAACTTCTACTCTACATCATGCATATAATTAGAAGAAATCAACTTATACATTCTGCAGAAAATCAAACTACTCTAAACAAGCTAATTCCTAACTATGTTATGTAAAACATCAATACAAGAACCTATATGCATCTAGAAGACCACTACCATGCAAGCATTAAACCCAAAACCTATTCTATATCATGCATACCTACTCCCAACATGAACTTCTACTTTATATCATGCATATAATTAGAAGAAATCAACTTATACATTCTGCAGAAAATCAAACTACCCTAAACAAGCTAATTCCTAACTATGTTATGTAAAACATCGATACAAGAACAATGGTGTATTAAACCTTACCTCTTGCCTTCTTTTTCCTTGCTTCTAGCTCTCTTCTTCAAGCTCCAATGGCTTCCAAATTCGTGGATAGGGTTTTAGGGGCTGCTCCAAGTGCCTCAAGTCTCCCAAAGCAAAGTTCCTCCCTCAAAACTGATTTGTAAGTGATGTATATATAGAAGAGGCTTCAATTTGATCAATGGCTCTCATTAAAACCCTAGAGAATGATCTAAAGGGCCTAAATGAGTTTTCCAAAGTCTCCAAGGTCGTGTTAAATCCTCCAAGCTGATCCAAAGAGGTTTTGGAAGAGTCCCAAGTGATTAAAACTCAAAAAACTCGAAAAATTTGGCAGAATCAGGGAATTAGCTCGGGTGACCGTCCACCCTAGGACGGCCAACCGTCCGGGGAGGGATGATCAGTCGAGCTTCAGCCCAAATTTGACCCATTTTGGGCATCTCTCGACCCGTTTCGGCTGTTTTAGACTTTTCGAGCTCGTTACAAGTCCAAATTCGACGATTCAAGCGCCGAAACAATCGTGATTCGATTCTCCATGTTTCTAGAAGAGTTTGAGGATGAAAAACCTTAACCATGGTCAACGGGTCGAGAGAAACCAAGCCGATAGCTGTTTTGGGCCTATCGGGCCCTTTTAGGGTTTTGAAATCCACTAACCGATTAGTCGTAAAAACCATTTCTACTTCTCGAAACATGTTTTGAAAATATTTTGGAAAACATTTTGAGTTTCATAAAGTTTTGATTTTGATAAAACAATCGAATCCTGATCATTCCCGGTTGAAACCCTAATTTGACCTTGAAAGGGCCTTTTGAGCCTTATCTGCCAAACATGAGCCCAAAGGCTTAATGGACCTTGCCACTGATCAACTTAGCTACCAAATACACCCTAATTATCCATGCCAAAGTCTCAGAACAATCCGAGACTAATTTGAAGGCTTTTAGGAACTTTTGAGATTCGAAGGACAATATTGCCCCTTAAGTCGTAAAAGGCCTAATTACTTATCGAGCCTGACTCGAAATGCTATGAAACTTAACAGGGACATCAAAACACTTCCTAAAAAACTAATGCAAAAGGAATCGACTCAATCTAACTTAAAAACCTACATGCAATAACGACCTCTATTTAACTACTCAAGAGGACACTATTGGGAACTTAGGGTTTCAGCATCCTATTTCACTTCAAACCACAGGCAACCATTCATGACTCTATTCGGGGTCAAAAATGGATGTCTATAGTGTTCTCTATCATTTAAAATGAAGCATTTACAACAAAAAAAAAAATTTAAAATAGCCAATGTTTGGTTTTCGACCCTTCTAAAGCTCATATAGAGTTTTGGCCAAATTAGGTCTAATAACCACTATATTTCTCACATAACATGCGGTGTTAACCGTTTCCACCCAAAATGATTTAGGAAGATTATGTTCATTTAGCATGGTTCTTTCCATCTCTTTCAATGAACGATTCTTCTTTTCAACTACTCCATTTTGTTGAGGAGTTTTGGGAGAGAAGAAGTTATGAGAGTAACCATTTTCATCACAAAAGTTTTCGATGTCTTGGTTTTTAAACTCTCTGCCTCTATCACTTCTCACATGAGTGATTGAGTGACCTTGAATATTTTCAAGCTTTTTACAAAGTTTTATAAATACGCCACTAGCTTCACTCTTTTGAGCAAGAAATAGAACCCATGTATACCTTGAAAAATCATCAACAATGATAAAGGCATAGAGCTTACCACCAAAACTTTCTACATCATTTGGTCCAAACAAATCAAGATGTAGCAACTCCAAAAGTCTAGATGTAGAAATGAAACCTTTGGTTTTGAAACTTGTTCTAATTTTTTTTTTTCAAGTTGGCAAGCATCACATACTTTATATTTTGTAAAATTAACTTTGGGTAAGCCACTAACCAAATCATTTTTTGAAAGATTGTGCAATAAATCCATACTAGCATGCCCAAGTCTTATATGCCATAACCAACTTGTTTCTTGCAAAGCGGCAAAATATGTTACATCTTGAAGTTCTAATTCGTCAAAATCAATTGTGTATACATTTTTAAAACAATTTGCAATGAAAACATTATTCTTATTTTCATCAAGAACATTACAAAAATATGAAGTAAAATTAACGAAATATCCATTATCACATAATTGACTAATGATAGGCAAGTTTTGTTTTAAACCACTAACAAGCAATACATTATCAATACTGATAGAGGTATTTACAGTTTTACCTTTACCTATGATTTTACCCTTGGTGTCATCTCCAAATGTGACAGAGTCGCCATCTTTGTAGTTGAGGGAGATGAACTTGATCTTGTCACCGGTCATGTGCCTTGATCATCCACTATCCAAGTACCATTTTTCCTTGTTTTGAATTGAGTTCATACAAACCTACAAAACAAAATCAAGTAACTTTTTTTGGTACCCATACCTTCTTGGATCTTACAATGTTAGATTTTGTATTTCCTTTAGTAATCCACATAACCATCTTCCCAATGCCTCTTTTGCCTCTAAATGGACAAGAGTATCTAACATGACCTTTCCTTTATCAAAATAAACAAGTAGTATTTGCATGTTAATTTGTTTGAAGAGTTGTGAGATTGAGTTTCTTTAGAATTCCTTTGCATTGAAGCTTTAACAAAGAAGTCAAGATATAGTGAAGACTTTTTATCATTTGAATTTGATTTCAATCATAATCCTTCTTTGTTGAATCCTACTTTTTGAGCTCCTAGTAATCTTTTAAAATTTTCTTAACCACTTGTGAATTTGAAAATGATTTTGTTTAAATCCTCAATTTTGTTTTTTAAAATTGCGTTTTCATCTTTTAAGAACTCATAATTACTTGAAGAATTTAAAGTAGATGGAATATTTCTAAGTTTCTCAATTTCACATTTCAATTCTTCAACTTCTTTGACTAACATCAAATTCTGATCATGCAATACTAGTTTTTCACTTGTGATAGTAGTGAGGTTTTTCATTAAGATATTGTGAGCTTTGTTCAAAGATGAATTTTTGTTGCATAAATCCTCACACATATCATAGAGCTCATCAATAGATAAATCATCATCATTATTGGGATAGGGATTAAAGCTAGAGGGTACCTTATCAATTTTATTTGCCATAAGACAAAAATTCGCAGTTTCTTCATGAGAATCATCATCGCTTTCAATTGCATCAATGACTTCATCCCAAGTTATGGCATTCATGACTTTCCCTCTTATATCATTTCTTCAATCGTTTCTTCGATATTCTTTCTTCTCTTCTTTCTTCTTGAAGGGGCAATTTGCAATTCTATGTCCCGACTTTTTACAATGAAAGCAATTTTTGTCATGGTTGTTTGAGTTTCCACTTTGGTTGGGCTTCCCAAGAGATCTTCTTCTTCTCAAGAATTTTTGAAATTTTCTTATGATGAATGCCATATCTTGATCATCATTTTCAGCACATTCATCATCGCTAACATCATCATGAGAGGTGGATTTTAGAGCAAGGTTCTTCTTTGGCTTTTCTTCTTCTTGTCTCTTCAAGGTGGTCTCATGGGTTAGGAGAGAGCCAAATAGATCGTCTATATCAAGTGTATCCAAATCTTTGGATTCTTGAATAGCCGTAACTTTTGATTCCCATGACTTTGGAAGAACTACAAGAATCTTTGAAATGATATCCTAATTTGTAATTGTTCTACCAAGATCTTTCATGCCATTAATAATATGAGTAAAATGAGTAAACATAGAACTAACACTTTCATTTTCTTCCATTTTAAATAATTCATAATCATGCATAGCCATAATGAGTTTGGAGCATTTTACCTGTTTTGTTCCTTCATACGTTACCTCAAGCTTTTTCCACATTTCTTGAGCGGTATCACATCCGGAAATGCGATTGTATTCAGCGTCGTTCACGGCGCAATAGAGTATATTCTTTGCTCTAGAATTGACTTGAAGTAACTTTATGTCACTTTCACACCAATCATCCATATCTTTGGGAACTTAAGAGTCATCTTCAGCAGTTGTGTAGATGATCTTATTTCCTTTAATAACCACTCTCCAAACAGTCATAAGATTTAATCCATATTTGCATTTTATTTTTCCAACAATATAATTTTCACCATTAAAATAAGGAGGACGCAACAGAATGGCCTTGTGAAAAGCTCGATTATCTAACATTTGCCATTGATCTTTAGCTCAAGAAAACAATCAAATATTGAGCACTTGCTCTAATACTAATTGTTGTCCCAAGCTAAATAACCCTAGAGGGGGGGCAAATAAGGTTTTGGCAAACTTTGTGCAAATATTACCAATTAAAATTATCTTCCAATTAATTTCAGCAGAAGCACAAATAAACAAACTTAATTGGAAATGAGAGAGAGTTAGAGAAATCAAACACAATGATTTTAACGTGGTTCAGACTTCGCCTACGTCCACGCCTTAAGCACTAAGCTCAAGGATTCCTCAATCCACTATAGGATCACTCCTTCAATGTGGAGAAACCTTTACAATAGTCTTCTTTCACGGCGGAAGATTAGCACCAACAATCTTCTTTCACGGCGGAAGATAAACACCAACAATCTTTTTTCACGGCGAAAGATTAGCACCAAGAGACAACAACTCTTCAATACAAGCTTGAGTTTGACCACCAAACCCCAAGCTTCACAAGGGCTAAACACCAACCCTTAGCTCATAAGATATACAGCAAGTGTTTGATACAATAAATGCTTCAACAAGCTGATTTG
This sequence comes from Hamamelis virginiana, assembly GCA_017140935.1. NCBI lineage: Eukaryota > Viridiplantae > Streptophyta > Magnoliopsida > Saxifragales > Hamamelidaceae > Hamamelis > Hamamelis virginiana. The sequence goes on along the minus strand of JAESVK010001393.1, from coordinate 157,083 downwards.
CGCAAGTACAAGCTCAAACTACTAGCTTCTTAAGTGATTAACAAAGATAGCTCAAAGGATTTGTAAGAGAAAGCGCTCAATGATAAATTCTCACAATGAATGCTCTTAACAATATTGGATTGATAATAATAAATGAGAGCAAGAGCTCTATTTATAAAGCGTTAGGGCTCAAATGGCCGTTTGAAATCCCCTTGAATTTGATTGGAGAAGAGGGAAGCAGTAAAGTTCATTTAATGCTTCATTTGCCAAAAGAGGATAGAGCCGTTTTTCTTTTGCAGAGGAGTTAGTCGACTAGCAACTAAAAATTCAAAGGATTCAAAGTTCTCGGACACGATTAGTCAACTAGGCCATACTAGTTATTGGACTAGCTTTGTAAAATCTCTTTAGAAAAACTTTCTAGGTTCGATTAGTCGACTAGAATAGAGGGGTTAGTCGACTAGCTTAACTGCTTTTCAATTCTTTGGCTATTACCTTGCTTTTAGTCGACTAGACAAGTGGGTTAGTCAGCTGGACAAGTGGGTTAGTCAACTGGAAGTCGAGTTAGTCGACTACCTTATATGGTTAGTCTATTAGACTAAGATTTCTCAAAGTCTTGGCTACAGGATCATGGTTAGTCAACTAGACTAAATGAGTTAGTCGACTAAACATGTTCTTGAGCCAATTTTCTAATAATCTTAAGTCGAAATCAACTTACAACATGTAAGTTAGTTAACTAAGTGTTCAAATGCATTTTTGACTTAGTTTAAAAACATTTTACAATGTTTCAAAGGTATGTATGCCGATACAATATGAGTAAAACATTTTGTCTTTGAGCTATGCAAGGTTAACAATTGAGTTGCCTTACATATAATTCCTAAAATAACTTGGCTTCAAAAGATCTTCAAGGAAAGACTTCAAGTTGCTCTTCATAATCCATTGATTTGAACATTTGCACATTTAAGATGCTTGGGATATGGTGATGAGCTCCAACAAGATATGTATTTGATTCTATGAAGACAAAACACTTAACCACTTCTTAGTGATTAAAGTAATGTTTGTTGATCATCAAAATGTGATCAACAAAATTGACCTTAGGGCTAATAGAAAATTATATAAATTGGTTTGGTCATGTGTTAGAAATATCTAGCGATGCATTGATGTGAAAATTTAACTTTATTCAAATTGAAGATTTTCAAGGGACGCAAATTAAAGAAGACTGAAAATAGCATGCTTAGAAATAGTGAGAAAGGATATTTGTATTAGAAATGTAAGGAATGATATGACTCTTGATAAAGTTGAATGGTGAAGAAGAATTCACGTAACTGACCTATTTAATTAGAATTAAAGCTTAGTTGAGTTGAGAGTATATGTATGTATGTATATATTGGGTAAATGATGTGAGAGAGGTAGCCTCGTATCTCAAACAACGAAACATTCAACATACAAAAGGTTTCTTCTTTATTATATTTTAAGTAACTCTACTAATGTCGTAAGGTAGCCTGCCATCTCTTGCAAATTAATCTTATGACTTGTTTTTGGAATTTAGGATGTATAAGAAAACTAAACCATTAAGTATTTTGGTAGTATAAAAGAGGAAAAACTAAGGTTGCGTTTGGCAAAGCTTCCACTTCCAATTTTTTGCTTAAAAAAGTAGAAAAATGGAAGTTTTGGTAGTAAATCTTGTTTGGCAAAAACTTCTAATTTTTACTACATGGAAGCAATTTCATTTGATTCTTGAATTTGAGGAAGTAAAAAAAACTTGCTTCCACAACTTTTTTTAAGTAGAAAGTAGTTTTGCACACGCCTCTTTCACGCATCGAGTCCTCGGTGAAGCATCCATTTTAATTTTTCCTTTCTTTTTCTTTCTTCCTCCCTTACACGAGCAGCTCTTTCTCTCTCTCTCCCCTGTGTTCTCTCTCCGTCGCCGGTGTCGTTGTGACTGCTGCCTCCTTCACCGGTGCCGCTGTGTTCTTTCCTCTCCCCTGCTGCATCTTCTTCTCTCCTCTCACTTTTCTCTCTGACAATGATGATGGGTTTGAATCCGGCGAGGATATCCTGTTGCAGCGACGAGGTCCTTCATAAACTATGAGTTGACGCCGGCAAAGGAGAAAGAAAACGAGATCAGGGGCTCCAGAGATCTGAGTGCAGAGAGAGAGATGGTAGGGAGAGAAATAGCAGTGCGCCCCACCTCCCTGTGTGCTGCTTTTCTTGATTTGGTTTGTGAGATCTCTTTAATTTGATCTCTATGCTTAGAGTTGAAGAAGATGAAGATCTGGAGATAGGTGATCGGCCGGACGAAGCTTCTTCGAAGTATCCTGGCTTTTTATTTGGATTTTTTTTTTTTTTTTTTTTAATTTAAATTTAAAAAATTAGTGGGGAATGAGGATAGCATTTACGTGTCGTGCTAGTGAAATCAAGTTGAATGCAAATGAAACTCTGTGAGCTTTCTCATATATATATATATATATATATATATATATATATATATATATAATGGGTTATAGGGTTATAATTTGATTTCACTTCATTAAAAAATTATAGCAATTTAAAATTCCAAACGTACTTCTTGTTTCTAAAAAATTGATAGTGGAAGCAAAAAATGACTTCTACTTCCAAAATTAAAAAAGTAGAAAAGTCGAAGCTTATCCAAACGGCACCTAAGGGAGATATTTTTTCGTGAACTCTGAAAATAGTTTTTTGTTTCTAGAATTCAAAAAATAAAAAATAAAAATAAAAACACCCTAAAAACATGTTTAGCTAATAGTTTTATGTTTTCAAAATTATTTATAAAAAAAAAAAAAGTACCTGAAAAATATGTTTGGCTAACTTATCCTTTGAAAACAACAGGAAGGAAGGAGGGAGAGAGGGAGAGGGAGAGAGAGAGAGGACCAAATATCAAGTAAACATAGTTGTTTTAATTTTCTGAACTCTTTATATATATATATATATATATATATAGAGAGAGAGAGAGAGAGAGAGAGAGAGAGAGAGAGGACCAAATATCAAGTAAACATAGTTGTTTTAGAAATATCAAGAGAGAGAGAGGACCAATTTTCTGAACTCTTTACCAGAACACTTCTATATATATATATATATATATATAGATTTAGAATTCACAACACAACACAACCTAACATTCTCTCCAACTTCTTCAAAATTGAATTTTTTTTTTATTTTTTTGTGAAAAAAAAATAAAGACAACCTAACATTCACTTGCCAAAACTGATTTTTTACTTATTTAATGATAAAAGAAATAAATAAATTTATTTCTCAAAATCATGGAGTCGATTTGTTATATATAATACAACAATATTTTGCATAGCTAATATTTGCAGTGCATTACTTGTTGCTCAATTTGATTATGAAAAGGCACTACTTGGGAGGCAAAAACTTTGTTGGATGAAGATGAGTCTACTGGTTGTGATCATTCATCACTTTTTATAGAAAAAAATGCTATGTCACCCGACACTTTAACCCAAAATTAAAAACCACCCTGATATGTTATACTTTGAGCAATGAGGTCTCTCCTTTCAAACTGTTTTCCTCTTTTTCGCACACCATTCAAACCATTACACGTGAGGGTGGTTTTTAATTTCGGGTTAAAATTTCGGGTGATATAAAATTGTTATTTTTTATAAGTACTTTTTTTAAAAATAAAATAATATAGTAAATTTTGTGTAGAAATAAGACTTAAAAACCTTTATAGAAAAAAAAAAAAAAACAGTTATGAGTTAATTTATTTAAAAACTAAATAGTTATAAGAGAATGAATCCAATCTTATTAAAAATAAAAAATAAAAAATAAAAATTCCAGATAACTGATCTTGGCAAAAGAGGCCCTACTCCATAAAGTCCTTATTTATAGCCCCATTTTAGACTTTTCAATAATTCATCTTTTTTATTTTTATTTTTATTTTGAATCTAACTATAGAAATATTCCAAGCCCTTCAACACTAACGTATTAAATTTTATGTTAAAAATTATCATAAACACCTATGAATTTAAAGAGTGTGTTTGGTGGGTGGGTGGTGGTGGTGGTGGTGGGACTGGGGTTGGGGTTGGTATTAAACATTACGATATGGGGGGTTATGGGAGTATTGTAATAAAGTGAGTGGGATATTTGAATCAAAATCAGCGTATCGCATCACAATCTTTCATATTAGGAAATTGATATCAACTAATTAAAGTTTTGATGAGATATAGTGAAAATTACTTTCCTAGTATAAATTGATTTGATTAGATTTATTTTTAATATGATTCATCTCTCTATATATAACTTGCGGGCACAGTCATTGTTTTAAAACTCGGACCGTTCATCGAACCGGAAAAGTTACCGGATTAAGGTTCAACCGGTTGAACCGCCGGGTTGAACCGTGACGTCATAAATATATTATTTATTAGAATAAAAGCTGTAAATGATTCAAAATATAATTTTTTTTTTAAATGTTTGTAGAATCAATTCATATATTTGAATTTATGTGCAGTCATCAAAATTGAAAATTGATAATTACTATTGATCAATCTTTATTATATATATTTTTTAAAATAAAAGATAAGAATATTGTATTATTAAATTAGGTGCTTTGGTTTCTTTTTGTTAGTTGGAATTTTTTAAGACTAATTTGCCATTTTAGCCTTCTTGGATTTAAGAGATTTTAAAAATATTGGGACTATTTTAGTCAATTTAGCACCTTAAAAAAAATTAAATTTAAAAAAAAAAAAAAAAAAAAACGGGTTGACCGGTTTTTTGACTGGTTAAACCGCCGGGTTGAATGGTTTATTTAAAAAACGGGTTTTTGTGGGTTAAACCAGCCGGAGAGGGGACCGGTTCCCGGTCCAACTGGTTGAACCGGCCGGTCCGGTCCGGGTTTAATAACAATGGGCACAGTATAGATAAACAAATCATTTTACCTATAAGCTACCATTTTTATTTTTCAAGAGAGTGACAGAGGAGCTCTCATCTGGGCTTTTTATTTTATATATTTGAAACTGCTACAGTGTTAAAATAGAAGTTATTCGGTGTTATTGTGTTTCAGGAAAGAGTTCTCATATTTAACGTCATTGTACTCCAATGAGCTTTGGCTATTCAATGTTATTGTGTTTCAGGACAGAGCTCCCATATATAACATCATTGTACTCCAATGAGCTTTAAATTGGAGAGAAATATGATGAAAACTATTTGATAGGAGATGGTTATTACTTATTACCATTCATGGCTCCCAAATTTAGAATTGCAACCCCAAGTGGAAAACTTTTTTTTTTTGGCCTGCCCATATACTTAGTAGGGTTAGTGGTAAACTGGTAATTAGTTGTTAATGAGGCCGAGTAATAGATGGGCCAAATAACTCGATCCATAAAGAATGGAACCCAATACCCCATCCCATAAAGATAGAGAGACATAAATCACTCAGCCAAAACTCATGTTCAAGTGGAAACCCATTGGAAATACCCTTATATATATATATATATATATATATATATATATATATATATATAGACCGAGATGCAGATAAAGAAAACAGTTGCAAAACAATATTCAAATAATAAAATGTATAATGGAAACAGTTGATAAATGAAAGATTCAAAGAGTTTCAGTTATATTATAAATAAAAACTTACAAGAGTTGGAGATAGTTACGAACTCCAGAAGAGAATGGGTTTACAATCTCTGGTATGGGGTTCGGAGAGGTTTACAATGGAAGGGGTAAACAAACTCTGAGTTGGAGATGCAATTCTAATTCCTTATATAGGAAAAGAAGAAGCATCAGAGTTGGAGGTAATCATGACTTCACATGACTACAGTGTTGGATGTCGGTCACATGATCGACTATTGAGAGTTCTTTTGACTTCTGATTACTACTACAGTGCCAAATAGTGACCACTTTTACTGTAGTAATAATTGTTTTTTGTCTGCAATTGTCACGCGAGACTCCTTTCGGCGCCTGTTTGAGCTGGACAATCAAGTAGAGACAAAACTACTTTCGGTGGAGAGTTAAAAGAGTTTTACCCTGTATGGAGACAAATCCACTACCAGGGAAATACAGTATTCTTAGGCAAACAAGTAATCTGAAGGCTTGAAGTCTTCATCATCGTCTTGGCCAAGTTCTGTTGTTGATTCGTTTGAACCTTCTGAGTTATTTTCATCTTCTATTTCTGAAAGAGCTGCAAGAAGCTGGTTCTTCAAATCTTTCTTTGAAATTGTAGAAGACGTGGCAAGTTTGTGCATGATCTTATTCTTGTCTAACAACACCTTTGCAGCATCGGCGGAACCGGAACTACAAATAGTTGGGTGTTGCTTAAACCATTGTTGGATTCTTTCTGGCTGGATATGATCCGCATAAGACAAATCCCACCATTTGACAGAATAGGTTCGGAGAACCTTAGGAACATTTTCATCAAGGAGTTCATATTTCCATGCCATAGTCCAGGCTAAACTAAAATGTCCATAAAACAGTAACATTTTAGGATAGTTCATTTGTGAGAGTGGAGGTCGAATTTTTTCCTGAAAGATATGATATCCTTCAAGAACCTTAGAAGGGAAGATATCTGGTATAGGACCAACAATATCCCACCAATCTAAGAACCAATTGGGGACATCAAGTTTGAAGGTTTTATCAAAGAAAATCATCCAGGTATGGCGATAACTTTGATTCTGGTAATACAAAGTGTTGAACCATGCTACAAGATAGTCATGGTAGTTAAAGAAGGCAGGCTGAAAGTTTACTGAAAACTTTCTTGGTTTAATTGGATCCTGACCCCAATCAGAATAGGAAAGGACCCTTACAATTCTAAAAGTTGAATGAGTTAAATTGCTTGGATCAACTTTATCAAAATGATGTTTGAAAATTGCTGATTTAGTATCAACCAAAATAAATTCATAAAATTTTTGAGTTTTAGCAAAATCCCAAGGATGGAATTGAAATTTCTTTGACCAAATTTTGTTAACAATTTCAGTTGCTCCCATTCCAGCAAATTCTTTTTCGACACAAAAGAGTTCAGATGGACCATTCTTTAGAAAATATCTTGATTTGGGAAAAGGAGATTTTGGAAAAGGAGGAACCTCCTGTTCAGATTTTTGAAGAGTTTTTTGGGTGGAGGTAGAAGCTACCACCTGTTTTGAAGAAGTTGCTTCAGCAAATGTTTGGTTCTTAACAATTGCTGCTGATGTACCTTGATCTTTGGAAAGAGCCAAGTATTGTTCTGGAGAATATTGTTTGCAAGTTAGGGCTTGGTTAGCCTATATCTATATATATATATATATATATATATATATATATATATATATATATATAGTCCTTTTCTTATGAGGACGTTCTAATTGAGTTTATGTGAGGACTTGGCTTTTTAGCCGATGTAGGATGGATATTTTGAAAAATTGGTTGATGGATCAAATATTCTTTATATTTATGACATGTATGCCAAAAATCGCAGTAATCTGACAATATAACGGTCATAGTTTTTCACAGTCTATATTTTAGAAATCGACCGTCATATTACTGTGATTTTTGGCATGCATGACATATATTGGAAGAATATCTAATCAACGGTCGGTTTTCCAAAGTTCTCATATATCTTACATTGACTAAAAAGCCAATTCCTCACATAAGAAAGTCCTCATAAGAAAATTACTATATATATACACACATATATATATACATACAGAACTTCTAATATAAGGTTCATTAGGTGCCCTCTTGTAGAGCCACTTGCGATGAAAATTTTGAAAAACTGACCGTTGGATTAGATACTCCTATCATGTATGTCATGTCTACCAAAAATCACAGTGATCCAACGGTTGGTTTTTTAAAAATGTAACTTTGAAAAACTATGACTTTTTTGTTCTTTAAAATGTTATCATTTTTTAGTAGTCCATTTTCTCATAAACCAACCGTTGGATCACTGTGATATTTGGCAGGCATGACATACATCATAGGAGTATCTAATCCAACGGTCAGTTTTCAAAATTTACAATGCAAGTGGCTTTACAAGAGGGCACCCGATGTATATGTGTGTGTGTGTGTGTACACTGTGTGTGTGTGTGTACGTATGCAAGAGATGCATCAGGTGCACTTGACCATAACACCTCTGTATATACTCTGTATGTGTGTGT
>JAESVK010001393.1:104932-119616 GCA_017140935.1 Hamamelis virginiana | reverse complement strand
AGGCTTGTGAAGATGGCTAATGCCATAGAACAGAGGCTTGTGAAGATAGCTATACACGTTCTAAAATTTTTTCCCTTTCACTTATTTTGTTCTTCAAGCTTATGAGTTTACAAAACTCAGGACCACCAAGAAACAATAATAAAGAAAAAAATCCAAGTTTTTCATGGAACTCATTGAACAAAAATGGCCAAGAAATTAAAAGAAAAAATCAAGCTTTTTCAAAAACCCACAATCATAAACAAATTGCAAAGAAAACTTGGGGGAAAAAAAAAAAGAACTCATCTTTTTCCATATTAACCGTGAATGCACTGTGATTTGGTAATGAAATTAGATTTTTGCCTATTTTTTCTGTGGAGGAAAGATAGAGGAGAAGCGTCTTTCCCAAATGTCCATGGTTATCAATGAGATTTGTCTAGTCTTCAATGCAATGTGATTTTTCTCTGACAAATGTCCGTGCAAAAGGCAACGTTGCTGACTTTTTGAGAACCGGAATGTGGTTTAGGTGAAAACCAGCTTTACCCTTGAAACAAGGATAACCTGCTTTTGGCCCCTTTTTGGAACAATAAAACCTGATAAAGGCCTCACATGCGCTTACCAAACACGGATATAAGTATTTGGGCCCACCTTGTATCCAGTAAAACCGATTCTATGGGTTCCCAAACAGGCCCTAGGGCAAAATTGTTAACCCTATCTGGAGTTAAAACTGAGACCTCCACTTCACGAGGTGTGGTTCTCAACCAACCAATCCTGGCTGTTTGGACCTATTGTTGTCTTTGTTTTAAGGGCATTTATATCAATAATCTTAAGTTTTTGGAATATTACATGAATGAACCTGATCCAAAGATAATTATGAACATGAGCCTATCACTGTTTTTTTTTTTTTTTATATATACCAAAATACCCTTCAAACGATCAAAATTTGACACTGACTTTTAATTTTGCACAAAATTTGACACTGACTATTACATAGAATCCCCAGGTTTATACATAATCTCCAATCCCCAACTTGTCAAATCAATATTTAATGCCCGTCATTTCATGTCCCCTAGTAATGATGGGTTTAGAGTTGGGGATTGGAGATTCTTAGTAAAATTGGAAATCATGTGTTGTTAAATTGGGGATTCTGTTCATTTTTTGAGATTGGGGATTATATATTAAATTGGGGATTTAGTGCAATATTGGGGGTTAACAAAACTTTTGGAATTTTTTTTTGACTTTTAATCGTTTTCTTGGTAAAATGGTTATTATTTTGTCTACATAAGGGTATTTTTTGTCCAAAAAAAATATTTAAGTAATTATCTTTGGATCGGGTTCGTTCACGTAATATTCCGAAAACTTAGGATTATTGACGTAAATTGCCCTTGTTTTAATAGTAGAATACATTTTTCAAACATATTTTTAAATATTTGATAAATTATAAAAATCATGAATATAGTTTTAATCAAGGGGTCTATTATAAGATACACATTATGCAAAGTTATGTAAGGTGATATGTGTAAAATCAATTTCAAAACAGATTTTGAAAAACTGACCGTTGATTAAATACCCTTCTTATGCATGTTTTGTACTCCAAAAATCACATTGATTTTCTGAAGAAAAAAAATCGATTGCGAAATAATGGTGACATTTTGAAGAACAGAAAATTAGATTTTTTTATAATAACATTTTAAGAAATTTACAGTTAGATAAATGTGATTTTTGGCATGCATGATATGTTAAAAAAAAAAATGTATCTAATCCAACAATCAGTTTTTCAAAATCTATTTTGTAATTAGTTCTATCCAGGTCACTTTACATAAAGTTGCATAAGGTGCACCATAGAATAGACTCTCTATATTTGAAACATTATAAAATCTAAATCTATAGGGCTATGCAAAAAACCGCTCACACCCGCCAACCCATCTGCATTTGACCACACTCACTCACATTTGTACGAGTTGAATAAATTTAGATGGCAATTTGGGCAGTTTATGCACAAGTATTAGCTGTTTGGGCTGATTGGCCAGTCAAAATTTTAAATATAGCTATTAGTCGAACTAACCTATCTATATATTAAACACAAGCGCAAACCTGCGCGATACACAGAATTTATCAATGAGGTCTTATTTAATAAATTACAATTGTATTAAATAATTATTTTAATTAAATGATCTTGAGTATTTGATCTTAATTAAATTTATAGGGTTAGAGTATATATTTTAATACATAAAAGTGATTGAAAAAGTTAATGGGATTGGAAAAAATTAAGTTGAATGTATTGTTTAAAAAAATTTAAAATACCATAAAGAAAGTAAAGTCAAGTGGAACAATTTTAAAAATAAAAATAAAAATAAATAATCAAGATGATAGAGGAGAAAAGTAAGATGAGACCTACAATTTAAATAAAAAATAAAAAATAATTAATTATGGAAGGACAAAATAAATTTAGATGAGACTCATGTGTGAAATGAATATAGAATGTTAAAAATCTAAACTTTAATTAATTAGTTTGATCAATGTTATAATGCCATTATTGCAATATTACTCTAAAGTGGGGCAACAACCAATAAGAATAAAGGAGATGGGAGAATTAAGGAGTGAAATGAACAAATGAGGGAAGAAGTATAAAGGATGCCATGTTAGCATACTGAAGTATATAGATTATATATATAATTTTAAAATAAGAATAAAAAATTAAAACTTATTCACCAAAAAGGCCAAAACGCAAAACCTAATCCTTTTTTATTTGAAGAAAATTCTACTGGTTGCATTATTTATTGCTAAAAATATCTCTACTTATTATATTACTAGTAGAATATTTAGAAAATCTGTTTATTTATAGTCATGTGGTGTCCACTGTGGTGAAAAGTAATTTCAAGTTCCCTACGTTACTGTTAAAGTTGTTAGTGTGCATTCAAAGTCTTTAAGATGCCTGTTAGCCCTAAGGTCTTTGACCTCATTTTGATGATAACTAAACCAAACTTTATTTCTAACAAATGGTTAAGTGTTGTGTGAAAACCCAAAATTTTTAAACCTTTATTTTATTGATTTTTGCAAAAAAAAAAAAAAAAAATCTTTAATAAAAATCCCCTTTTATTTTAAGTCAAACACCCCCTTCCTCTTTTCTATTTGTGTTTCTCGACCAAAGCTGAGGAGAGACATGAGAGAGTAAGAGTGTGGTCGGGAGAGAAGGAAGAAGAGGGAGCTGCCGCGTGCTCACCCGAGCCTCTCACCGCCGCCGTCTCGCCGGAGCAAGGTAAGCATGCTTAGCCCTTTTGGTTCCTTCTTCTTCATCTCCTTTTTCTTTTACTTTCTTTAAAAACCCAATTTGTGGGTTTGAGATGTGAAACTTGGATTTGTGAGGAATGGTTGGTTTTGGGTTATGGATAATGGTAGATCAGACTATATTGAGTAAGGTTTAAAGGTTTTGGTTGAGAATGTATGGGTATTTTGAGTATATTTGATGTTTTGAATTTATGCGGGTTTTATGCCTAAAACTTTGTGATTTCTCAAATCGTATCGTTGGATCTTCGTTTTTTTTGGGGATTTTGGTGGATTTGAGCTCGTTTAGCCTAGATCTAAGTTTCCACAGTTCGGATTTAAGATATGATGTCGAAATGAAGGGTTTTTGTGAGATTGTGCAGTGGCTGCTCGTGAGAGGGCATTTTCAAACACCCTCTATCGATAGAGGTGGACCTTCTATCGATAAAAGGTGCTTCCCCTTTCAAAATTTCGTGTCATAGCCACTGTCTATCGATAGAAGAGGTCTCTGGCCTATCGATAGAGCCTCTTTATCGATAGAGCATCGATAAAGACTATCAATGGGGCCTCTTTTCTTCTTTTTCACTTCTTTCCTTTTTCGTTTGCTTGGGTATCATTATGCCATCACTGAATAAGTATGATTAGAGTCTTTGGGTTTGAAAGATAGAGCTTGGGAGGTGATAAAGCTTAGAGTGAAGTTTAATTTGGCTCTTATGGAAATAATAGTGACGTACATGTGCCTTTATATTTCATTTTCAGATATGGGAAATTCGTGGGACAACTTTTATGCATCGTAGCTTGCTTTTACTTGTAGAAGTTGGTTGGAGACCTACTCTTTGATGTAGGAATACTTATATTCTTACTGATACTGATGATGTATATTTTTAGGGCCGTTGCCCACATTATAAACTTTACGAGAACCTTATTTATAAACTTATAGATGCATATATCATATTATTCATAAATGAAATAGTGATGTGGTTAGAAAATGCAAGCATGCCATGTTGTGTTGAAGTGTGATAATATTGTGCTACGATTTATCTAAACTTATTATTTGTTGAACGATTATGAATTTGATATATGGAAAGGGCATGTGTTTGAGAAAACTCCCATGCCGATGTGATAAGATGTGAAAAGGAAAGATATGTGTGAATATGAAAAGGGGCAGGTGTATTGAGAAAACTCCCGTGCCAATGTGATCGATATATGTTTATGGAAAGGGCATGTGTATTAAGATAACTCCCATGCCAATATGATTGATATGTTTAATTGATGAATCATGAACACATTTACTTTACTTTGATGATAAACATTGATATATTATATGTGGGTACTTGTATATTTCCTAAACCACACTTGGATTTATAAAACTTGAACCTTTATGATCTATGCATCGTTATAATTATCATTGTTAGTTAAGAATAGTATTTCTACTGAGCATTCAAACGCTCACGCTGCCTTTTATGCAGCAGATTCTCAAGACTGTATAGCAGGATCGTCAAGACAGAGTCTTTTTCCCTTGGTGTTAGGCTTGGCTGTGTTCTAGGCATTGGTGCTTAGGAATAGGTAGTTAATTTCAGTAGTTTGTAGAACTTGGATTTTTGGTAGTCAATGTTATTTTACTTATGTGCCAGGGATGTTGGCACCTTATTTTAGTTATGGATATATGTATTAAATGCACTTAACAATTTGGGAATCTTTGTATGCTAAACAGTAATGCATTTCATGCTTGTTATATTAATCATTCATTATATTCTGTGAGGAAATATGAATGAGCTTATCAGGTTGTATCTCCTTATTGACACTTGTTGACCTACCCGGGAGGGTCTTCAGTAGCGTCAGTTTGGAGTGTTACAAAATGGTATCAGAGCTCATTAGTAGATCCATCATGGGATTCATGCATAGCATGTAGAGATAAATGCAAAAATTTAGAAATAGAAAATAATTCAGGCATCATGCTTTGTGTGAAGGGTAGAAGCATTTCAGGAAGGGTTGGGGTTTTATGTGCTAACTTTGAATTTGATGATATGTGATTTTGGTGTGTAAAGGAGGGATGGAGAATAAGAGAAGTACTCGCCACACTTATGAGACAGGCGAACCATTGAATGCGTCTCAAACACCAGAAGAAAGTGGAGAAGTCCGTAGCCTTCTTCGAGAGATGACTTCCGTATTTAGAAGATTTTCAGGATGAGGTACTTTAGATGACGCAGAAGGTGGAAGGTCACAAGCTTTGAGGGATTTTCAGAGACAAAATCCTCCACAGTTTAGAGGTGGTTCAGACCCTTTGGAAGCTGACAGGTGGCTTGATGAAATGCTCCAGTTATTTGAAACCGTTGGAACTCCTGCAGTTTATAGAGTGAGTTTTGCCACTAGTCTATTTAGAGGCGATGCAATTACATGGTGGACAGGTATTCGAACAAATCCGGTGCGAAATGTCGCTAAAATGAACTAGGAGCAGTTTAAGGGAGTATTCAGAGATAAATATGTACAAGCAGCATTCAGGCAAGCTAAAGAGGACGAGTTTTTGAGATTACAACAAAGGGACATGACAATATTGGAATACGAGACAAAATTTATGGAATTGATTCGGTACGCTGGTGATTTAGTTTCTACAGATACAGCTAAGGCAAGAAGATTTGAAGCAGGCTTGAGAGTTGATATATGTGAAAAATTAGAACCCCTTATGCTTACTACCTATGCCTGTGTTACCGAACATGCTTATGTTATTGAGAGGAGTAATGCGGAGATGCAACGAATTCGGGGTAATCAAGCTAGAAGACAGAGAATGGGAAGAGGTTCAGGAAGAAATTTCAGTCGAGGACAGAGTTCTGGACAAGGATTTGGACAAGGAATAAGTCAGGAATTAGGGAATGTGCCAATGCAGAATTTTTCACAAGGATCGGGATACGTTCATAGCTATGGTCAAAGTTATGGACAAGACACTGGGGGAAACCAAGGAGGTTATGGTGCGTAGTGTAGAGCTGGAAGAAGAGGTAGAGGTTCAAATAGTAACTCCAGTGCCAGTTCAGGATTGTCTGGGGGTGGTCTAGAAATTCGCCTTATTAATGTCTGAGTCAGACAAGTGGCAGAGGCGGAGGTCAAGAAGAGAGTGGGAGGTTAATTTGTTATTCATGTGAAAATGAAGGGCGTATTCGTAGAAATTGTCATTTTTCAATGGAAAATACCCCCACTTCTCAGACCCCTCAATCTTAACAGTATCCTCCATATCCTCAACCTCAAGCTTTTCGGTTCCCTCAGTATCAAGCACCTCAGCAGCAGAGTTTTCCGTGACCATCCTTTCAAGCGAATCAATTTCGTCCTTTCGCTCCTAACCTAAGACCGATGCAACAACCTCAATCATCCCAATCGTCTCAACAAGCTTCCTCGAGCCGTCAACAGCCAAATCAGCCTAATAGAGGTAGAAGGCGAGGTCGGAATAGTGCAGGGCGAGCTTTTGCTATGATCCTCCTAACTCTGAAGCCACTAATGAAGTTGTTGAGGGTATGTTTTCTCTTTATAACTCTTGGATTCGTGTGTTGTTCAATTCGGGTTCCACACATTCTTTTATAGACATGGATTGTGCTTCCCATTTGGGATTATCGTTTTAGCCTTTAGGCTACCCTTTGAGTGTGTCAACACCAGTGTGAATGGATGTTGATGTGGAATTAATTTGTCGATCTTGTGTTATCATCATTGAGGGGCGTAGGTTGTATGCTGACCTTATAGTACTATCATTATTTGGTTATGATGTTATTTTGGGAATGGATTGGTTGGCCTGTTATGGGCTTTGGTTGATTGTTTTCGAAAGAGAGTGATGCTCTTTTTACCTGATGGTGATCGTGTGTGCTATGTTGGGGAACGAGGTAGATCCACTATGTTTCCTCATAGCAAGAAAAGTTTTAGGCACTCTCAAGCTTGTGTGTTTATTAATGCGCTAGCTTCCTTAGACTTGGATGATTCTAGTCCAACAAGTCTCGTGAATGTGCCAGTAGTAAGAGAATATCTTGATGTTATTCCGGATGAGTTACCGGGTTTGCCACCTCATCGGGAAGTGGATTTTTCTATAGAGGTCTATCCTGGTACTGACCATATTCACCTTCCTTCGTATAAGATGGCACCAGCAGAAATGAAAGTTTTGAAGACTCAATTGGAAGAGCTAGAGGCTAAAGGATTTATCAGAAACAATCATTCACCCTGGAGTTCCCCCGTATTATTTGTGAAGAAAAAAGACGGTTCCTTGAGACTGTGCGTGGATTATAGAAAGTTGAATGGAGTCACAGTAAAAAAACCGATATCCTCTTCCTCGGATGAGTTATTTGATCAGTCGAAGGATTTATGTTACTTCTCTAAGATCGATCTGCGATCAGGATATTATCAACTTCGAGTTAGAGAAGATGACATACCTAAGACTGCATTTAACACTCGTTATATGTTATATGAATTCTTGGTTATGCCTTTTGGTCTAACTAATGCCCCAACTGCATTTATGGACTTAATGAATAGAGTGTTCCGCCCCTATCTTGACAAGTTTGTAGTGGTATTCGTGGATGATATCCTCGTATACTCCAAATCAAAGAGGGAACACGCGTTTCACCTTCGTACGGTCCTGCAGCTTTTGAGAGATCATCAACTCTATGCGAAGAAAGAAAAATGTGAATTTTGGTTGAATGAAGTGAAGTTTCTTGGGCATGTGATTTCTCATGAAGGTATTTCCGTTGATCATTCTAAAGTGGATGCAGTGTTAAATTGGGAAAGACCAAAAAGCGTTTCGGAAATTCGTAGTTTTTTGGGCTTAGCAGGATACTATCGTCATTTTGTTCAGGATTTTTCTCGCATTGCAGCTCCTTTAACTCGTCTTACCAGGAAAGGCGTGGTGTATAATTGGGACGAAAATTGTGAACTTGCTTTTCGGGAATTACAACAGAGGTTGACTTCGGCTCCAGTTCTTGTATGTCCAGTTTGTGGAATGGGGTACACGGTTTATTTTGATTCGTCACGCCAAGGATTGGGTTGTGTATTGATGCAAAATGGTAGGGTGGTCGCTTATGACTCGAGACAGTTGAAACCACATGAGTTGAATTACCCTACCCATGACTCGGAATTAGCGGCGGTGGTCTTCGCTTTGAAATCTTGGAGATCCTACCTTTATGGCTAGAACTTCAAAGTATTTACAGACCATAAGAGCCTAAAACATATCTTTTCGCAGAAGGATTTGAATTTGAGACAGCGTCGTTGGGTGGAATTCATAGAAGATTATGATTTTGAGTTGAAGTACCACCCGGGTAAAACTAATGTTGTGGCTGACGCTTTGAGTAGAAAACCCCATTCCAGAGTTAACAGTTTGGCTTTAGACAAGTAGTCTATGTGGAATGTTTTGGAAGATTATGAGATTTTTGACATTGAGGATTTTTCACAAGTACGTTTGTACAATTTTGTTGTTCAACCTACGTTAAACTCTCGTGTGATTGAAGCTCAAGCCCGAAGCAAGCAAGCTAGGGACATCATTGCTATGATTGGCCAAGGAATAGAACCCGAAGGTTGGAGGATTTCTAGTTCGGATGGAGGACTTCGATTTCGTAACAGACTTTTCGTTCCAAGGGATCCAGTGCGTGATGAAGTTCTTAATGAAGCTCATCGATCTCGATTCTCGATTCACCCTGGAACAACGAAAATGTATCAAGATTTAAAGAGAAACTTTTGGTGGAGATGAATGAGGAAGGATGTGGGAAAGTTTGTGGCTCAGTGTCTTGTTTGTCAACAAGTAAAGGCTGAGCATAAGAAGCCAGCGGGAAAGTTGCAATCATTGCCAATACCGGAATGGAAATGAGAGCACATCACCATGGACTTTGTTACTGGCCTGCCTTGAACTCAAAAATGACATGATATTGTTTGGGTGATTGTAGACAGATTGACGAAATCCGCTCACTTTTTGCCAATCAAGGAAACTGACAGGTTAGAGTATTTGAGTAGGATGTATGTTGAAGAAATTATCAGGCTTCACGGTGTGCCAGTAACCATAATTTCTGACCGAGATGCTAGATTCACTGCTCGTTTTTGGAAAGCTTTAAATAGAGCTTTGGGTACACAGTTAACCATGAGCACATCACACCATCCCCAAACAGATGGCCAGTTAGAACGTACTATACAGATTTTAGAAGATATGTTGCGTGCCTGCGCTTCAGAATTTCGCGGAAGTTAGGATAAATACTTGAGATTTGCTGAATTCACCTACAACAACAGTTTTCAAGCAAGTATTGATATGACACCTTTTGAAGCTCTTTATGGACGACCTTGTAGATCACCTTTTTGTTGGGCTGAAGTTGGGGAGAAACACGTTGAAGACCCTGGGTTCATCAAGGATACTTCAGAAAAGATTCAAATCATCAAGGAACGTTTAAGGACTGCTCAAAGTAGACAGAGAAGCTATGCAAACGTACATCGCAGAGAGTTAAAGTTTAACGCTGGAGATTTTGTATTTTTGAAAGTTTCACCTTGAAAAGGAGTCGTGCGTTTCAGAAAGAGAAGTAAACTTGCGCTTAGATTCATATGACCTTTCCAAATCACGAAAGAAGTTGGCGAAGTGGCATATCAGTTGGAACTGCCCCCAGAATTGGACAAAGTACATAATGTTTTTCATGTGTCCATGCTTAGGAAATGCATTCGTAATCCTTCTCATGTGATCCAGTTACCTGCTGATAAGATAAAGAAAGACTGTACCTATTTAGAGCTACCAGTTCAAATCATCAATAGACAACAAAGAGTTTTAAGAAATCGAGTAGTTCCTCAAGTGAAAGTTTTGTGGAGGTATCATGGTATTGAAGAAGCAACTTGGGAAGAGTCTAGCATAAAAGAGAAATATCCCCATTTGTTTGAAAATTTGGAATTTTAAATTTCGAGGACGAAATTCTTTTAAGGGGGTGAGATTGTGAAAACCCAAAATTTTTAAACCTTTATTTTGTTGATTTTTGCAAAAAAAAAAAAAAAATATTTTATAAAAATCCCCTTTACATCCCTTTTTATTTTAAGTTAAACACCCCCTTCCCCTTTTCTATTTGTGTTTCTCGGCCAAAGAAGAGGAGAGACCCGAGAGAGTGAGAGTGTGGTCGGGAGAAAAGGAAGAAGAGGGAGCTGCCGCGTGCTCACTTGAGCCTCTCGCCGCCGCCGTCTTGCCGGAGCAAGGTAAGCATGCTTAGCCCTTTTGGTTCCTTCTTCTTCATCTCCTTTTTCTTTTACTTTCTTTAAAAACCCATTTTGTGGGTTTGAGATGTGAAACTTGGATTTGTGAGGAATGGTTGGTTTTGGGTTATGGATAATGGTAGATCAGACTTTATTGAGTAAGGTTTAAAAGTTTTGGTTGAGAATGTATGGGTATTTTGAGTATATTTGATGTTTTGGGTTTAGGCGGCTTTTATGCCTAAAACTTTGTGGTTTCTCAAATCGTACCGTTGGATTTTCGTTATTTTTGGGGATTTTGGTGGATTTGAGCTCGTTTAGCCTAGCTCTAAGTTTTCACCGTTCGGATTTGAAATAGGATGTCGAAATGAAGGGTTTTTGTGAGATTGTGCAGTGGCTGCTCGTGAGAGGGCATTTTCGAACACCCTCTATCGATAGAGGTGGACCCTCTATCGATAGAAGGTGCTTCCCCTTTCAAAATTTCGTGTCAGGGCCACTGTCTATCGATAGAAGAGGTCTCTAGCTTATCGATAGAGCCTCTCTATCGATAGAGCATCTATAGAGACTCTATCGATGGGGCCTCTTTTCTTCTTTTTCGCTTCTTTCCTTTTTCGTTTGCTTGGGTATCATTATGCCATCACTGAATAAGTATGATTAGAGTCCTTAGGTTTGAAAGATAGAGCTTGGGAGGTGATAAAGCTTAGAGTGAAGTTTAATTTGGCTTTTATGGAAATAATAGTGACGTACATGTGCCTTTATATTTCATTTTCAGATATGGGAAATCCGTGGGACAACTTTTATGCATCGTAGCTTGCTTTTACTTGTAGAAGTTGGTTGGAGACCTACTCTTTGAGGTAGAAATACTTATATTCTTACTGATACTGATGATGTATGTTTTTAGGGCCGTTGCCTACGTTATAAACTTTACGAGAACCTTATTTATAAACTTACAGATGCATATATCATATTATTCATAAATGAAATAATGATGTGGTTAGAAAATGCAAGCATGCCATGTTGTGTTGAAGTGTGATAATATTGTGCTATGATTTATCTAAATTTATGATTTGTTGAACGATTATGAATTTGATATACGGAAAGGGCATGTGTTTGAGAAAACTCCCATGCCAATGTGATAAAATGTGAAAAGGAAAGATATATGTGAATATGAAAAGGGGCACGTGTATTAAGAAAACTCCCGTACCAATGTGATCGATATATGTTTATGGAAAGGGCATATGTATTGAGATAACTCTCGTGCCAATATGATTGATATGTTTAATTGATGAATCATGAGCACATTTATTTTACTTTGATGATAAACATTGATATATTATATGTGGGTACTTGTATATATATTTCCTAAACCATACTTGGATTTGTAAAACTTGAACCTTTATGATCTATGTATCGTTATAATTATCATTGTTAGTTAAGAATAGTATTTCTACTGAGCATTCATATGCTCACGCTGCTTTTTATGCAGCAAATTCTCAAGACTGTATAGCATGATCGTCAAGACAGAGTCTTTTTCCCTTGGTGTTAGGTTTGGCTGTGTTATGAGCATTGGTGCTGAGGAATAGGTAGTTAATTTCAGTAGTTTGTAGAACTTGGATTTTTGGTAGTCAATGTTATTTTACCTATGTGCCAGGGATGTTGGCACCTTATTTTAGTTATGGATATATGTATTAAATGCACTTAACGATTAGGGAATCTTTGTATACTAAACATTAATGCATTTCATGCTTGTTATATCAATCCTTCATTATATTCTGTGAGGAAATATGAATGAGCTTATCAGGTTGTATCTCCTTATTGACACGTATTGACCTACCCGGGAGGGTCTTTAGTAGCGTCAGTTTGGGGCATTACATGTTGTGTCTGCATAAATTTGAAGTTATATTTTGTTGGAGCTCATCAACATATCTCAAGCAATTCAATGCGCTCATATTCAATCAGAGCTCATGAAGTTCAATCCTTGAAGATCAACTTGAAATCAAGCTTATGAAGATATTTTGAAGCCAAGTTGCTCTCTTTGTGATTAGGAACACTTTGCAAGGCATCTCAATTATTCAACATTGCATAGCTCAAAAGAAAAATATTTTAACTCATGTTGCATTAGCATTCATACTTGAAAATTGTTTTAAACTTGTCCAAAAATGCTCTTGAACCATAGTAAACTTGCTCATATGTTATAAGTTGATTTGGACTTAAGAAACTTGAAATTTTAGCATTAAAACATTTCTAGTCGACTAACACTTTAGTCCTAGTCGACTAAGTGTAGATCAGAAAGTCATGTTTTGAGAAATCTTAAGCTAGTCGACTAAACCTATAGACTAGTCGACTAACTTGTTTCCTAGTCGACTAAGACCCTTGTCCCAGTCGACTAAGAGCAGGTCAGTAGCTAATGTTTTGTGAGCAGAGTTGCTAGTCGACTAAGACCCCTCTTCTAGTTGACTAATCGATCCCGGAAAATTTTTTAAGTGAATTTTAAAGCCTCTAGTCGACTAAACATTCCTGTCCCAGTTGACTAAGGAACCCATATTTTGTTACAAAGAAATTTTTCATAAGCTAGTCGACTAACCCTCTTAGTCCTAGTCGACTAACCGTGCCCAGGAAACCAAAATGCTTTGAAAAATTGCATGCTTGTCGACTAACCCTCTTGTCCTAGTTAACTAACTCCTCTACAACTTCAAAACAACTCTTTCTTCTTTTCGCAAATGGAGCATTTATTGAAACCCTGCTTTTCTTCTCTTCTCCAATCAGACTTGAGGGATTTCAAACATTCATTTCAGACCTATTGTAATATAAATAGAGCTCTTGCTCTTATTTATGTTCATCAACTCTATTATTCATCATTTATTGAAATCAATTATTGTGAGCATTCATTTCTCAAGCTTCTTTGTGAAAATCTGGTTGAGTTATATTTGTTGAGCATTTGAGAAGCTATTAATTGTGATTATATTTATTACAAATTAGCTTGTTGAAGCACTTATTGTAATATCCAATCTTCACTTGTATTTATTGTGAGATTTAAGGGTTTTGTGAAACTCTTATGAGTGAGAATCTACTATCTTTGAAAGTAGATTGTGGGTGAGTGTCTTCTACGTTGTAAAGAAGGTTGTAAAGGTTTCACCACCTTGAAGGAGTGTTCCATAGTGGATTAATCCTCTGATGGAGATCTTGAGGCGTGGACTTAGGCGGAAACCGCACCATGTTAAATCTTTGTGTTTGATTTTCTCTAACTCAATCTCTTGCATTTCAATTTATTTACTTGCTATATAAATTGCTAAGTTGTGGTTCAAGTTTGCATTCTAGCTATTAAAAGTTTGAGTTTTCAAAAACACTCTATCCCATTTATAAATCAGTTTTTAATTTGCCAATACTCTACCCACCCCCTCTAGAGTATATTTTGGGCTAACAATTGGTATCAGAGCAAGTGCTCACTATATATGTTTATTGAGCTAAAGATTAAATGGCAAGCCAAATGGGAACTAACCCCGATAGACCTCCATTTGTTTATGTGTTTGGAGAGTTATTATTCAAGACAATCAAAAAGTTTTCAAATTAGATGTTAATGGAAAAAAATTGTCAAAACCATGGAAGAATGGACCGAAGAGGACATGAGAGTTCTCCAAATTAATTCTAATGCTAAAACCGTATTGTATTGTGCTATCAATATAAGTGAATACAATAGAGTTTCAGCTTGTGCTACCGCACAAGAGATTTAGAGAAAACTCAAGGTCACCTACGAAGGTACCAAGCAAGTAAAACGCTCCAAAGCTCTCATGCTTAGGCAAGACTATGAATTGTTTAAAATGGTTCAAGGTGAAAATGTTAGAGATATGTTTACTCGTTTCATTAACCTTTTGAATGAATTGCAAGCTTTAGGAAAAGTTTATCCTAATGATGATGTTGTTTCAAAGATACTCCTTGCTCTTTCACCCTGATGGAGTCCAAAGATCACCGCCATCCAAGAAGTTAAGTGTTAGAGGTATGCCCTAAAACCAATCCTAAAGTGCATATCTATTTCATATTAGGATAAGAAGGTACTGCTTATCGTCTGTATATTCAATTATATATACGATAATGTCCATGAATAAATGATAAGAGAAATATGTATCTCAAGTTTGTTGAGATATGAAGACTCATATTTCTCATACACATTTATTCTAAAAGTGTTCCTGCTCATAGGTTTATTAAAGAGGACATTTATTAAACCGGCAAGAGTAGCACAGATTTAAACTAACTCCAATGGGAGGATAGGTAGT
>JAESVK010001393.1:0-29932 GCA_017140935.1 Hamamelis virginiana | reverse complement strand
GCAATCGAATTGAGATTAACAGTCACGCGGTTTTATAATTTAATTAAACTTGATCACTGACAAGGAATAATCTCCCTTGTCATCTGAGTCGATCACTCCCCTACCCATTTTGGCTGATTTGGTTCGATTTTTTGAATATAATTCGAAGGGTTTTCAGCTGGAAAATCCTAGCATGACTAATTCTAAGCCTTAGGATCATTTTTAGATGGATTAATCCTAACCATTCAAGGTTTTGAACCCTAGCTCTATATATGTTGTATTATGGAGTTAGAGAGAGGAGAGAGAATTCTAGGGTTTTTGGAGAAGGAGGCTACAGATTCAGTTCTTCATCTTTACACCATTGAAGGGTCAAGAACTCAAGGCTAAGAACTTGGAGGAAGGTAGCCAAGAAGGAGGGAGAAGGGTAAATCCTCAACCTTTTTTTTGTTTTTATGAATTCTTACATAAGTCTATGATGCTATGGTGTAAGTCCTCTTCATTTTCATATGAGATGGATTCTCTTTTCTTTTTCTTTTTGCTATGAGAATGTTTAACATGATAGGGTTAGTTTTATGTTATTTCATGTCATATGTACGATTAGGGTTAGCCTTGATGTTATTTTATGTGAGCATGCATGATTAGGTTTAGTTTTGTTATGATTTTATGTTAGTATGTATGTCTAGGGTTAGTTAACCTTATTGAGATTTTGTGTTAGAATGGATGTTTAGGGTTAATGTAGTTTTATTATGATTTTATGTAAGTATGCATGACTAGGGTTAGCTTTATTGTGATTTTATGTGAGGATGCTTGATTAGGGTTAGTTTTATTATGATTGTATGTTTAGCAAGCATGTTAGGATGTCTTTCATTATGATTTTATGTGTTTAGATGTGTTTAGGATTAGTCTTATTATCATTTTGTGCTAGTTAACATGTTTAGAATTAGTTTTGTGGTTATTTTATGCTAGTTATCATGTTTAGGGTGAGTCTTTCATTATTTTATGTGTAAGCATGTTTAGAGTAAATGTTGATATATTCATATTGTTATTTGAATCTCATAATGCTTGATCGATGATATTAATGATGATATGAATGTGTTAATATATTGCTCTCGATATGTGATGAGTCTTGAGTCTTTTTGTTTATGCTCTTCATGATTATTTAAACACTTGCCATGGATTTAATTGTTTGAATATATAAATTGTGTACGAGGGAGCGTGCGAAGGTAAGATCCTCCCCTTGTGTTTAAATTAATTATTTAAGCATAGTTTTGTGTAGTTTTTGATAGGTTTTGCATGGTAATTTAATCAAGCATGATAGATTGTATGCTAGGGTGTTTATTTGATGTTTTTATGGATTAAAAATGATTTTTAAGCTACTTTAATTATGTATTCAAATCTGTCCAGATTTGAATACATGTTTTAAAGTGGTTTAATTAACATTTTTAACCCATGTTTTGCATGATTCTTATAGTATGTTCATAATATATTCATGTAGAAAGCATGCTAGAACATTTTCACATTTTTTATTCTTTGTTTTCATGGTTTTTAGAGTGGTTAAAGGTTCATATTCAAATCTGTCCGGATTTATTTATGCCCTTAAATCACTTCTAAAAATTATTTTAGGGTTAAATCTAACTTAGAAATATGCCTAGGATCACATAGTAAAATTAGTGAGCATTTAGGAGCATTTTCATGCATTGTTAGAATAATATCATGTGTATTTGTTTAATTTATTTAAAATTCCAGCATGCATTGGCATTAGGATTTTATGGTTTTAGACAAACTTTAGGGCTAGTTAGAGACCCTAGGCTAGGAAGGTCACTTGACCTTCCCTAGGAATTTTCTTTGTTGTAAAAGTCATACTCAGATTTGAGTATTTTAATCAATTTGAGCGTCTATCTTCGAGAGATTTTCTAAAAAAGATTTTTGATATAATGTTTATGAAATAAACATGATTTTATGAGATATTTGATTATTAAATGATTTCCAAAAAGATTTGAAATGTTTTGAAGATTTTTATCTAGGAATGAGATTCCTACCCATATGATTTGTTTTCTTAGAAATCTTTGAAAAAGGTTTTTAATTGGAATTGAATTCTAAAGATAAGAATTATTTGAAATATTTGGATTTTATGAATGTCTTTTAATTTGAAATGATTTCGGATAAATGATTTTAAACAAACAAAAACTCTCAAAGTTAGAGTCTTGAATTAGGTTGAATACCTTTGATGATGTGATCGATTACAATAGGAGAGTCCTAGGGTAGTCGAACTACGTGGACTTTGATACTTGCTAGGTAATACTAGTAAGTTACGTAGGCGCTAATAGGGCTCAAGTCCGCCCTAGGATGCCCGTAGGGTATTCTAGGTTTTTAGGGTTTGTTTGTATATATTTTTTATTATTAATATAACTAATATAGATAATGCATTTATATCACTATTTTTTTGGTTGATTAGATTATGTAGGATTGTTTGCATTAAGGATTTAAATAGCCCAAATAAATTAGAAGTCCTTTAATTAGGGCGAGGTGGGTGCCTACAAGTGAAAGCTTGGAACCTTCCCACGTCGTAACCTAGCCCCCGGATCCAACTCTGGTTTGTAGACTGCTTTTCCATTAATGGAGTTTGTTTTATTAAAAAATAAAATATTTTTATGGTTTCCTTATTCCTTAAAAATAAGGTGGCGACTCCTTTGTTTGTTTTCTAAACCCCCCTAATCACATCGCCCGGTAATGATGTGGACACCATCAAGCCCGTCACGTGGCTGGTCCACAGCCTGTTGCACCAGTTGGAATTCAATCAGACATCATGCCCTGAGGTGTGAATATGAGGTCGCAAAGGTTCAATCAACGTTTGTTTACCTCCCTCCAATAAGCTACACTTACTGTAGATGCACTCAGAGTTCTCCATAATGTACTGAGTTTTGAATCAACATTGAGCAGAAGCAAATGGAGAACAACTAGCAGCTGACTCACTACAATGCAGCGGGTGCAACTATTGATTAGAAGAACCAACATAACTTGGTGAGGCATTGCTTGGGCTTGGAAGGTATGGAGACATGTATCTCAAGTTAAGAGGTAATAAATTTTTTTTAAACTTATCCAATTTTCTTTCATTCCATAGTTTTCTAACAAACAAATTATATATTGTTATAGCTAGATAACACAATTATTTTATTGTATTAATAGTTATGATTTTTACCATTAATTGAAAATTGGGGATAATTTATGGAGTTCATTGAAGTAACTTTAGGGGGAAAAAAAATCTCTTAACCCTTCAATTAGGACTCCTAGATGGATAATTTGTTTTGATGGTTTTCTAAAAAAAATTAAAATTGTTTCAATGAAGAAAACCAAAAAATAAAAAGCAAAACAAATTTTCACTGCAAATATATATTTTATCCGGATGCTCACTTACACATAATGTAAACTTTACTAAAACTTCAAGAAAATGTATTGAATGGAACTTCAGTATTTTTTATTCTAAAAACTATAGGTTCAACCAAAACAAACAATACGTAAAAAATCACATATGATCTATATTGACTTAACATAATTTATAAACTTCGTATAGCTGCAGAAATGCATGTTGATATTAATTAATCATATCTGACATTTATTTTCACAAATTAAATATTATTAACTCTTTGATAAGAACAATATTTATAACATATAAACTGCCACTGAAGATTAAGAAAAAGTGAAATGAATAAACAATTGAATTAAACACTAAATTGAATACGTGAGAATGCTGGAAAAGGGATTTGCAATGTTCCAAGTAAGCCTAAACTTAGTGTGAACTAATCTTTGTTTTGTTTGGGAAAGGAGAAATCTAGAATTTGACTCTGACCTCTACATATATGGTAAAAGTGAATGGTACAATGAGGATGAGCATAAACAAAACTGCTAGAATGTTTGGCATATTCGTAATATTTACATGGAAATTGCGTGGAGGATAGTGGGTTGAAAAGAAAATGCAAAAATACTTTCAGTAATTCTGAAGGAAATAATTTATGAAATTACAATTTCTTACCTTTTGAGGCATGAAGAGAAATCTGCAGAGTCGGGTTTTCATGCTATAGTTATCCTGTGTATTTGAAATTCCATAAATATAGGGATAAGGAGATGTGGGTGACTTCTGGCTTTATATATTATGCAGAGTCGGTTTTCCTAAAATTCCATAAATATAGGGATAAAGAGATGTGAGTGTTGTTTGATTGACATAAATATCCTCATAATAAATTATTTTTATATCACATTTAATGGTATTGCGTTAAATTACCATGTTAAATGGTATAGCGTCAAATTCCGAATAACCATAAAATCTCATGTTAAATGGTATCGCGTTACATACAAATGAAAGAATACACTATTTGATTGACATAAATATCCTCTGTTAGCCTTATGGCTTCCACCCTTGTTGGTTGATGTTGATGATAACAATCATTGTATTGTGATTCTATTTGATTTGCTTCTTATGTAAATTTGCAAGCATGAATTTTGGTAAAATTCATGATGATCTTTGTATCTTTGTATCATGAACTTATTCTCGCATTATGGATTTGTTTTACCTAAAATATGCATATGCTTTAAATGATAATCTTTAGTATCTTTATATGCATATTGTTAGGGGGAGCCACTAATCTTTGTTTAATTTATTTGTTATATATGCAAATTGTACTCAATGTTTGTCATCAACAAAAAAAGGGAGATTTTTAGCCTTGTGGCTTCAATCCAACTATGTTGAATGATTTTGATGATAACAAACATTGTACTTTGTTTATTCTAGAAGTGCCTGAAGAAATGTTAAGACCTAGAATCTTTTGAATTGTTGTTAGAATAACTGATTCCGACATAATACAATAAATGTTCAATTGAATTTTTCTTTTTATCAATGCTAGATTTCGTTTCTCATGATTCCTATTTTTTTTATATTTCTTTATCTTCCTTATCTTTTTCTTTCATATTTCTTTGTCTTTATTTTGAGTCTCCTTCCCGGAGCAATGATTTGAGTGCAATATTTTCACTTTTGAGTCTCCCATCCGAAGCACTAATTTTGAGTCTCCTTATCGGAGCTGTTAGCCCTAAGGTCCTTGACCTTATTTTGATGATAACTAAACCATACATTTCTTCTAACAAATGGTTGAGTGTTATGTATCCATAGATTGTCTTTGGAGTCTTCATCAACATTCATCAAGTATTCCAAGTGCTATTTATTCAAATCAAAGCTCATGGTGATAAACTACAAGTGTCAAAGCAATTCAAAGATGTTCAATCCTTGAAGACCAACTTGAAGACTTGCTCAAAGCTCATAAAGGCCAACTTGAAGTCAAGTTGATCTACATATACTTTAGGAACTCTTTGTAAGACTTCTCTCATGATCAATTGTGTAAAGCTCAAGAGAAAATGTTTTTCATCTCATTGTGCATTAGCATTCTTGCTTAATTTGCTTTCAAAATTGACCAAAAATGTTTTTGAAATACTTAGTTAATTTGTCAAAGTGTTTAGTGTTGATTTTAACTTAGAAATTTCGAATTATTGCCTTTACAACTTTACTAGTCGACTAACCCATCTAGTCCTAGTCGACTAATTGGAGTACAAAAGCAATGTTTATGAAATTCTAAGTTAGTCGACTAATCACCCTTGACTAGTCGACCAATGATTTCGTAGTCGACTAATCCTCTCTTGCTAGTCGACTAATGGAAGGTCAGTAGCTATGTTTTGGTTGCAATTTTTCTAGTCGACTAACCTCCCTTGGCTAGTTGACTAACCGATCCCGGATCAAAATTTTCCAAATGTGTTTAAGTTGGTAGTCGACTAACTCCTCTTGTCCCAGTCGATTAACAAACCCATATTTTGATTTTTATCAATTTTGCTTAGCTAGTCGACTAACAAGCCTGTCCTAGTCGACTAATCGAGCCCGGGAATGAAAAATGCCTTTAAAAATGCCTTATTAGTCGACTAACAATCTTGTATTAGTCGACTAAGGGTTCTGCAACTTCAAAACGGCTCTTTCTTAAACTTGTTATTCAAGCATATATTAAATGTTCCCCAACCACCCTAAAACCTTCCTAATCCGACTTCTAGGGTTTCAAACGGTCACTTGGGTTTTGGATGGCTATATATTGAAGGTTGGTGATCATTTATTGTTTACCTTGTGATTAAATCTTTTGTCTTACATTCATTAATCTCAAGCATTCAATATTCACTCTTCTCATTGATTAAAAACTTTTGTGCTTCATCCATTTGATCTCTTGAGAAGTTATTGTGCTATTGTATTGATTACAAATCAGCTTTGAGAAGCATTCCTTGTATCATTCAATATTCAATCTCTTGTATTGTGAGTTTTGTAAGGGTTTTGTGAGAACTCTTGTGGGTGAGTCGTCTTCCACCTTGAAGGAGTTGCTTAATGGATTAAACCTCTTGACGGAGTTCTTGAGGCGTGGATGTAGGCGGAGACCGAACCACGTTAAATCTTTGTGTTTGATTCTCGAACTCAATCTCTTTATTTTAAGTTTTAGTTTTATATCTTGTTGTATTGAGTTGATATTAAATCTTGTATTTTACTCATCCAATTTTAAGTTTGCAAAAATCTTGTATCCCATTTTTGAAAGTATTTTTATTTGCCTATACTCTATTCACCCCCCCTCTAGAGTATATTTTGGGCCAACAATTGGTATCAGAGCAAGTGCTTATTGTTTTTCAAAATTTGTTGAGCTAAAGATCATGGAAAATCAAATGGGAACCAACCCAGATAGACCTCCATTTTTCGATGCTGAAAACTATGGATTTTGGAAAAATAGAATGCAAAATTGGATTGAATCTTATGACATGAGAATTTGGAAAGTTATAATAAAAGGAAATCAAAATGTTTTCAAAAAGGATGATGAAGGGCAACTTGTTCCCAAAACTTTAGATGATTGGACCGAAGATGACATGAAAGTTATCCAAATTAATTATAAAGCTAAAATTGTATTGTATTGTGCTTTTAATGTTAGTGAATACAATCGTGTTTCATCATGTGCTACGGCACAATAAATTTGGAGAAAACTTGAGGTCACTTATGAAGGTACCAAACAAGTTAAGCGTTCCAAAGCTCTTATGCTTAGACAAGACTATGAAATGTTTAAGATGATAGAATGTGAAAATGTTAGAGATATGTTTACTCGTTTTACTAATCTTTTGAATGAATTGCAAGCATTAGGGAAAGTTATTCCTAATGATGATATTATGTCAAAGATCCTTCTAGCTCTTCCACCTTCATAGAGTCCTAAAATTACAGCCATTCAAGAAGCTAAAGATATTGAGGAGATTGACATTGATGAGCTCCTAGGCTCACTCATTACCCATGAAACTACAATGAAGAAGGAGAAGGAAGCAATTCAAAGTGAGAAGGACAATGCTCAAGTGAAGAGAACTCTAGCACTTCAATCCTCTATCCTTGAAGCAAGTGATGGTGATGACTTCACTAACAATGAGGATGATGATGATATGGCTCTCATCACTAGGCAATTCCAATCCTTCCTGAGAATGAATAAGAACCAATCTAGACAAGGCAATGGAAGGTTTGTCAAAGCAAATGATGGTAGATGCTTCAATTGCAAGAAGTTTGGGCACACCATTGCACATTGTCCTAACAAGAACTCTTCCAACAACAATAACTTCAACTCTTCAAGAAATGATCAAAGAGGCAAAGGGAAAGCTATGGCCGCCACCATCACCACTTGGGATGACATTCTTGAGGATGCTAAGAGTGATGAAGAGACTACTCAAGAGGAGACGGCTAATTTTTGCTTGTTTGCCAACATTGAGGAATCTTGCTTCATGGCAAATGATGATAAAGAAAATGAGGTAAATTCTATTTCAAATTGTGATGATGATGAATGTGATTTATCCTTAGAGGAGTTTCAAAATTTGAATAAACTATTTTATGATAAAAATTGTGTTTTAAAAAGGGAACTTGAATCTTTGAAGAAAAGCCTCTCAACTCTCAAGAATGAGAAACTAGCATTAGTAAATGAAAATTCCAAATTAACTTTGCTAAATGAAAAACAAAGAGATGAGATTGAGACTTTGAGAAACATACCTTCCACTTTCAAATTTTCAATTGACTCTTCAACTTTTGAAAATGAAAATAAACTTTTGAAATCCAAAGTTGAAGACTTAAACAAAATTGTTTACAAATTTACAAGTGGAAAAGAAAATTTTGATAGGTTCCTTGGAGCTCAAAGAGTTGGGCTAAACAAAGAAGGATTAGGCTACATGTCTAATACTAACTCCAAAAAGTCTTCACTTTATTTAGACTTCTTTGTTAAAGCTTCAATGAAAGTGGACACCAAGAAACCTAAATCAAAACCTCACCCTCATTCACACATTACTAAACAAAATCCTAATGCTACTTGTCATTATTGTGAGAGAAAAGGGCATGTCACATTCAAATGTCCATTTAGAGGAAAAAGAGGACTTGGGAAAATGGTAGCTTGGATTAAAAGGGAATCTTCATCCAAGAAATCATTTGAACCTAAGACAATTACTATGAATGAACTTGAACGTTTGAGAATCCTAACCTTATAGGACCCAAGAGATTTGGGTACCAACAATTCAATTGTATTGTGTTTGTAGGTATGCTTGAAATCCATTAACAAAAAGGATCAATGGTATTTGGATAGTGGATGCTCAAGGCATATGACCGGTGACAAAGACATTTATTTCTTTAACTCTAAAAGATAGTGGACTTGTAACCTTTGGTGATGATAGCAAAGGCAAGATCATTGGTAAAGGTAAAATTGGTAATGGCTCTATCACTATTGATAATGTTTTACTTGTTAGAGATTTAAAGCATAACTTGCCTAGCATTAGTCAATTGTGTGATAGTGGCTATTTTGTGAACTTTACTTCTAATTCTTGCAATGTTTTAGACAAAAACAAAATCAATATCCTTGTTGCAAAACGTCTTGGAAATGTGTATATCACTTGTTTTGATGACTTAACATCTCAAGATGTAACATGTCTTTCCGCTTTACAAGATTCAAATTGGTTATGGCATAGGAGGCTTGGGCATGCAAACATGGAGTTACTTCAAAAGCTTTCTAAAAATGAACTTCTTGTAGACTTGCCCAAAGCTAACTTTTCAAAAGATAAAATTTGTGATGCATGCCAATTTGGAAAACAAATCAAAACTAGTTTTAAAACCAAAGCGCATATTTCTACATCTAGGCCTTTGGAATTGTTACATCTAGATTTGTTTCGACCAAATGATGTAGCTAGTCTTGGTGGTAAACTTTATGCCTTTGTCTTAGTTGATGATTACTCAATGTATACTTGAGTTCTTATTTCTTTCTCACAAGAGTGATACATGTGGTGAATTTATAAAACTTTGCAAAAGACTTGAAAAAGAACAAGGCCACTCCATCATTAGTGTGAGAAGTGATAGAGGTAGAGAGTTTAAGAACCAAGACATCGAAAATTTTGTGATGCACAAGGATACTCACATAATTTTTCGACCCCAAGAACTCCACAGCAAAATGGAGTAGTTGAAAGGAAAAATCGTTCATTACAAGAAATGGGTAGAACCATGCTTAATGAACATAAACTTCCTAGAACTTTTTGGGCGGAAGCGGTTAATACCGCTTGCTATGTGGGAAATAGATTGGTTATTAGATCCATCCTAGCCAAAACCCCATATGAGCTATGGAAAGGTCGAAAACCAAATATTGGTTACTTCAAAGTTTTTGGATCCAAATGTTTTATTTTGAATGATAAAGATTACCTTGCTAAATTTGAGGCTAAATCTGATATTGGTATTTTTATTGGTTATTCAACTAATAGTAAAGCACATTGTGTTTATAATAGACGTACTCTAATCGTGCAAGAATCTATTCATATTGTATTTGATGAATCAAATCCATTTGTTTCCAAGAATGTTGTTGAAGAAGATGAAAATTGCAAATTATTATCTAATGCTAATGAAGAGCTTGGCAAGCTTAACATTAGTGATTCTTCTTCAAATGATGCACCTCAAGAGGAACCAAAGAAGAACACTTCAATTGTAGAAGATGAAACCTTAAATGAATCTCAAGAGTTGCAAGAGTTGCCAAAAGCTTGGAAATTTGTGAAGAATCATCCAATTGATCGAGTAATTGGTGATCCTTCACACAAGGTAAGTACTCGTTCTAATTTTAGAGATGTTTGTAACCATATTGCATTTATTTCTCAAATTAAGCCTAAAAATTTTAATGAAGCCGAAAATGATGATAGTTTGATTATTGCCATGCAAGAAGAACTTAATCAATTTTAAAGAAATAAAGTTTGGGAACTTGTCCCTAAACCTAATGACCATACCATCATTGGCACTAAATGGATTTTTAGAAATAAAAATGATGAAGATGGTAATGTTATTAGGAATAAGGCAAGACTTGTTGCACAAGGCTATAACCAACAAGAAGGCATTGATTATGATGAAACATATGCACCAGTTGCTAGACTTGAAGCTATTCGCATGCTTCTTGCGTTTGCTAGTTTTAAGGACTTTAAATTGTATCAAATGGATGTGAAAAGTGCATTTTTAAATGGTTACATTACGGAGGAAGTTTATGTTAAAAAACCTCCCGGTTTTGAAGACAACACTTTTGTTAGAAGTATGCCCTAAAATCAATCCTAAAGGGTATATTAATTTCATATTATAATATATATATGGAAAGTATAACTTATCTAATATGTTCAAACATATATGATAAGGTCCATGAATAAATGATAAGAGAGATATGCATCTCAAGGTGTTGAGATAGAAAGACTGATATTTCTCATATACATCTATTCTAAAAGAGTTCCTACTCAAAGGTTTATTAAAGTGGATATTTAATTAACCGTTTGAAGAGTAGCACAGATTTAAACTAACTCCTATGGAGGATAGGTAGTCTTTCCTATCAGTGTAGTGACACTTAAGTTAATTTGTGGGTGCATATTAGAGAATATGTACACTGAACATGATCTACAAAGAATGTTCCTATGGTAGTTCTGTCAAAGGAATATTCTAGTGTTATGTCCATTTATTTGGTAGTCCTTAGACCTGAGACACCATAGCTGTCTTATGCATAGGTTGCTAGAGTTTGATAGTATCTTGTACAGCCTTATCCATAAGGTTGTAATCGGTGCTCATTGGCTCTAATGAGTTATGTATGAAGATGGATGAGTGTGCAATAAGGAATCATCACTCTCAGTTGATGAGAGAGAATGTCAGGATTAGTTCACAAAGATAATTCTCAAAGGGAACCTCTGGCCAGAGTGATAGGTAAATAGTGAAAAGAGTTTCACTGCGATTATCTTATTGAGATTATATTTTGTGGGACAGATATCAAGTTGTTAAGATAGGGTTTGAATAAAACCATACCTATTATCTTAACTGCGACATTAGGGGATGAAGGATTAAATAACATGAAGGGTTCACATAGTTCTGCTATTCACCTAAACCTAGGGTCCGTCATGATATGTTGCTAGATGCCACTCATGACCAGTGAAAGCCTATTGATAAAGTGTTATCAATGAGGGCAAAATTGGAATCGTTCCAATTGAACCTTAAAATAGAAAGTTTCTATTTTTAGGAGACATAAAGATGTCCCTGTCCACTGCTAGGTTAGGGTGAACCCAAAGGGTCACACACAATAAAGTGTAAGTGAGTTTCTTGAACTTGTGGGAGGGGAATCCTATCTTTGAGTTATGTTTGATTTTAATTATTAAAGGGTTAATTAATTAAAAGTCAATCTTAACCAAGAATATGATTACTCTATTCAAGGATGTTTGGTCATGCTAGCACTAGTAACCAAACACTCCTAAAAGAGGAGAAAGTCTATAAATAAGAAGAGAGGGAACCCTGAATAAGAAAGCATCACATTCTAGGGTTCCCACTCCATCTAGCCGAATTCTCTCTCCTCTCCCTCTCCAAGCTAGTTTGTTCACAAGGTGTTGTGGAGGACTAGAAGGTTTAAGGAGTCTTGCACTTGTGTGGATACCTTGGAGGTTTCATCGTTTTGAAACTCGAAGGAAAGCTACATCGAAAAGCACAATCAAGTAAGGTTTATTTATGTTGTTAAATATTCATTCTTGTTTGTATGTTTTAAATATATGATCCTATGCTTGAAACGATTCTTGAAGGTTGTGATTATGGATTGTTTTTATAAAAGAAAAAGTTTTGTTTTCTACTTCCGCTGCACATCCATGGTTTTTCATCACAAACCTTTCAACTTTTCCAAACCATGTCTACAAACTTTCAAAAACACTTTATGGTCTCAAACAAGCACCAAGAGCATGGTATGAAATGTTAAGTAGATTTTTGCTCGCAAATGGTTTTATTCGAGGCAAAATAGACACTACTCTTTTCATAAAGCTTAAAGACAATGATATGTTAATTGTTCAAAATTATGTTGATGATATTATTTTTGGTGCTACTAATGATCTTCTTTATGAGGAGTTTGCTAAGTTTATGCAAGATGAATTTGAAATGAGTATGATGGGAGAATTGACATTCTTCCTTGGACTTCAAATCAAGCAAACCAAAGAAGGCATTTTGATCAATCAAGCTAAATATGTGAAGGACATGTTGAAGAAGTTTGGCATGGAAGGTGTAAAGTCTAGTCCTACACCCATGAACCCCACAACTAAGCTTGACCTTGATGAAAATGGTAAGAAAGTAGATCAAAAACAATATCGAGGTATGATTGGTAGTCTTCTCTATTTAACCGCAAGTAGACCCGATATCATGTTTAGTGTTTGCTTATGTGCTAGATTCAAGCTAATCCTATGGAATCCCACTTGCTTGCCGTTAAATGCATATTTAAATATCTTATTGGGACTTATGATTTAGGCTTGTTATATCCTAAGCATGCTTCATGTCAACTTGCTAGTTTTTCGGATGTGGACTTTGCCGGTTGTAAAACTGACCGAAAGAGCACTAGTGGCATTTGTCATTTTATTGGCCACTCGCTTGTTTCTTGGTTTAGCAAGAAACAAACCTCCGTTGCTCTTTCCACAACCGAAGCAGAAAACATTGCCGCCGGAAGTTGTTGTGCTCAAGTCTTTTACATGAAACAACAACTTGAAGACTATAGGATTCATTTCACTCACATACCTATTCGTTGTGACAACACTAGTGCCATTAATATTTATAAGAATCCATGTTTACACTCACACACAAAACACATTGAAATTAGGCACCATTTCATTCGTGATCATATGCAAAGGGGAGATGTTGAACTAGAATTTGTTAGAACGGACAACCAATTGGCGGACAACTTCACGAAACCTCTCTAAGAGGATCGTTTTTGCACAATTCGGCGTGAACTTGCTATGGTTAGACCAATGGAATTATAATTTGTGCATATTATAGTATTCTTCTATTTCTCCTTTTATTGCCTTTTTAAGATGACAAAGGGGGAGAAATATTTGAATACTTTGAATATCTTAAATAGTTGATGATTGAGCTTGTTTATTAATTCTCCATATTTTGTTGAAAATGTTGATTCAACCATGCTTGTTGTGCTAAATTGAGGGGGAGCTTTGCTCTCTATCTATTATTCAATGTTATGGTCTGTCATCATCAAAAAGGGGGAGATTGTTAGCCCTAAGGTCCTTGACCTTATTTTGATGATAACTAAACCATACATTTCTTCTAACAAATGGTTGAGTGTTATGTATCCATAGATTGTCTTTGGAGTCTTCATCAACATTCATCAAGCATTCCAAGTGCTATTTATTCAAATCAAAGTTCGTGGTGATAAAC
Organism: Hamamelis virginiana; assembly: GCA_017140935.1. Lineage (NCBI taxonomy): Eukaryota > Viridiplantae > Streptophyta > Magnoliopsida > Saxifragales > Hamamelidaceae > Hamamelis > Hamamelis virginiana. The sequence continues at coordinate 16,182 of JAESVK010001393.1, read as the reverse complement.
TACAAGTGTCAAAGCAATTCAAAGATGTTCAATCCTTGAAGACCAACTTGAAGACTTGCTCAAAGCTCATAAAAGCCAAATTGAAGTCAAGTTGATCTACATATACTTTAGGAATTCTTTGTAAGACTTCTCTCATGATCAATTGTATAAAGCTCAAGTAAAAATGTTTTTCATCTCATTGTGCATTAGCATTCTTGCTTAATTTGCTTTCAAAATTGACCAAAAATGTTTTTGAAATACTTTGTTAATTTGTCAAAGTGTTTAGTGTTGATTTTAACTTAGAAATTTCGAATTATTGCCTTTACAACATCACTAGTCGACTAACTCATCTAGTCCTAGTCGACTAATTGGAGTACAGAAGCAATGTTTATGAAATTCTAAGTTAGTCGACTAATCACCCTTGACTAGTCGACTAATGATTTCTTAGTAGACTAATCCTCTCTTGCTAGTCGACTAATGGAAGGTCAGTAGCTATGTTTTGGTTGCAATTTTTCTAGTCGACTAATCTCCCTTGGCTAGTTGACTAATCGATCCCGGATCAAAATTTCTCAAATGTGTTTAAGTTGGTAGTTGACTAACCCCTCTTGTCCTAGTCGACTAACAAACCCATATTTTGATTTTTATGAATTTTGCATAGCTAGTCGACTAATAAGCCTGTCTTAGTCGACTAACCGAGCCCGGGAATGAAAAATGCCTTTGAAAATGCCTTGTTAGTCGACTAACAAGCTTGTATTAGTCGACTAAGGGTCTGCAACTTCAAAATGGCTCTTTCTTAAACTAGTCATTCAAGCATTAAATGTTCCCCAACCACCCTAAAACCTTCCTAATCCGACTTCTAGGGTTTCAAACGGTTACTTGGGTTTTGGATGGCTATATATTGAAGGTTGGTGATCATTTATTGTTTACCTTGTGATTAAATCTTTTGTCTTACATCCATTAATCTCAAGCATTCAATATTCATTCTTCTCATTGATTAAAAACTCTTGTACTTCATCCATTTGATCTCTTGAGAAGTTTTTGTGCTCTTGTATTGATTACAAATCAGCTTTGAGAAGCATTCATTGTATCATTCAATATTCAATCTCTTGTATTGTGAGTTTTGTAAGGGTTTTGTGAGAACTATTGTGGGTGAGTCGTCTTCCACCTTGAAAGAAGGCAAGGTGTAAAGGTTTCTCTACCTTGAAGGAGTTGCTTAGTGGATTAAACCTCTTGACGGAGTTCTTAAGGCGTGGATGTAGGCGGAGACCGAACCACGTTAAATCTTTGTGTTTGATTCTCGAACTCAATCTCTTTATTTTAAGTTTTAGTTTTATATCTTGTTGTATTGAGTTGATATTCAATCTTGCATTTTACTCATCCAATTTCAAGTTTGCAAAAATCTTGTATCCCATTTTTGAAAGTATTTTTATTTGCCTATACTCTATTCACCCCCCCTCTAAAGTATATTTTGGGCCAACAGGAGCAATGTTTTGAGTCTCCCATCTGGAGCACTAATTTTGAGTCTCCTTTTTGGAGCATTGGTCACTTTGAGTCTCCTTATTAGAGCAATGTTTTGAGTCTGCCATCCGAAGCACTAATTTTGAGTCTCTTTTTTGGAGCGTTGGTCACTTTGCGTCTCTTTATCGGAGCAATGTTTTGAGTCTCCCTTTTCGGAGCACTAATTTTGAGTCTCCTTTATGGAGTATTGGTCACTTTGAGTCTCCTTACCGGAGCAATGTTTTGAGTCTCCCTTTCGGAGCACTACTTTTGAGTCTCCTTTTTGGATCATTGGTCAATATTGAGTCTCCTTATTGGAGCAATGCTTTTGAGTCTCCTTTTTGAAGCGATGATTAAAGTTGAATCTCCTTTCCAGAGCAATAATTTTATTTCTTTGTTTTGAAACACTGTTTGAATCGAACTTTCTTCCTTACATAATAATATTTGTATTTCCTTTTCGCGAAAATGCAAAAAGGATTGAGAGGATAAATATGTAAAAATTTGCTTAACATACTTATCTTTTTCCGGAAGTGACATTTTGCACTTATACAACCCGGAACACCTGGTGTTTTTGATTAAATTTTACAGGATAATGGATGATTCCGATTATGATTTTTTGGATTTAATCAATATATTTTCAATTGACTTAATTAACACTACGGATGATGAAGAAGTAATTTCAGCTCCTGAATATTTTGAAGAAGGAATTCTGGCTGTATGTGAAGAATTAGAAGAAATAAATTTGGGGACTAAGCACTAAATTCGAAAGACCTTTATTACCAAGAATATGATACAAAAAGAAAAATTGCAACTGATTGAACTATTAAAGAAATATAAGACTGATGTTTTTGCATGGAGTTATGAAGAAATGCCCGGATTATCAGAAGATATAGATGTTCACAAATTGCACACTTTTCCGCACGTGAAACCTGTAAAACAAGCTATGCGGAAATTCATACCGGAAATCGAAAAGAAAATCATGACTGAAGTAAAGAAGTTAATTGATGCCAAATTTGTACGATAAAAGTCGTATCCCAAATGGCTAGCCAATATTGTTCCTGTAGTAAAGAAAAATGGTTCATTGCGAATTTGTGTTGATTTTCGTGACTTAAATAAAGCTTGCCCAAAAATGAATTTCCTCTGCCAACATGCTTGAACTGATTTTCCTACAGGCTTTACATCATGAAATACTTGGACACTTCCTTAACGAGCAAGATCCACTACAAGAATATTTCCAATAGGACTCAGCGAATGGTACTGCCACCACGCAAATATTTGTACCAGCCAAAATGGGCCGTAAACTGCATTATCCTTCCTACTTACCACCCCTGTTGCAATTTTGGAATATTATTGAAAACCTAAATACAGTTGAGCAGTTCCCAAAGAAGCCCAGCAAATTGATTTTCCACATTTCATCCTACAAATTATGGGCCACATATCCTTTACCGCTGGTCTCCCTGCTCTTGATGGAATGGTGACGAATATGCTCAGATACATCCACACCATTACTAATCTATACAACTCTGAAGTATATTGCTGGTATGTTGTGATGACATTGGAACAGGTATGTTTATCCCGAATTGTTGGATATCTTTGATTCAGATCCAGATACACATTCTCAAGATCAGAGAAAACCTTTTTTTTCCTCTTTTGCTAGTTCTGCCCAATATGATGAGTCATACCCAAATTCCAAACGTCCGATATTTTTAGCATCTTCTGGAGTAAAGGCAAATTATCCATGAATACCCATAAAAGTATTGGTTTCTGGGTTGAACAATTGCCCTAATGCACTCAACAAATTTTCATCCAGATTAATGTTGTTCGTGCTTACCAAGATTGCATTATATAACCCCCATTCCTGGAAATCTTTTACTGCTATTGGGTTTTTAAACATTTCCTCTACCCACACCTTCCAAGTGGCGGGTATAGGGTTTATGTTCACCTTTGGGATTTTATTTGGCCGAAATATGGGAATATCATCTTGTTCAGCCACAAAATACTCTCTGCGCTTTTCTCCATGACCTTCAATCATATGCTTCCCATCCACGATTATGGGTTCCAAAATATGCCCCGGACCATTTCTTCTCTCACAAACCAGAGTTTCGTTCTTTTCTTCATGTTCTCTTGCATATCGGTTGTTTAATCTCATCTTTTGCATCAATTTCTTTTCTGAGGGAGTGAAAGAGGATGATGATGCCATAGTTTACTTCCAAACTTTCTCGATGGTGAGTTCTGATTAGAGTTTTCAATGGAAAATCAAACTTTGATTCCTTCTCTTTCCCCCTTCTTTCTCAAATATATGTATATATATGTTTCTTCCTTCTAAAACGGTGGCGTTTCTATTTTTCTAAATGATCTTTGTAAAACTATGCCATTTTTCTTTATCCGCAAATTTCGCTCATCCGCACCATAATTATCCCCTACGATGTCGTTTTCATCGTTCCACAATTTCCATTATTCCCCAGTCCCTACATAATATACACGACATCATTTTCTCTTTCCCGCACATCTTTTTCTCTTTCCCGCACATCTTTTTCTCTCCTCGTTTCCTCAGCCTGATACGATACCGTTTTGATTACACCGCAGATCTTTCTTTCCCTACATACCCTTCACCTAGACGATGCCATTTTAATCATTCCGCAAATCCGCTCTTCCCACAAAATCATTATATCCCTAACGATGTCGTTTTGTTAGTTCCACAATAAACATCATTTCTCCCATACTTCATTACCAAGTCCCATTTTCTTCTTTCTTTATATTTCTCTTATCTCGCCTTTATGGCACATGATTAATCATATTATTTTTGTGCCAACCTAGTTGGGATGATTTATACTCTGAATGATGCCTGTTTTTCTTTCATTTTTCCTTTTCATTTTCCATATCCATATCTCCATATCTATATAATCGTCCGTTGTTCTATCATCCATATTTTTATTCTCCTATTCATTTTATCTCATATCTAATTTTATATATATATATATATATATATATATATATCTATAACATATATATACATCTATATACATATACATATACATATTTATATTTACTATATATCTATGTATTATATATATCTCTTCCCTTGCAAAAACACATATTTCTTATCCACAAAATACTTCTTTCATTCATATATTTCTTTCTTGTTACTTATAATTTCTGTCACCCCATATATTCTTTACCCTTACAATTCATACCCCAGTATTCGCAAGAAGATTTTCAATCTGTTCAAATTTCTTCTCAACCTTTTCAATGTCTTTATGTGAATTATGGCTTCTTCCTACAATTCTATCAATGATTCTTTTCCATTACACCCATATGGAATTTTCATTCCTTTTTGAGCTTTGTCTAATCTGTTATATTCCTCCAAAATCTCTTTTGTCATCTCCATTATCTTCTGTGACAGAGTCTGCACTTCCCTCGTCCCCTGAATTGTTGTCGTTGTCTTAATTCATAATAATCCCTTTTTCGCATCAGTTCACCCTCATACACCCTTACTTCCTCTTCTGCTATCCTATATTCCTCCACTATTTCAAATACTTGATTTAAGCTGATAAACCCAATACCATTTTCCCAAAACTCTTCTATTTCAATCCTTTTCGCTGTAAACTTTTCCTCTGGCCATTCCAAGAAATTAAAATATTCCAGAACTGTTCCCGCCACTACTGTTACCATCTCCAAAATGTTTGCTTGTGCTTTCTCCCCATCAATATTTGTATTCATCTCATTTTCCCATCTACTCCAACTTATCCTTCTCGGAGGGTTCATATACTGCATCATTAGTGGATATTAGATATATGCAGCTTTTAATCGATCATCTGGACATAGAATAGGATACCTCACATTCCCTCTATTCTATTATGATGTTGTTGCCCTCCAAATAGTTTTCATTCATTTTTTCACTGACTGATAAAAGTCTATCATTCCGGGAGTAACTTTTAGTGCTCCCTTCTTCTCTTCATCTGTTCCCATTCAATATTATTGACTATTAGTATTATTAAAAAAAAAAAAAAGAGCTAAAGTATGCAAAACAAAAAGGGGCTACAATTTGCATCAACCAAAAAAAAAAAAAAGGAAATAGAGATTCAGTCCACTTTGCTCAAATATGTTTTTATTCTTATTGCTATAAAATAGATACAATACATATTCAGTACATTTTCCCTACCCTTTGTACACTTCCCAAACTACACTTACAATGATATAACCCTACCCATATTCCTATACCTACTTCTCCACACATTTTTTTTATCCTCCCATATTTACCTATATCCCCCCAGATGGTGTTAAATTCTTTGAAGATACTTTACTGTTCCTGAAATCTATGCTCATCCAAGGGGACATACGAAAGCAAAAGAAACCACATTAATTGATGGGATTTCATTGCTCATATGGGGCATAGAAGGATGAAACCACAACCAATTGCTGGTTCCATCCATCTATGTCAGGTTTGATATGTTGGTCTCTTCCGACACCAACCATATTTCACACTCTCATCAGGTTTGAAATGTTGGTTCCTTGGTTACCCATTGATAAGCATCCATTTATACTTTGCGAGAAGTCTTGTGCACTTTCTTCCCTCATCGCTCTCAGCTCTCTTTTTCTATTTCTCTTCTCTTTCTCTTTGGCCTCCGCCGTTATCGGCGTGTTCCTTTCTTCGCTGTTCCGACCTCCCCTTTCTTCCCTCCACATACCGCCGAGCTGGAGAACTGCTTCTGTTCTTCTCCATCTCGGCTCCTTTTTCTCCTCCCGCATAATCCCTTTGCCTTTATCCGCCATAATTTCCTCTATTTTTCTTTTATTTTCTTCTTTCCCATTTTTGCTTACCCTAATTTTTCTTTTATAAGCTCCTCACGAGGTTCCTCTTACACTGAAACGCCATTCTCCCACCAATCATACACGGACTCACAATAATCGGACACTAGTAGTCATTTGATCCATAAAGTCATATTTCTAATAAATAAAGAACATCACAATTTTTTGCAGTTATGGAGATCAAAGGTTGGAACGAAAGTTACCTGTGTTGCCCTGCTTATATGTGCATCAAGACTCATCCTCTGAAGTTCCCTAATCAGTGTCACCGTGTACTCCAAGCTTTCCTCAGCAAACGATACAGGCACCTGTAGATGACAAAAAAAATCGAAGATTAGGCAAGATAGAGCAAAGTGTAACAAAGGTTGTAGCTATGATGATTATCGAGGTATAATAAGGATCCACATGAGGATATTCATTATACGGCATACGAGGAATTTGCCTTTGAACGAAGTCACCATTCTCAATGACTTGCACCTGCTAGGGAAAACTCGGCAAATGAGGGGCAGAAGATGAAGGCTCATCATCACCTTGAGTTGCAGAAGCTGTGGAATGAGAAGCGAGCCCACGGGAATGACGACCCTACAAAAGGAAGAGATATGAGTAATACTTTGCCAAAAAAGAAGTAAAGAAATTGAGAGAAAGTTCAATACCTCAGTAGGGAGGAATCCTGACACTAAATAGCGCATCAAACGTTGTTGACAGAACGCCTGATAATTCTCATGCTGGTAATGGAAGGTGTCTGCGGTCACACCAGACATGGCATCGGCTAAGGCATTTCCTGTCAGGCTGTGGGCATGCCTCATAGATGAATGAGGTGCATGGGGCACACGAGCAACTGAGTAGGCTCCACAGAGCTCAGCACGCACCCTCTCTCCGAGGTACCAATATTTGTCAGAAGGCCCATTGAATAGGATCCTCTTATGCGACATCTCAACCATAGGTCGAAGCCGAGCTCGCATGGTGCCCCTCTAATGGCTCTATGGATTCCATCTCACCTGAAGACAATGTGTGTTAGAGACAAATTTTAGTATTGTGGGAAGATAGTAGAGGCAAGGGTGATTACCATCTGAGGACGCATCCCAGCAAGGATAGAACAGCTGTTGGCATAATCATGCCGATGGATGCCAGCGTTTTCTCTCCGATTTGGGGCATATCGGACGAGAATAGGCCAAGTTCGGTCATCAACAGCAATCGTAGGACGATTTAGGCAAAGGTACTCGTAAGCCCATACATGTGGAAAAAACATGATGTCAGGAATAAATAAAGAAGAGTTTGAAATGTCATAAGTAGGTATGCATACCTCTCAAACAAATCCCATGCCCCCAAAGTCAGGACAGACTCCTCGAGACCGACAACTCATGGTCCTATACATCATGGCCAAGGCAGCGCCACCCCAGTTGTAGTGAGAGATGGTATCAATGTTCTCTAAGCTCGCAAGAAAGCCTAGAGGGGCTAAATCAGTTGTGCCTGCAAAGAATATACAAGACAGTACATACAAGAGAAAAACCCGTACAATATGGTGAGGATCGTGCCCATCCTCCTCAGATATGTCACTAAAGGTAACAAAGAGGGTGTTCCTGTGGACTGATCTCTTGATAATGTCAAAATCATCGGCCCCGAGATAAGTATCCAAATAGACAGAATTGTGGCAAGCATCCTCACAGAAATCCAAAGGACGCCCTCCAATGGAAATCCCCGTGATCATAGTAAAGTCAAGTGGGGTCAAAGTCATCTCCCCAAACTCAATACGGAAAGTGTTGGTGGTATCCCACCATAGTTCAGACAAGGCTATGAGAGCCTGCCTATCCATTTGATCATATCAAAGAGAATCAATGAAGTCTCCAAAGCCTATTCTTCTGATGGTTGCTTTAGCTTGAGGTTGAAGAGTATCCATTTTTGCCCACCATGTGACGATGCCTTGCAACGAAGCCCGAGTCCTAATATCAAAGTCAGGCTGCAAAGATGAGTTTCAATGGATTAGAGATGTGTAAATGGAGATGACTTATGATAACTTTTCTTAAAATAAATTGTTAGCACAAAGAGTAAAACATAAGTGACAAGTCAAGTTTTGTTAAAAAGGCAAAGTATGAGTACTTTTGAAAATATGTCATCTTGTGGGTTAATTTTTGTGCTTGTGATTTTATCTTACTAGTTAGCATAATTCACTCCATATGACCTTTTTTTGAGAATTGAATTGAAATAAAAACCCCAAGAGAATAGAATTTTGAATAAAGATCTTGAATTGAGTACTTAGCATAAACGTTTTGAAATAAAACCACTTAAAAGTCATTGAAATGATATTTAAGTGTATTGATTAGAGTGAGAAAATAGACTAAGCCCCAATTTATGGAAATTTTGGATATGTGCGGACTTGAAATGGTTTTGAAAGCTTGTCATAATATGAGAAAAAAAAAATCATTTTGAAAACATTTAAAAAATCATGACATATGAATTGCTTTGAAAATCGAAAATTGTCCCCTTTTGGGCATTTTATCAAACACTTAGTGTGCATATGTTTGAAATGAGTTTTGAAAACTTGTATAATGCTTTGAAAGTATCCAAATGTTGTTTAAAACATATTTGAGTCATGACATGAGGAAATTAAGTTGAAAAATCAAACTTTAGTTCTCTTGGGAATTTTATCAAACACTTTGTGGGCAACATTTCAAGCTTGCAAAGTTAGTGAATGGGGCTCCCAAGTTTTACCAAATACAAATCTCATGAATAAGAGTCATCAAACAACATCCAAAGAGAAATATTGAAGCACCAGGACATTAAGGATTCAAAGAAAATGCATGGAAAATAAGCTTACCTCTTGAGTGGTATGGATGTAAGAAAGATGAGTTTGGGGCTCCAAAAGCAAGATTGTGTTGTTGGGATCATATGATGGTACCTTGTACCTCTTCATCACCATGAATGGGTACTTTGAAAGTTCATACCTCCCATTTGCCATGAGTATGTGAAGTAGAGGAACTTGAGAAGGTGGTTATGTGTTGGGTTTGTATTTGGGGTTTTAGATCCCAAATTTGAGATGAAAGGATGAAATCCTTAGTTTTGATTCACATATTGAAAAGTGTAGCAACACTTGAGATGTTTAGAAGATGGATTTAGATGCAATGAGCTCAAAAATGATGGATTGTTGAAGAAAATTGGATACCTAGAGAGAGAAAGTGCCAAAATGAAGATGAGATGAAGTGGGAAGCAAGTGGGAGGCTAAACTACTTAAATTGGAGAAGGAGGTCCAGGTGACCGTCCACTAGAGGACGGCTAGCCATCCACCAGGGATGGTTGACCATCCTCAAGTGGATGGTCACCCAATTTTTCAACCTATTTTGACTTGTTTTGGGCTTTTGAGGCCTATTAAGCCCAATTTGGCCTATTTTGGCATATTTTGACCAATTTTCTTTCAAATTGGAATTTAGGAAAGCTCATTTGATTGAAATTGAAGATTATTTGATGCATGAATGAGAAATGAAGACGGTTTTGTGCATGTAAAGATGAGGATTGAGCGATTGTGAATGGGAAAGTTCGCATAAAATGATAAGTTTTTTGTTGAAAATCATGAAGTATAGAAATGAATGATGGGAATGATGAGTGAACAAGGTTTGTAATTATGAATTGATTATGAACACAAGTAAAGTAATGATGTTGTGAGACTCATGAAGGGATTGTGAGGGTAAGATAGCCCATGAAGAGTTTTGAATGAGAAAGGCCCATTGTGGAGGCCCAAAATCAATAAGTTTTTGTGAATGCATAAGATGATAATTGGAAATGTGTGTTGTGATTTCCTCTACAGATAAGATAATAATTGGAAATGTGTGTTGTGATTTCCTCTAAAGATAAGATAATAATTGGAAATGTGTGTTGTGATTTCCTCTAAAGATAATATGATAATTGGAAATGTGTGTTGTGATTTCCTCTAAAGATAAGATGATAATTGGAAATGTGTGTGACTTCCAAGAGGATTGTGGTCCCCTAAAATAAGATGATTGGAAATGTGTGTGAGATTTCCTCTAAAGATAAGAAGATTGATGTGTGTGAGATTTCCTTTAAAGATAAGATCATTGGAAGTGTGTGTAGGACTTCCAAGAATGTGATTTGATAAATGTTTGTGAGCAGTTGGTTTGATTATCCTCTTTTTGTTGTAGCAAAAATGAGATGTTATTTTGTTTCATTGATATTCACTGGGGAAGTCATGAACATCAACGAGGGACTTCTGTAGACATCCATTTTTTACCAAGGAAAGGGTCATGAATGGTTGCCTATGATTTGAAGTAGAATAGGGTGTTGAAACCCTAAGCCGCTCATAGTACTCTTTTGTGTAGTTAGTTAGAGGTCATTATAGCATGTAGGTTTTTAGGTCGGATTGAGTCTGTTCTTTTTGCATTTAGTTTTTAGAGAGTCTAGGAATGTCCCTACTAAATTTCATGGCATTCCGAGCCAGGCTTGATAGGAAATAAGGCCTTTTGTGATTTGAAAGGCAGCATTATCCTTTGGATCACAAAAGCTCTGAATGACTGTCGATCTTGTCCCCAATGAAATTGGAACTCTTGAAATTGACTTGGAATAAAATTCCACCTTTTGAAAGGATTTGATTCGGGATAGAATTCTCATTTTGAAAAGAGTTGTGATTGGATAAGAATTGTGTTTTAAAAGGAATTCTAAGTTCATTGGGAATCTACTAATTGGTGAATTATTTTCTAAAAAAGAACTTCAAACTAATAAAAACTCTCGAAGATAGAGTCCTGGATAAGATAGAATGTTAATGATAGTCTAGTTTATTACAATAGGAGAATTCTATGTAATCGAACTACGTGGACTTTGATTCTTATCAAGAAATTGGTAAGGTACGTAGGCAGTCAATAAGGCGCAAGTCCAATCTTAGGATGACTCTATGTCTTCTAAGGTCTTTAGGATTTTGATTCTTTTTTTATTATTATTATTTATTATCTAGTATTATCTACACTACTTTCTTGGTTGATTAGAAATGATAGGATTGTTTTTATCAGATTTTGATAAATCCCAAAATTAATTAGGAGACCTTTAATTAGGGTGAGAATGTTTAGGATACCTAGAATGCATGTTTAGGATGTCTAGAATGCATGTTATGATGTTAGGATTAAGTCTATGAATAACCTTTTTCAAGTTTAGCATTGTTATTGTTCTTGTCATGGTTAGTTTTATCACTTGGAATGTTTGGATTTGATTGACATCTAAATTGTGTTCGAGGGAACATGCAAAGGTGAGTCCCTTACCTTGTGATTAAATTAATTATGTAAGCATGATTATGATGATATGTCTTGATGTGTGGTGTTAGTATGCATGCTAGGAGATGGGCTCACAAATCATGAGCCCATATTCAAGCTTTTAAAATGTGAGAATACTCTATTTCACAAGGATTTTCAGTCCTCTTTCAAATGGCATAGGTCTCATTTAGTGATTCCAACGTTTGGTATCACTTTAAAGTATTTTGTGACACTAACTCCAAACCTTGACAGATTATGGAATTTGTTCACAAATAACTTTATATGGCCTAACCTAAAATGAACTAGGTCATGGGAATACTTCAATTCACTAGGTTTTTCAGTCCTCTTTCCAATGGCAGGGGTCTCAAGTCGTGACTCCATCATATGGTAACACTTTAAGGCATTTTTTGATAGAGAGTCCAAATTTTCTGATTTGACTCTTAATCACAAAAACCTTAGTATGGCTAACCTAGGTCATAACAAGTCATGGGAACACTTCCTAAATTTAGCTAAGACCTTATATTAATGAATTTAATAGGTGGTTAGCTTTGAAAACCTTAGAAAATATTTTTCATAGATTTTACAAAAGCTACATAGTTGCTGCCCAGAAAAAACAGCAACCTTGTTTTAATTTTAAAACGATTTCAAAATTAATCCAAGAAATATATAATCATGCCAAAACACTTTTAACATATTAATATATCATTAAGAAACATCCCTAAATGTTTTTTAAACAATAAAAACATTAATTCAGCACATGAATTGCTTAATCTCTCAAGAACACTAAAAAGGGGTTTTTATAAAACAATTTTCATCAAACATACTTGTTCTTCAATTTTAAATTTCAAAAACAATAAAATTATTTTTGAGAACTTCATAAACAATTTATAAAACATATTAAGAACATAAGGCATGAAAAAAAAAATAAAAACAAGGGCCATTAGGGTTCAAAAACCCCATGGCTGTGAGCTAGTGAGAGAGAAAGAGTTAGGGTTAGGGTTTCCATTAGGGTTAGGGTTTGTCAATCTTACCTAATCCAATCTATTTAGGGTTTCCATAAACTCTAATCAAGTTGCCTAATTTCTTAAATCTAAATCATTCAAAATAGGAATGAATCAAATCAAAATAAGAAACTTTCCTAAAACTTGAACAATTTCAAAATAGGAAATTGGGGATTTCAAGATTTGAAAATTATGGTTTCCAATTTCAATTCAAGAAACTTCCCGTTTTGATTTACGGTTTCCTAAACCAAAATACAGCCACCATGTCAACTTCAATTAGGGTTTTTCAAGAACCCTAAATGTCCATTGTTAACACTTTAACAAAGCTCCATTAAATCACTAATTTAAACAACTTTAAATCAAGCTATTTGCAAGTATCAAGAATCAAACTTTAAACTATTTAAAATTAATCAAGAATCATGCAAATATATTATAGGGTTTGTAAGCCCTAGTAGTCGAATCCTAGAAGGAGGAATTCCCTCATGGCCGTGAACCCCATTAGCGTTTCCCAAAACCTCAATTGCCATTAAACCCAATTTTCAAAAAATCAAGCTTTTGATCTTATTTCTAAAATCAAGAACTTCATCCGGTCAATCCTAGAGTTTCTAAAACTCCAAGATTCATCCATGGATGATCATGATTGAGTTTCTAAAACCCAAAACATAAACCAAATCATCAAAAAACCAAATAGGGTTCAAAAACCCTAAGTGGCCGAATGGCATTCCCCATCATTGCCGAACCTCACTAGTGTTTGTGAATAAACCCTAAAGCCATTTAAAACAAAACAAGAAGCAAAACACAAGAGGTTCATGAAGAACCTCTCATGGCCGAATTCTACAAGGATGTGTAAAACCCTTGTGTTAGCCTTATGGCTTCCACCCATATTTGTTAAATGGGATACCACCACTTCGTAGATCTAGTAGGATATCTGCTCCTCCAGATAGATATGGTTATCTTCATGAGATGAGAGAGGAGCTGTTTCTTAGCGACAAGGAACATCCAGATGATCCTGCTACATACGAGGGAGCGATGTTGGACATCGACTCGAGTAGATGGCAAGAGGCCATGAAATCTGAAATGGATTCGATGTATTCTAACCAAGTCTGGACTTTGGTAAATTCACCTGAGGGTATAGTACCTATAGGCTGTAAATGGATTTACAAAAGGAAGATAGGCTCGGAAGGAAAGGTAGAGACCTACAAAGCTAGACTAGTGGCAAAAAGGTATAATCAGAAGCAAGGTGTTGACTATGAGGAAACCTTTTCGCCAGTAGCTATGCTTAAATCCATTAGGATCTTGTTGGCTATAGCCGCACACTATGACTATGAGATATGTCAGATGGATGTAAAGACTGCCTTCCTAAATGGTAACATTGAGGAAGATCTTTATATGGAACAGCCTAAGGGCTTTATATCCAGTGGTGAGGACCACAAAGTGTGCAAGCTACAGCGGTTCATTTATGGACTAAAACAAGCTTCTCGAAGTTGGAACATTCGATTCGATGAAGCAGTCAAATCGTTTGGCTTCCTTCCGAATATGGATGAACCATGTGTGTATAAGAAGGTTAGTGGGAGTGCAGTCACATTCTTGGTCCTATATGTGGACGATATCCTAATCATTGGGAATGATGTAGGAATGATTTCATCGGTAAAACTTTGGCTCTCTAGCAACTTCTCCATGAAGGATTTGGGAGAAGCAACCTACATACTGGGTATAAAGATCTATAGAGATAGATCTAAAAGGTTGCTCGGTCTCTCACAATCCATGTACATAGATAAAATACTGAAGAGGTTCAGTATGGAGAATTCCAAAAGGGGTTTGCTTCCCTTTAGACATGAAATTCATCTCTCCAAGGATATGTCTCCTAAGACAGATCAAGAGAGAGAGCATATGAGTAAGATCCCTTATGCTTCAGCTGTGGGCAGTCTTATGTATGCTATGCTATGTACAAGACCTGACATCAGTCATGCTGTAAGTATTGTCAGCAGATATCAGTCTAACCCAGGTGAGGCACACTGGGTGGCAGTTAAGGGCATCCTTAAGTACTTGAGAAGGACTAAGGATTTGGCTCTTATCTATGGAGGAGATGAGCTTAAAGTAGATGGTTTCACTGACTCTGATTTTCAGTCAGATATAGATGATAGAAAGTCTACATCTTGATATTTATTCACCTTAAATGGTGGAGTGTTTAGTTGGAAAAGCTGTAAACAGACTATTACAGCGGATTCCACTACAGAAGCTGAGTATGTAGCCGCCTCCGAAGCTGCCAAGGAAGCTGTTTGGATCAAGAAGTTCATTTCAGAACTTGGAGTGGTTCCAGCCATTGAGTCACCTATACCTTTGTATTGTGACAACAATGGGGCTATAGCTCAAGCCAAGGAACCAAGGTCACATCAGAAATCCAAGCACATTGAAAGGCGTTTCCACATGATTCGTGAGATCATAGAGCGAGGAGATATCAGTATGCAAAGAGTAGCATCTGAGGATAACACCGCAGACCCACTTACCAAGGCTCTTACCCAGAAGGTCTTGGATCGACATCTTGAGAAGATGGGGATGAAGTATGTCACTAATTGGATTTAGTGCAAGTGGGAGATTGTTAGATATGTGCCCTAAAACCAATTGTTCTGTTGAGTTTAGGGTTTTATATTTCATTATTATATCTTGTATGGATCTTTATTCATTTATGATATGGCTATTTTTATCATGTAAACTTGTGTTTAATTACTGTTCATGATAAAGTCCTTGGATAGTATGATAGAGAGTTATATCTCAAGTGTTGAGATAGAGAGACTTATAACTTTCAAGTACATCTATCCTAAACTAGTTCCTGATCATAGGTTTATATATTTGGACGATTATAAACCGTTAAGATTAGCTCAGGTTTTACTAGCTCCATGGGAGGATGGTGAGTCTCGAACCATCTGTGTAGAGACACTATAGTAAACCTGTGGGTGCTTGTTAGAGAACAGGTACACTGAACGTGACCAATTTGAGTACAGCTTATGGAATTCTATTTGTATGTCAAAGGCTGCTCATGTGTATAGTCACAGTTGTAATCCTTAGACTTGAGACACCACTTGTTATCTTATATATGAATTGCTAGAGTTTGATAGTATCTCGTACACCCTTAATCACAAGGATGTAATCGGTGCTCATTGGCCCTAGTGAGTTATGTATGAAGATAGGTGAGTGTGCAATAGAGGATCACCACCCTTAATAAGAAAGGGCGAATGTCTTAGTTAGTTCACAGTTACTATCTCAATGGAGTCTTTGGCCAAAGCAGAAGGTTGCCAAGAAAAGTGTTTCAAGGGCATACCTAATTGAGATTATAATCTGGTGAATTAGTAACGCATGATTAAGTTAGGGTTTGACATGAATCCATACCCAACTAACTTAATCGAGACATTGTTTGGTGAGGGATTATTTATAGCACGAAGGGTTCATTTACACGTTCGTATATTCACCCATACCTAGGGTACGTCATGACATATTGCTAGATGTCACTCATGACTAGTGAAGGCCTAATGATAAGGGTTATCATTGAGGGCAAAATTGGAATTGTTCCAATAGAACCTAAAAATAGAAAGTTTCTATTTTGGGCGACATTGAGATGTCCCCTGCCACTACTAGGTTGGGATGAACCCAAT
>JAESVK010001392.1:1858-16020 GCA_017140935.1 Hamamelis virginiana | reverse complement strand
TGATCCAAAAATTTTACATACATCTACGTGACCCTCCCTAGAGAAATGTTATGAATCCGCCCCTACAATTGGCATTGGTTTTGACTCATAAAAGTAAAAGCATGTACTTTAAATCTTTTAACGATTTTTTTTTTTATTTTAGCTTGAAACAGCGTATAAGTTATAGAGTAGTTATAGCGCATAAGTTATATGATTTGAGTTTTTAGTTAATGCATGATAGGTATTTTGAAAAATTGATTATTGGATTTAGATATTATTCTTGTACATGCCATGTATGCCAAAAATTACAGTGATCTGACAGTCGATTTTTAAAATATATACTGTGAAAAATTATAGCAGTTTTCACCATTGGATATATATTATCATAGTTTTTAATAATTTGTATTTTAAAAACTGACTGTTAAAGAAGATAAATCAGATGATACATAGGATGCTAAATTGAGGGGATTGAATCAATCAAGCCCAATAACATAGCAGTTGACCGATCAATCTAATTATTGGAGCAGCAAGTCTACAGGGATTTGATTTATTAATTCCTTGTCTAGGTTATGTGAATATTTTCTCTTGTATTACAAATAGTAGTACTCTTTGTAACAATGAGATATAAAAATATATATACTCAGAGAATTTCTGTAATTCTTCTTCTCTGTAATCCTACTTAATTTATTTAAGTTTTCATGGTATCAGAGCCTCATGGCTAACACCCTCTCTACGTTTCTTCAATGGCAGAATCAAGTTCCTCTTCTTCTATTACCTCATTTTCAATTCCTAATATTGCACATCTCATCTCCATTAAACTAGACAGATCCAATTACTTGTTATAGGTTTCTCAGTTTCTGCCAGTTCTTCGTAGTCATGATTTGTTGGGCATTGTTGATGGATCTGAAACATGCCCACCTGAGCTTGTCAAAAACTCTAAGGGGAAAGACATCATAAATCCAGAATTTACAATCTGGAACAAGAAGGATCAATATCATCTTAGTTGGCTGAATGCGACCTTATCTGACAATGTGCTTTCTACTGTCTATGGGCTGAACACTTCACGCCAAGTGTGGAATTCCTTGGCAACGCGGTTTGCTTCACAATCGAAGTCGCATATCACACATTTGAAGCGACAATTGCTAAATCTTCACCAAGACACACGCTCCTGCTTTGAATATCTCGAGATAGAAAAATCATGTGCTGCTCAACTTGCTGCTGTAGGTAAGTCAGTAGATGATGAAGATCTTATTTCCTACATCACTAGTGGTCTTACACCTGCATACAACCCCTTTGTTGCAACAATATCATTTGCAACTCGACACTCTTCATTATTTTTTGATGATTTTCGAGAAGAGCTTCTCAATTTTGAGTCACTACTTGCAAGTCAAAGTCAATCCTCTTTACCTGAGATGGGCGGATCTGCCTTTTACACTAAAAAACAATGATACAAACCAGGAAACAAGAACAAGAAGTTTGGTTTTAAACAAAACAAGCCACAACAACAATCTCAAAACTTTGGCAACCGTTCGAATGGTGGCAATCAGAATTTTGGCCACCGTTCAAATGGTGGTCACTTCACTCAGACAAATCAGCAGCCCAATAACCGGTTCCCACTTCAACAGAATCGTGGCCGGTTCTCACTCCAGCAAAACAATAGTTCTTCTACTCCTTTCAACAATAATTGTGCTCCATGTCAAATTTGTGGACGAAGAAGTCATCAAGCTATTGATTGCTATCATCGCATGGATTTTACCTATCAAGGTCGACAACGTCCTTCTCAACTTGCAGCAATGGTAGCTCACACACATGCATCAAATGATCGGCAAACATGGTATGCCGATAGCGGGGCTAACAATCACATTACTGGAGATCTTGAAAATTTGTCGCTGCAAGCTCTCTATAATGGCTCTGAGGACATAGTCGTGGGTAATGGTAGTACCTTACAAATTGCTATTACGGGTTCCACAACTATCACTACTCCCTCTTCTTGCCTTAAATTGAACAATATTTTCTATTGTCCTGCTGCAGCTGCAAATTTACTTTCCATAAATAGATTTGCACGTGAAAATAATTGCCATTTTATACTCACATCCACTCATTTCTTTGTGAAAGACAGCAAATCGGGGGACATTCTATTGCAGGGACGGAGTGAACATGGCCTTTACCCCATCCATCTTGAGCAAAGTTCTAAAAATAAATTAAGGAAATTCACTGCTTTCTTTGGCATCCGTGCTTCTTTATCTATTTAGCATCATCGCTTAGGTCATCCAGCTTCATCCATTATCACACAGCTGCGTACATCTCATCCACTTCCCATCATTGGTCCTGTGGAATTGCCAAATTTGTGTGAACCATGCCAATTAGCTAAAAGCAAGAAACTTCCTTTCTCTCCCTCTACTCATGTGTCCACATGTCCACTTGAACTTATTCACTCTGATGTATAGAGTTCACCAATTATGTCTGTTAGTGGTTATAAATATTACGTCACTTTTATCGACGATTTCTCTAGTTTTACATGGTTGTTCCCATTATGTTTTAAATCTGATGTGTTTACATGTTTTCTTAAATTTAAAAGTCTTGTTGAGAATTTTTTTCCATGAAAATAAAGTATTTTCAAACAGATGGTGGCGGTGAATACTCTAAAATTGAATTTCTACAACTCCTTAAGAAGAATGGCATTATGCATCACCTTTCATGTCCACATACCTCTCAATAGAATGGTGTTGCCGAAAGAAAACATCGCCACATTGTTGACACTAGTTTAGCTCTTCTAGCTCATTCTCATCTCGCTCTTACATATTGGGTGGAAGCCTTCAACACGACCTATCTTATCAATAGACTCCCAACTCCAGTCTTGAAGAAAAGTAACCCATACACAAAACTCTTTAATGTTGATCCTAATTATTCTTTTCTGCGAGTCTTTGGTTGTGCCTGTTGCCCCTTGCTACGTCCATATAACTCCCAAAAGTTAGAATTTCGTAGCATAAAATGTGTTTTTCTAAGCTATAGTTCTAATCATCATGGGTATCGTTGTCTTGATCTTGATTCTAATAGGGTTTATATTTCTCGTCATGTGGTGTTTGATGAACTTTCATTTCCACTTCATGATAAGGCCATGTCTACAATGATGTCCAAAGAGCATGCTTCTACCCCAGTTACCTTGCCACCACTCGCTATGCCCATTCACCTATCCCAAACACCATTAAATCCTAATTCCCCCGAAACCCCCACTCTTTTACCTTCCTCTACCAGCGAGACAAATCGACTTGATCCTTCTCCTAATGATATCACAGAGCCTGTAAAACCTTCTCTTGCAACCCATCATATGACCACTCGCACCCGGACTGGAACGACAAGCCCCAATGATTTCAGTGACTATCACCTTTTCTACTCTACCAAACATCCTTTAAAAGCTTTCCATACTGCCACTATTCCTACTGAACCCACTTGTTATACTCAGGCTATTAAAAATTCTAATTGGCAGGCTGCAATGGGAGCAGAGTTTGATGCTCTTCAGTTAAATGGCACTTGGTCTCTTACTCCCCGTCCTCCAAATAAGAATGTGATTCAAAATAAATGGGTGTACAAACTTAAGAAGAAATTATGGCTCTATTGATCGGTACAAGGCAAGGCTAGTTGCCAAAAGATTTGAGCAACAGGATGGAATTGATTATAATGAAACTTTTAGCCCTATGGTTAAGCCCACAACCATTCATGTTGTGCTCACAATTGCTGTTCACTTTGATTGGCTTATTCGACAATTGGATGTATCTAATGCTTTTCTTCATGGGTCTCTTGATGAAGAGGTTTACATGGAGCAACCTCAAGGTTTCATTGATGCTACTGATCATCCTGATTATGTGTGTCGCCTTCACAAAGCGATTTATGGTCTTAAGTAGGCCCCGCGAGGTTGGTTTACTCGATTATGTGAGTCTCTTCAGGCACTTGGTTTTGTAGAATCACGAGTGGATTATTCTCTATTTACATTTCATTCCCACAACATTCAAATTTTCATGCTCATCTATGTTGATGACATAATTATAATGGGTACACATGGGGATGTCATAACCATGCTCATCCAAAGGTTGAAAGAAGAATTTGCTACGAAGGACTTTGGCTCTTTAAATTACTTTCTTGGAGTCCAGGTCTTTAGAGATCCAAATGGGCTTTATCTTACCCAAACAAAATACATCTCTGATCTTCTTCATAGGGCAAAAATGGTTGGTGCAAAACCATATTCATCTCCTACAGTTTCTAGCTCTTAAATGTCTCAATTTGATGGGAATTCCCTCTCAGATGGCACTGAATATCGACAGGTTGTGGGTGCTCTCCGGTATTGTACTCTTACAAGGCCTGATATCGTTTTTTCAGTCAATCAATTGTCAATTTATGCATTCACCAACATCTGCCCATTGGACAGCAGCGAAACGTGTTCTTCGCTATTTAAGGGTACTATTAATCATGGGTTACTACTTTCTAAAGCCTCTCTACAGTTGTCTGCCTATTGTGATTCTGATTGGGCTGGGGGACCGGATGATCATCACTCCACTAGTGGTTATGGTATCTATCTTGGATCTTCTCTTGTCTCTTGGGGTGCAAAGAAACAACCCACAGTCTCTCGTTCTAGCACCGAAGCTGAGTATCGTTCTATGGCTATTGCAACAGCTGAATTATATTGGATTCGAATGCTACTTAAGGACCTCCATGTCTCTATTCTTTCTCCTCCCACACTATGGTGTGACAATGTTGGTGCACTTGCCCTTGCGTCGAATCCCGTCTTTCATGCTCGAACGAAGCACATTGAGATCGATTACCATTTTGTTTGAGAAAAGGTTGTCCGTAATGATATTTCTACCAAGTACATCTCAACTGTTGATCAAGTGGCTGATGTTTTTACCAAAGGTCTTTTTTTTTCTCATTTTCTGCTGTTACGGGACAAGCTCATGGTTCGTGAACTACCCATTCACTTGAGGGGGGGCTGTTAAGGAAGATAAATCAGATCATACACATGATGCTAAATTGAGGGGATTGAATCAATCAATCCCAATAACATAGCAATTGACCAATCAATCTAATTATTGGAGCAGCAAGTCTACGGGGATTTGATTTATTAATTCCTTGTATAGGTTATGTGAATATTTTCTCTTGTATTATAAATAGTAGTACTCTTTGTAACAATGAGATATAAAAATATATATACACAGAGAATTTCTGTAATTCTTCTCTGTAATCCTACTTAATTCATTTAAGTTTTCACCGACCATCGGATCATTAGAATTTTTGACATACATGGCATATATATATATATATATATATATATATATATATATAATCCAACAGTTGATTTTTCAAAATATGTATTTCACATTAACTAAATTTCCAAATTCCAACATAAACTGATATGTGTACGTACCTACAAGAAAAGAACTCAAGGATTATATATATCTTGAGTTCACATTACACTTAGCAATCTTAATTGTTCATAAATTTTCTAAATAATTCAATGACAATTAGCCATCTTAAGTATATACGGCAACTTAGTATATTAATTTTTAAAGATTTATTCACTGTTTATGTGTCATAATGACATGCATTGGGATAAAATTATTACCAATCATTGCTTCTTTTTTTTTTTTTTTTTTTTTTTTTTTTTTTTTACCTTAAAAGGAGTAGCCTTTTCCCTTCTCTTGATCTCTCCCAAGAATGTGAGATTTGAACTAAGAATACTTTGATTGAAGGTCCTTTTGAATTAGGTTATTTTAAAACATTAGTAACTTTTAGAGTTTAAAATTCCACTTGATCTAAGAGATGAGGTGATAATTACTTTTAGATGACTTGAGGAGTGATACGATGGTAAAAATTTTATACTAAAAGTAAATGTGGGAAAAACTAGGAGGCTCCAACTTTTGCCATAATCACTTCTAATATGAAAATTTTAATATGTGAAGACATGCCTTGAACATAATTTTAAACAGATATGTGAAAAAATAGTTCTCCAAAAGTGATTTTTGAAAAGCTAATGCAAACAGACCGTAAGTTTTTGGTCCCATTAAACACATATCTTTATATTTTTTTTATTCGATTATAATGATTTCGAAGATACTTTGACCATGATGATAAATGAACACTGCATAATGCATATGCCATTCAAGATAGTATGACCAAGACCCTATTTGGAATAGCTTTACCTAAAGTTTCTATTGGAGCTAAAAATTTCATTTGATCTAAAGAGATGTGTAAAAATCACTTCTAATATGAAGGGTATAAAATGGTTGGACAAAGCTAGGCTCCCAAACTTTTGCCACAATCAATTTTAGTATAAAAAAAATTTTAATGTTAAAAGTTGATTTGGACATGACTCTAAAAAGATGTGCGAAAACATATATAATTCTCCAATTAACACTTTTACACAGTTAATACAAATGGGGCCGATGTTTCATTTACTGAATGTTTAGCAACTTAAATAAGAGCATGATGTATAAAATTTTGTATTTTTAATTGAACCTATTGTATGGAGCTTACCAAAGTTATTTTCATTAAGCCTATAAAACCTAAATAATTCACAAGAATTGAAAATATAATCAGTAGTACATAAAGATACCGTTACAAACATGTCTCAATACCATTTCTACTTTTAAAAAGAGGAAAATAAACTACTAAAATTTTCTCTATCCAAGCTTCAACTTATATGCATATATCTGTTCAAACTATAAAAAAAAAAAACAATGACTATATATAATTATGACTTTAAACTCTATTACTACTAGAATAAAACAATTCGAGAAAGTTTCAGGAATTCAACAACCTTAGAGAAAAATTACATGAAAATATGGATACGGAGAAAAGTACATGTGTTTTTCTACATCTATTATTGGTATAGAAGTGTATGCTTTAATTTCAAGACAAAACTTCGGCAGTATTTTGTCTGCTTTTGCAATATTCCCAAATTTTTACCTGTAAAAATTATAATTATATCCAAACAACATTACAATCTTGCAAAAGTATGAAGCTAAACCTCAATTAAACAAATGTATATTAGAAACTCAACAACTAGAAGAATAGTATAAAGATGCAAAAGTGTCTTTATCAATCTTGCAATAGAACAAGCATGAGAGATAAAGAAAATCCAAAACTTTAAAAGATTCAAACCAAATCAAAGCTTAAAAAAATGGAAGATAAGAGCTTGACCAATGTAAAGCTGGGCCCCTAATCTTGTTCATACAATGACACCAACCTCGAGACGAAAATCCGATAGAGGGTCTCTGTCCACCTTCAACCCCCGAAAACTACAAGAATTACAGATATCCCAACCAATCAATACCATATATATATATATATAGAGAGAGAGAGAGAAAGGGGTTATTAATTACCAGGGTAGCGAAAAAATGTCGCCAATGGGGTCACACTAAAACCTTAAAGCCACTAGGGATGCACCATACAACCTTCTACAATTATTAATTACATTGACTTGATCAATCATAAATCAAATGAAGCACAATCTACATAAACAAACTATTATATATATTATAGAAATAGAAAACATAGCTTGCGAGTGAGTGATCATAATGCTGGAGGTTCTGCTTCTTGGGGTGCAGTCTTGGTGCTATGGGCTGTTGTGTAGAGTTTAATCATACAATTTTAGAAAATCCTTTATGAAAACAGGTTTGGAGTTGGGGTTGGTCGGTATGGCATCTGTAGAGATGGAAAAAATTCTACCCAATCACAAATTACCACATGGCTTAAGCCAATTAAATCATGACCAATTAAAATGTGTCATGTGCCATCAAATGGACCCACTAAGATACTCTAAAGGCAAATAAGAAATCGCCAAGTGTCTTATTTTACATAGGCTTAACAAATTACAATTAGCCATGTGTTTTAAATATGTGATTAAGTGGACAAATCAAATCTTGCCACCTATCACATTTGTCCAATTAAGGATAATTATTTAAAATTAGTATTTATCCTTATCATTCATTAAATAAGGATAATTATTAAAATAAATAATTATCTTTGTCATCCAAGTGGAGTAAACCAATCAAATGGCACCACATGGTCAAATGAGAATGCCTTCCAAATAATTAATATTTATACTTACAAATTAAATAAATAAATAAGGATAAATATTAATTTAAATATTTATCATTGTCATCCAAGTGGAGTAAACCAATCAAATGGTACCACATGGTCAGATGAGAATGACTCTCAAATAATTAATATTTATCTTTATAAATTAAATAAATAAGGATAATTATTAAGAAGTCCATTCCTATCCAAACTCTCTGCTCCCTACCACTATAAATAGGGGTGGCCTCCAAATGTTGTAGAAGAATTTTGAAGCAAAGAAGCTCTCTCAGACTGAAGCATCAAAGCCCTGAAGAACTTCCCAAGCATCAAAACCTTCAAGTTGAAGATCAAATCCCTTCAAGTTGAAGAATAAACCGTTCAAGTAAAGATCCAAAGACTTCAAGTTGAAAATCAAGCTCTAAGCCTTTCAAATTGAAGATCAAGTTCAACAAGTCCTTAAAACAAGCCAGATTCAAGAATACGTGATCATCACCCTTGAATCGAGAAATCTTCCACGAGAAGAATCAGAGGATTTTTATCTTTTGTAAAAGATCAACAGAGATTGTACTTCACACTTTTTAAATATAAATCAAAATCGACATTTGTCTACTCTCTTTTCGGTGTTTATTTAAAAGCACGAAATTTGTGTGTACAGCATCATGGCAATCACATATCACCCAATCATAGAATTTTTTTCCATAACTTCAACAAAAACCATGAGAGCACTAAACAGGTATCAAATAATGGAATTTAGAAACAAGAACAACACTAAACAGATATCAAGTAGAAATATGAAACAGATAAACTGGGACAGTTCTTTCAATTTCAAATAATGCTGATCTTAAAGATGAACAGATTAAAGCTCATGAAAAAAAAAAGAATACAGGAAGTTTATACCCAAGAAAAACATAAATAGGACATATCATCAGCTAGACTAAACCATATGTAAATATACCATGTGAAGAAAAAATAGATTTATAATAATATATACTCATCTAACCTAAGTAGATCTCAAAACATATAATAGCATCACATATAAATATTTTTCAAAAAAGGTGTGCATATTTACCCAGATGCATTACACATCCTTGAGTTTTGAGTTAGATAACGATGATGAACTGAATATGACACATAATAACTTTGAAGGGGCAAAAGAAGAAAAAAAAAAGGAAAAAAGAAAAAAACAAGAACTGGTGCCCAAGACATCTAATTGATGCATTATTTTTGTGAGCAGTTTGCCCATTTGTAAGACCTCTATATTCATACAATATGACACTGCTGGAAGTGCTTCATCAATTGCATCACCTAGCGATAGCTACCTAGGATAACCAAATGGTGTCTAGAAGAGAAGATCAGAAGATCTACCATGAGTAGAAAATAAATATAAATTACAACAAAAAGTATGAAGCTTACAAAAGTTTTTTGAAGATCTACCATGAGTAGAAAATAAATATAAATTCCTCACCATGACCATGGTGAATTCAAGCCACCTTGTCTTTTCCAGTCCCAGGATACTTGGGTTTTTCCAGTCTGAGGACAGCATCCTGTCAAAAAGGCCCCCTTCAACCCACACCCCCCCCCCCCCCCCCCCCCACCCCAAACAATAAAAAACTACATAAAAAGAAGACATGTAGAACCTTACCTCTGTTTGATTTTTGATCGTGTAGAAGTATCTCGTTATAACAAGTATCCTTGAATGAGGTGATCACAAAGATCTTGACAGCACACTACAATAATATGGTGACCACGCATTAATCATCAATAGAGTGAGTTTTTATATTAAACACCTAATCATACCCAAGCATGGAGGAAATTTCCTAGCTAAGAGGGCTAATTCACTATACAACAAGTAGCTAGTCACATACCCTCTCTAATCAAGGATAGTAGCCCTTCTAAGCATGTGTTTGCCACTTTTGGAAGTCGTTGTGCACATAAACCAATTGCAGCAACAGTATCAGCAGCAAATCTCCTGTCTGGATCTCTAATATAGTCCTAGCAACACATTAAAGGATTAATTCAAGCACATAAAACCCATGAAAATAACTAACATGTAATTGTTTGCAATGAAAAATTATAATAATAAAATGCAATGTAAAGCCAAAGTCTTAACAACTAAAAAATATTGCATGAAGTTCTTAGAAAACTATATGTATTTACATTTGAGTATTAGTAATAGTTTTTCTCTCCTAAGGAAAAAAATCCTTCTCTGTTTAAGTGTTTTAATTAGTCCTAGAAAGAATCCAAGATTCTAACTATAAATAATTTTAGTTTCCAAAGGCTTCTATATCTCTTAACTTGAATCGGAGAAAGTATTCACATTAGCTTTTACACATGGTATCAAGGTATAAGCCAAATTATTAGTCCCAAAATTTTGAGTGAGCACCTCTATTATTCTATAGACAAATTTTGTAGAAATAAACTCTTTCAAAGTTCTTGCATCGGAAGAAGTCATTCCAAACTATTGAAAGGTGCCACTGCAATGAACCTGCTCCAAGATTAGAACTACTCTAATCTTTGCTTGGTAAGGGAAATGAGACTCCTCTAACTATCCTCCTTATCTTTACATTACGCATTAATTTTTTCAAGCTCGTCAGTCCTCCCAAAATTGAACAATTGTACAAAAATCCTAGCATCATCATCTTTCAAAACCATTTTGGTTTATTTAGATTCCAAAAGTTCTAGCAACCCGAGTCTTATATTTCAGCAACTCATTTGCTTTATACTCATAAACCCTCACCTTGTTGAACCATTTTCCATCCATAAACCCTAACCCTGAATCTAGTACTTGATTGCACACAACACCCTTTTCCATCTCAAAAGCTGTCTTAATTCCATTTATTCCAAGGTAGACGTAGTGATGTAAAATTTCACACAATTTAGTCATTAGTGTGATACCTGAAACAAAATAATCTGCATTGAATGACTTAAGCCTGAAACAGCCATAATTTCTCCAAAACTAAAAACTGAAGTATTGTAACAAAATAATCTGCATTGAATGACTTAAGCCTGAAACAGCCATAATTTCTCCAAAACTAAAAACTGAAGTATTGTAACACAACATTTCAAAGAGAGAAGTAAAAAAAATCAAACACAATAGAACATGCAAGATCATCTCAAAATGAATATCATTCTCCTGCTATATCTACAAACTGAAGTATTGACTTCTGAAAGATTGTATAGTGTATCATAATTACAAGCAAATTAAAAGGGTTCTATTTGGCCTTAAAGATACTAGTTTGAATCTTAAGTTATTTTAACAGTGAGCACCACTTGTGCCTCTTCCTTGTTCATAAAAAATGGATAACAGTTATAAGCATTTAAGCAACACAATCTTGAATAAATATAAGCAATTTTGTATCCTCTACCTTTGAATACCATCTGTGAAACCAAATTCCTTTCCCAATGGTTTTAAAGAAACACTAGACATTTAAAAAAAAAAAACCTCAGATATGCCATACCTTCAAGGATGGGATAAGAGCATAGACTTCATGAATAGTTTCTGGACAAATGTTGGCAATTAGGCATATCTGCAGTCAAAATTAAAATCAAGAGCACTGCATGACTTTCAAGAATTAAGTAACTTGGGTTGAGAGTGAAACCTCGCCATCGGAAACACCATGTTTTGAAAGAGTCCTATTGGAGTTAAGGGTTCAACAGCAAATGGACCATTAAAAATAATGTCACGTAATATGAGCAGTGACAGGTATTCTTGTATAAAAAGCGGCTTTAAAAAAAAAAAAGCAAAGAAAAGGAAAAGGATACTCGAGAACTCGTCTAACAGACTGGGGACTTGTATAATGGCCACCAGTTTTGGCATACTGCAGGCCCTGTCAAAGGATCTGAAAGCAAGAAACTAATTAAAGCTCTTCGCACATTCTTAAGTCTTAAATAACCCAGGCCATTGTTCAAAACTAAAATATATAGTAATATATGTTTCTCACAAAGGAATTTTGATTGTCGGATCCTCAGACAATATGAGCATCTGCTCCTCCTGGATTCCTTCTAAGATTTGTGCAGCCTCACAGTCCATCAGGCATTTGGAATTCTTTGGAAGTTCTGCAAAAATCACATACAGTGATAGTAATTTAGTTATCGATATCCTACTAAAACACATATCCTATTTGACAATGGGTTAAAAAATAAACTTCTCCTAAACAAACAAAATCTCCCCTAAGATCACATACTTTAGTACTATCCACAGAATACCTGAGGCTGGTGGTGAGACATTATAAAGAATAGTATAAAGAATTTATTCATCCTGAGTATTATGCACTCCATCATAAACCTACACCAAAAGTACCAATAATTACATCAATCAAATTGATATGGTTTTGCAGGGTCATTTGCGCTATCCCATTATGAAGGGTGTAAAAATACAGGTTTCATTGAGGGATAATCCACTCCATATATAAAAGGATAGAAATAAAAAAATACCTCCTCAGATAAGGGAATATTTGAGTTAATTAGCACTCCAAAGGGCATGACCGTAAAATATTACCATCTAGTCCAAAAGAAACCTTAAGAACTGTTTGGTACATTCTCCATTATAAAAAGAAACTACAATAAAACCAAGTGCAATCTCTTCAATAGTTTAATTGTGAACATGTCATATTCTATTGGAAATTGACCAGTTCAATCTGAATTCCGAATCAAAGACCAAAGAAAAACAAAATCTAATGGTAGAATTTTGGCAAAAAGCAAATGAGCATATGTTAAGCATCATTAAACCTTGTGATACCACATGCAAGCTAAACAGCAGAACATCAAAAAAAAAAGAAATTCTGTGAGACATTAAACATGCATTCCCACCTCAACCACATCAGGCCGGCCCTGACCAGATCTGTTTCAATTCAGCAATCAACACCAGCTGCAAATAGGAAGAAATTAATGTTGAAACCATAAATTTTTTTTTTTTTTTTTATTTTAAAAGAAACACCACCCATCATTCTTGAAACAACTCCAAATCCACCTTCTTTTCTCTTTTTCGTTCTCAATGAAATGTGGATAAGTTTATGAGTAAAAAAGAGAGAAATTAAGTGAAGCCAAAATATTTTAAAATTGAAAACGAAAATTAAGTTTAGAAATTTTTTTACATATAATGAAAATAAAAATCATTTTTGCAGGATATAAATGCCCTAATTTACCAGGAGATAGACACAATAGAAGCCAAAAAACAATAGAAGAAAGGAAATTTACCAAATATGAGTTCGAGCAGACTTGTGGATGGATTGGTCAATTAAATGAGTAAATTGTAAATTCGATTTTGAGGTCGTGTTTCCAGATTCAGTGTTCTAGTTCGGGGCATTATAGAGAATAAAGAACTCAAGAAGTAGAGTACTATTTAACTAATGAAATAAAGCTGAAAACTTTACCCTATATATGTTTGATTCTTGGGAGAAAAAAAATGAAAGTAAAGAAAATAAATGCTTAGAAATTAGAAACAGAAAGCATCTTAACTTATCCCAAACCTCTAATCTCACCAGGCGAGTTTGATGAAGTCCTAAGAGATGAGAAGAGGTTGAAATCTTCTTTTTCATTATATGAGTTGAAAAGTTCCGTAGATGAGAAGAGTAGCCAGCGAAATCAGTGCGAAATCAGGCCAATCTTCATCGGTAGCCATGAATCTGTAAATGAGAAGATCGAGTAACCTTAAGAGAGAGATCATGAGATCGAAGAGGCGCAAGAGGGCAAGAGGGCAGAGAGAAGAGGAGGGTTTTTTGTTGCCTAAGACGAGGGTTTACAAATCTCTTGTGAAAAATCTGCAAAATTACGAGGGTTTTTAGACCACCCTCATCTTTTCCTTTTGCTCAATGTTGCCGTAGCCTATTTTTGTAGTAGTGACGGCGGGGTTCCGGCAGGGAGAAGCAAGGATTCCGGCAGGGAGAAGCTAGTTTTCCGATGAGTGCTCCATGGCAGGGAGAACCTAGGATTCCGATGAGTACATGCTCCACGGCAGCAACGGCGCGCGGGGGAGAGAAAGAGTGATCGAGGCAGAGAGAGGAGTGATCGATTTGGAGAGAGAAAAAGTGATCGAGGTGGGAGAAATAGCGCCAAAATAAGGATATCAAAACGTCATTGTTTTGATATATCCTAATTAAAAAAAAAAAAAAAAA
>JAESVK010001391.1:0-16866 GCA_017140935.1 Hamamelis virginiana | reverse complement strand
TTTTTTTCCTTTTCAGTCAATCTCTGTATTCTAGGGTTTCTTTTTTAGGGTTTCAGCAGGTGTTTGTAGAGAATGGAGGAGAATCCAAGAGACTTTGTCAAGTTCTTCAACAAGAAGAAGAGAATCAAGCAAAAGATTTTGGTTTCAGAGGCATGGATTATGGGATCAATGACTTACCAGATATCACTTTGTTCCCCACCACCAAACCAAACGCAAGCTCTCTATCTCTTTCTATATAAATATGTTCGTGCATGTACGCTATTTTCTTGTGGTGTTTGACTGTTTGTGTATGTTATTTTTTTTTTATTTTTTATTCTTTCTTTCGTCTACAAACATGTTTCTTTCTATAGATCTGAATTAACAACCCAAGACCATGCTTGTTTGCTTTATTTTTCTGTCCTTATTTTTCTTCTCTCTTTGATAAAATGCTTAAATGGAAAAAGAAATTGTATGTGTAA
This sequence comes from Hamamelis virginiana, assembly GCA_017140935.1. Lineage (NCBI taxonomy): Eukaryota > Viridiplantae > Streptophyta > Magnoliopsida > Saxifragales > Hamamelidaceae > Hamamelis > Hamamelis virginiana. The sequence goes on along the minus strand of JAESVK010001391.1, from coordinate 16,408 downwards.
TGTGAATTAGACTGAACTGTGCCAAATGCAGCATATATTTATTATATTAATATTTCTTTGTATTTTTATTTTATTTGTGTTATGTCTCATATATCTTTGCATAGATTGAACTTCAATTCATTGGAAATTCAACACCAGATATTGAGCTGATCAGGAATTTATCAAGGTGGTCTATAGAAAAATATGTTGTGAATGTATCACTTATTGTGTTTTGCAGTTACTGCTTTTCTATATATTGATTTTTGGCCTTAAAACTTGGTAAAATCTCAGCCGGGAAAGAGTTGGGTGGTTGGGTGGGGTTTAAACATTTGCTCTGAACACTGGTTAAATATTCAACTGTATAGCTTTATGAGTAATTGTGCATGTGCAAGCTTTTCGGCTTCTGTCAGTTCCTTCTGGTGACTACTTTCAGTTGCTTGTTTCTTCATTAAATTAGGTGTTCCTTTTGCTAACTTGTTCGAAACCTCAATTATAAATGTCAAAGTATGGCCATTGCCTCTTCAAACAGCGAAATCCTACCTTTTGAATGGGTTTAAACCTGGTAGGCCTGTTGGATCAATATTTTCTTAAATAAATGTACCTAAGATTTTTTAGTTTATCTAGCATTGGAGTTTTTGAATTTTATCTAATTGACTGTTTCCAGCTTATAGACATACTTCTTCCTTAATAAGTTACTAGGAAAAACCCTACATATTATGATGGACTACCATATGAAAGGTATAAAATGGCAACTTTAAGGAGGAAATTTAAAGTTATACCTAAAAAGTGTGAATATTAAGCGTGTAATACTCTTTACAGGCTTGAAAAAAGAACAGTTTTGGTTCTTGTGTTATGGCCAAATATATCATTTCCCATTCATTCCAAGGAAATTTTCACCTTTCTTAATGGCAGGCATTTGTGAATCATGTTCTTACATTGTGTGGTGCTGGGTATTTTGTAGGTATGTTTGCACCATTCTACTTCATTGCATACATGTCCTTCCAGATGTCAAGCCCCGGCGGCTGCAGGGGCAGGGTCGTCTACTGGGCATATTAATCAAGTTGAGATCATGGAACCTACAGTATTAGAAGATGGTTCAGAAATGGAGAATAGAATTGGTGGTACTCAATTAATGGTTGTAAATAATAATGAAGAGGTGAATTTTTCATTAAGAGAAGTGCATAAATGCATTGGTAGATTTTTTTTATGAACAGAGTAATGATTTTAATGCTGCTAAATCCCCTGCTTTTGAAGCAATGCTAAATGCAGTTGTTAGTTGTCCTCAGATTGTTAATAAGATTCCTAGCAGTGAGGAGTTGAGTGGGCAAATTTTTCAAGACGAAGCGAAAAAAGTTGAAGAATATGTGAATGGTGTTAGAAGTTCTTGGGCATTGACAGGATGCAGCTTTTTATTCGATGGATGGACTGATGAAATGGGGCGAAAGCTAGTTAATGTGTTAGCTGATTGTCCAAAAGGCCCTATATATATTGGTTCGTATGATATTTCAGCTTCTTTTGATGGGGATCTAAATGCATTGCAATTAGTGATTGATGAAGTGATTGAGAAAGTTGGGGTGGAGAATGTGGTTCAAATCATGACTTATTCAACATCAGACTGCACGGAGGCTGCTGGCAGGCTACTAAATGAGAAGCACAAGACTATTTTTTGGACAGTAAGCGCATCTCATTGCTTGGAGCTTATGTTAGAGAAAATTGGGAAAATGGGTCACATAAAATCGGCACTAGAAAAGGCGATGACAATGACAAAATTCATTCATGGCCATCCAAATGTTTTGGGGCTAATGAGAAACTATACAGATAGCCATGACCTAGTTAAGCCCTGCAAATATTCTAAGCTAGCAATGCCCATTTTGAAAAGATGAAGATTAGTATTTGCTGTTGATCATAGCCAGTTAAGCACACTTGCGTACAGTATGCCCATTGGAAACTTGGATAATTTGGATTACATGAAAGACTTTCAAGAATCTGAAATGGTAATGAAACCATAAGGCTGAAGATCAATGTGCTAATTGTCGTGGGTCTGGGGCCATGGCTTTGTAAACGTTAAGCGAGTTATGCAGTTAGAGGAGAGATGGTTTCTTTTTGAGACCCCAGGTTTTCTACAGGAAATATCAGTGAACGGGGGTTTCCAATTTGAAAAAGGTCCACTGCCCCATGGAGTGGGAATTAGAATGTTGCAGACGATGTGGATTGAAATGTGGAAATGTATTTCTCTCTGAAAATATACTTCTAGTTGTCAATCATGAATGAAGAAATGTATTTTCTTGAGTTGTGCTGTGTGTGAATTCATTTGAATTGTAAAGGTTGAATTTAATGGAAATATTAAAGAGAGGATTTTCAATGTCCCAACCATACACTAAACCATAATAGTGGCAGGTGGTATATAGTTTTGATCGGCTTGTTTTACCATTATTTCTCTCTTATTTTCAATACACCAATGTGGGTTGAATATTTTGAAAAACCGATTATTGGATTAGATACATTTCTTATGTATGTCATGTATACCAAAAATTACAGTAATCTAACGGTCGGTTTTTTAAAAATGTCATCGTGAAAAATTATTATAATTGGAAACAAAATCAGTTTTTTACAATGAGATTGTTTAAAATGTAGCCGTCGGATTAATATGATTTTTAGCATCTATGAATTGCAAAAGAAAAATATTTAATCCAATTATCGGTTTTTCAAAATATTCGATCCAAATTTTTGTTTTGAGAACGAGAGATAGAAATAGTGGTACGGCGAACAGTTGAGCACCTAATGCTATTCTAATGTTTATCCAAAAAAAAAAAAAGAGTATGGTCTATCCATATATATTTGCAACAGTGGAAATTCAACTATGGTGCATAAAACATAAAGGGCCAGTATTTGAAACCATGTTTAACCCCCTTTCTACATTGTTGGCAGCCATTGCTGCATACTTCATTATTGGCAAAAAACTGCACATTGCCTGGTAAATTAAATTTAAATCTAACTTTCATAGCCATCATACATGCGCAAAACACAGACACACACACAAAAATAGTCAGTGGTTTAATGTTATAAAGTTTTTATAACATTAAAATACACAGGAATGGGCAACATTTTTTAAATGTACATTGGGAGGGGAAGGGGAAGGGGAAAGGGAACTAGTTCTTGTACATTGGAACATTTTTTGTTTTAAATGTTTTTCAATTGTTGGGTCTTTCAAAATGTATGTCAAAGAACTGTTTAAAGTTGTGAATAAAGGTTTCCATTTTTGTATGGTTGAGAATTATTTAAAATTAGGTCTTTCAAAATTTTTCCAATAATTTTATTCTACTAATTTTTTTATTTTTTTTGGCCAAAATTTTTAGCAAGGGCCATTGATCCTCACTAAAGGTATGTTGGTCATTGCTAAAGAGTCTATTTTAGTAAGGTTCAAGGTCGTTGCTAAAGGCTTTAGCCACATTATGCTTTAGTAATGCCTAATAAGGGTTGGCCGATCCTAACTAAAGATTTTAGCAACCCAAAATTGGGTTTTAGTAAGGATTTTCGACCCTTGCTAAAGGCAATTTTTCTTGTAGTGATACTAATTTATCTTCTCAATATATAAATCATTCAATGGTTGACATCACTTCCTTTATGTTTTAGGATGATCTTGTTTGACCTTTCTCAAAAATCCTAGTACGGTTGTCATAGTGGTGTTACTAATAGATTCGATCTTGACTGGATTCTCTACTATAATGTATGTTGCATTTTTAATTATCCACGAGGTCCGATTTTATATCATTAGGTTCCTAAAAATTTTAAATTCTTTTGTCTTTTTGTGATATGTTAAAAATACCATTAAACCTGATGGTATAAAATGCTTATGCTAGGGACATATGGATATATAATCTTATTTATTTATGATTAAATTTTCATCCAGCTTCATTTGTAGGAAAATTATATTTGGGAAGTTATGCATACATAAGACGAGGAAAGTATGGACTCGATCTTTGTTAGAAAAATAATAATATGTATTATCTAGAATTGGATAATATTGTGTCAAACAATTATTTAAAAATAAAACAGATTATATATCAATTCTGTAAAGTACAAAATTATATACCAATTCTAATAATAGAATAAGATGAAGAATAAGAAGACTACTTGAATAATAATTCTGTCAAACCATAAAATTATTCAAGTAACAAGTAGATAGAAACATAATGTATAAAATACTTAAAATAAATAACTTTCAAGTTTTTAAGAATATGAAGCGGAAATAAATTTGATCAAGGCAAGTGTTGAACACTTTATCCTTAAGACAGAATACGCCCCTCCTATTGGTGCTTAAAGTTTGACGGACGTTTGTTGCCTCCTAGGATACAATGATCATGCCTGCAGAGGAAGCACTGCAATATGCAGACACAACGAACCAGAACAATGCATATCTCTCTCTCTCTCCAGAATGTATGTAGACAATGATAGAAGACTCGATGAATTGAGTTAATTAGACTCTAGACCTGTGGTCTATTTATAGACTAACTAGTGCCCCTTCGTGAAATGCAGAAGGGCACCAATAGAGACACAACCCTGTGAAGAGCTGCAAAACCAGACACAACCCTTTACCATTGCAGAACAGTCATGACTGTTCTGGGGAGCTGCATAGTCATTCTGGGTTGGCCCAAAAAGATAATGGACTTGGTTTAAATGGCCCCACCCAACCCGGACCGGGCCGGTTCGGACTAGCGCACGCGTGTGGTTTGGATGAAGCCCAAGTTTGGGTAGGCCCTCACAAAACTTTGATAGCCGTTGGGGCCAAACCCATAAATCCAATGTAAGAGTATATAAGCACACAAGCTACCCACTTTTATTCAAAGTGGGACAAAAATGACTATCACCTTCAACCATTTTAAAATGGGTGATTTTAAACTACAATTTCTCATTCAAAACATTAGTATTTTGAGCTTATTAATACAGTACATTAATCTCCTTTTTGAAATGAATGCATTCCAATATGGGCTCACTTCAAAAGGCTAGTAGGACCCATATTAAATAAATCTAAAGTAACTTATGCTCAAAATATAACAACCTCCCACATGAATGAAAATTGACTGGTTTACTATGAATATAACAAATGTTGACTCAAGAGAGAGATATAAGAAGAGTGCCCGTATCAGGAAAGGTAGCTTACAGCCTTGAACCTTCCTTAGTGAAAGACTATCAGATTTGCTAGCTAATTAATGAACATGATGTCTTGAACTGTTCAGCTCTTTTGTGCAAACCAAGACAATAGAATTCATACGATTTCCTTTCGGACATTTTTTGTCCTCATGATTGTGTTCATTTTGGCCTTGAACAAACTTGGTTTTCATTAGTGCTCTACAGAATTTTAGCTTTATCATTCTCATAGAAGTGGCCCCTTCTACACTCATATAGGTGAATCTTATTAAGAGTATCTTGCTATACCTCGCTTGAATAATTCAAGATATAAGAATCATTAAAAGCTTAGCTTATCCTGATTCCCACTACAGGCATCACAGTCTCATCATAGGAATAGGTAAGAGAACTCTCTTCTTAGTGATAATTCTGAGTCACACATAATTAGGTTGTCCCTTCTGAACATAGATCTTGGGATCTCCAGTCAGCTGGGTTGGTTTTCCATTATGGTAACTCTTAAGTTTTAGTCTTTAAGCTCATTCCCCTCGATGAATTATATATTTGCTCTCTAGTCAAATCTTTAGTTAATGGATCCGCTAGGTTATTTTTTGACTTTATATACTCTATGGAATTTGAGAGCAATTGTTTTACGGTATTATGTCTTCGACGTATATGTCGAGACTTACCGTTAAATATATCATTATGTGCCCTTCCAATAGCTTATTGATTAACAAAATAGATACAGATAGCTGGCACAGGTTTTGACCACATTGGAATGTCTTCTAAGAAGTGTCGAAGTCATCATGCTTCTTCACCAGCTTTATCTAAAGTTATAAACTTAGATTCCATTGTGGATCTAGCAATGCACGTTTGCTTGGATGACTTCCATGACACAGCTCCACCTCCAAGAGTGAATACATATCCACTTGTGGATTTCGAGTCTTTTGTATTAGATATCCAATTTATCATCAGTATACCCTTCAAGTACAGTTGAATATCTGGTAAAGTGCAACCCATAGTTTAGAGTGTATTTCAAATATCTTAAAACTCTAACTATTGCCTTCCAGTTGTCTAATCATTTATTACTAGTATATCTACTCAATTTACTTATTGAGTAAGCTATGTCAGGTGGAGTACAATTCATTAAGTACATCAAACTTCCAATAATTTAGGAGTACTCTAGTTGAGATACAACTTCACCCTTATTTTTCGACAAATGTAGATTAATTATATTTACCGGTGTTAACACAGGATTACAATCAAACTGATTAAATTTCTTTAGTATTTTCTCAATGTAGCAACACCCATGTCTTCAATGTCGAAATTCCTGGTTGACATCTTTTTGGTAGCAGTAATGACACCATTATTACTTCCAATAATAAGCATATCATCCACATAGAGACAAACAATGACATAATTATCAGCAGTTTTTTTGATATAGACACACTTGTCACACTCATTGATTTTGAAACCATTTGACATCATGACTTTGTCAAATTTTTCGTGCCATTGCTTTGGAGCTTGTTTTAATCCATAAAGAGATTTTATAAGCCTACAAACTATCCTCTCAAGTATGATTTTGCATGATAAATTCAATTTCACTATTAATAGCCTCTTTCGAAAGAGGTGCTTCAGGAGTGGACATAGCTTTATTGAAGCTTTGAGGCTCATTTTCCGACAAATAAGTTAGAAAATAAAGACCAAAAGATTTTAATTTCTTTGCCCTCTTACTACGTCTAGGTTCCTCCTCAATTTGATCTTCATTATCACCATTCGCAGTATCATAAGTTCTTTAAAGGGAACTATTCTCTTTTGAAGTAGAACTTATTTCACGTGAAGTATTGTGTGGAAACACATGTTCAAAAAATTATGCATTTCTAGATTCAATAATCATATTTACATGTATATCAAAAATATCAGATTTATGAACAAGAAATCGATATGCACTACTATTTTGAGCATAGCCTATAAATATACAATCAACAGTTTTAGGTCATATCTTAACCTATTAGGAGTAGGAACAACTACTTTAGCCAAACACCCCCACACTTTTTAGAATTTATAGAAAGGCTTTCGACCTTTCCATAATTCATAAGGTGTTGTGGTTGTGTTCCGATGTATTTTTTGAGAATATAATTTGCAGAAAGCAAAGCTTCCCCCCACAAGTTCGGAGGTAGACCAGAACTTACATAGCATTCATAATTTTTTTTAAGGTTCTATTTTTACGTTCAACAATACCATTTTGCTGATGTCAATATGGTGCAGTGGTTTGATGTATGATCTCGATCATGGTAAGAGCAAAACTCACCAAAAGGATCAGAATCATATTCGCCACCTCTATCATTTCTTAGGACCTTTATCTTTTTGCTAAGTTGATTTTCAACTTCGTTCTTGATATGTATACACATGTCTAATGCTTCATCTTTACTTCTTAATAAGTTAACATAACAACATCTAGTGCTATCATCTATAAAAGTAATAAAATACTTTTAACCTCCTCTAGTTTGAACAAACTTTAAATCACATATATCACTATATATCAAATCTAGAGGGTCAGTACTTCTTTCAATTGAATTAAAAAGAAGAATTTGTTAATTTTGCTTCCACACAAGTTTCACATTTATGATTTGAATCAATAGTAAACTTAGGCAAATAATCCATGTTAACTAATCTACGCAAAGTATCATAATTAACATGTCCTAGTCTACAATGCCAAATACGAGAAGACTCAACAATATAAGCAGAAGATGTAATTTTATTAATCTTAGGAATAATAGGAACAACATTCATCTTAAATAACCCATTATGCATATACCATTTCCCCTCATACATCCCATTCTTGATAAGTATAAACTTATTATACTCAAAAACCAATTTAAAACCATTTTTGCTCAACAACGATCTAGACACAAGATTCTTGCGAATATCTGTCACATGCAACACATCATTCAAAGTAAGCTCCTTTCCAGAAGTTAACATTAAGATTACTTTCCCATAGCCTGCAATGTTAGAAGAAGAGGAGTTGCCCATATAAAGTTGTTCTTTATTATCCATAGCTTGATAAGTAGAAAACATCCCTTTATCTGAACATTTGTGGCGAGTAGCTCCAGTATCCACCCACTACTCTTTTATATTATGCATCATATTTACTTCAAATACCACAACAACAAGATACATGTCACCCATTGTATCTGAAAAAGTCTCCACTTCTGTTACATTAACTTGATCGAGCATTCTTTTTGGTTCCTTGGTTCTTTCGATGACGACAATCCTTTGCACGATGTCCCGGCTTGTCACAAACAAAGCACTTTCCTTTGAACCTCTTTGGATTGCTACCTTGGTTTTCTCCCTTAGACCCTTGAGAGCTTTGTCTTCTACTTTTTATTATTATTATTATTCTTTGGCGCTTGCTCTACTATATTGGCTTTTGATTCTATTGGATTTTTTCCGTTGTTCTTTTCAGAATTTCGATTGTCTTCTTCAATCCTTAATCTTCTGATCAAGTCCTCAAGACTCATCTCTTTGCGCTTGTGTTTCAAGTAGTTTTTGAATTCTTTTCAAGATGGAGGTAATTTTTCAATTAAAGCAACAACTTGAAAAGATTCACCTAAAGACATACCTTCGGCATGAATTTCATGTAAAACAACTTGAAGTTTTTGTACTTGACATATAACAGTCTTGGAGTCTACCATTTTGTATTCAAGGAATCTGCCCACAACGAACTTTTTCAGCTCAGCATCTTCCGTTTTGTACTTTTTGTCCAAGGAGTCTCATAGTTCCTTTGCAGTTTTTATTGGACAATACACATTATATAATATGTTGTCCAATGCATTAAGGATATAGTTCTTGCACAAAAAATTAGAGTGTTTCCACACTTCTAATGCAGTGATAGTAAGCCTATCAGTCTCACCCTCTTTGAGAATAGGGGCATCTTCATAAAGAAACCTAGCCAAATTCAAAGTAGTGAGATAGAACAACGTTTTCTGTTGCCATATCTTAAATTCAGTGCCATTGAATTTTTCACGTTTCTCCCCATGTGCAGTAACCGATGTAGGAGTTGGGATTCATGCCACAACAAGAGGCATAATCACAGTGTTGCCACTTTCGTTTGCCATTTCTGTATATCCAGAAATTCAAGAACGAATTTAATAAAATATAAACACTTATTTTTAAAACACAATATTAATCCAAATTCTAAATAGTATTCTGTCTTAAGATTGTTAGAAAAATAATAATTTGTATTATCTAGAATTGGATAATATTGTGTCAAACAATTATTTAAAAAATAAAACAGATTGTATATCAATTTTGTAAAGTACATAATTATATACCAATTCTAATAATAGAATAAGATGAAGAATAAGAAGACTACTTGAATAATAATTCTGTCAAACTAGAAAATTATTCAAGTAACAAGTAGATAGAAACAAAATGTATAAAATACTTAAAATAAATAACTTACAAGTTTTCCAGAATCTGAAGCAGAAATAAATTTGATCAAGGTAAGTGTTGAACACTTTGTCCTTAAGACAGAATACGCCCTCCTGTTGGTGCTTAGAGTTGATGGATGTCTGCCTCCCAAGATACAATGATCACGCCTGTAGAGGAAGCACTGCAATATGCAGACAGAGCGAACCAGAACAATGCCTATCTCTTTCTCTCTAGAAATTATGCAGACAATGAAAGAAGACTCGATGGATTGAATTAATTAGACTGTGGACCCGTGGTCTATTTATAGGATAACTGGTGCCCCTTCGTGAAGTGTAGAAGGGCACCAATAGAGACACGACCCTGTAAAGAGCTGCAAAACCAGATACAACCCTTCACCATTGCGGAACAGTGAGCTGCATAGTCATTCTGGCTTGGCCCAAAAAAGATAATGGGCTTGGTCTAAATGACCCCACCTGGCCCGGTTCGGGCGGGCGCGTGCGCGTGGTTTGGATCAAGCCCAAGTTTAGGTAGGTCCAGTCCCCTCACAAAACTTTGGTATCCCTTGGAGCCCAACCCATAGGTCCAATGTAAGGGTATACAAGCATACAAGCTACCCACTTTTATTCAATATGGGACAAAGATGACTATCACCTTCAGCCATTTTCAAATGGGTGATTTAAACTACAATTTCTCATTCAAAACATTAGTATTTTGAGCTTATTAGTACAATACATCAATATCCTTTTTGAGATAAATGCATTCCAATATGGGCCCACTTCAAAAGGCTTGTGGGACCCATATATAAATAAAGCCAAAGTAGCTTACTTATGCTCAAAATATAACAATCTTTCCATGGCCAGCATAAACCGATTTCAGTGAGTTGGGCGGTGTAACAATAAATAAACCAAAAAGCTTGAGTTTGAAGAGAAACCACTCAAGCCGGACATGGGCCAGCTGGAGGACTCTTTCTTTAGTCATCCCCATCTAAAGTTTCTACCAAGCATATATATAGCCATTCGGATCAAGAAGATAGCAAATTTTTGCTTCTTTTGATGGGTTTTCAATATAAAAAAAAATAGTTGGCATGCATAAGCTTCATTCAATTTATGGTGACTTTACATTATGAGGACAATGTGTTTGGAAAGATCGTCATTTACTTAGCTCAAGTCCTTGACAAGTTTGCATTCACTCAGCTATTAGGATTTATTTTTAGCATTTATCATTACCTTTTTGGTTCTTCTCATATTGCTTTCAGATGTCAAAGTTGCTTTGAGGACAATGTTAATGGAGTCATAGTCTACTAGAAATTGACGTTTATAAGTTTGAAACTTCCATCATATTGATGATAATGGAGGATTCGAATTAATGTTTGAGGGGTTAAGAACAATCATAAGGTGAATATCTTCACCAATGTATTTATGATAAATTAGCAGTTGAATGAGAGATTTATCTAAATATGACACCATAATTTGTTAATGCATTAAATATACAAAGATAGTTTCCCTTTACAAATATTTTTAATCATGGTTCACAAAATCCAACATGGGAGTTATATTTTGAGAAACTCATTTACTGTTCCTCTCATACACATCATCTTTGTAAAAAATCACATTAATTGGACACTAGTAGCCATTTGATCCATAAAATCACATATCTAATCAATAAAATCACAAACCCTAAAAGCTTTGCGAGCTCTCTACCTGAAGCGATGCAACCTTTCGAACTACCAGATACTCGATTAAAGGCGAGCTTCGTATGTTTCCAATAATGAAACCCCAGAGTCATGCGCCGGAAGCATAGTCCTAGTGCCAGAAGCATAACCTTAGCGCCTACGTCAGTTTTAATCAAAGCCTTTAACTTTTATAGGAGCCTTACCTCGTAAAGTGACATGACAAAAGATTAACTATCCAAGGGTCGCTTCGCTCAGCCCAGAGGAAACCTGCAACTCGGCCAAGGTAGGCCAAGCTCACTCAACTTTTACTTGTTTTTTTCTCCTAAGCTATTTTACTCTTAACTTCGGTGATATAATTTGACCGTTAGAGAGCCTTAGGCCTGCACAATATTGGTTCCACTAAGCCCTTCACCACTTTTTCAACTTTCTTGCAGGAGCGTGTGGCTCATGACTATGTGGATTTTCCTTGTCATCAAGTTATAAATGAGTAACCATGTTTGCATGGTATACATTAAGTTTCCTTTTTCTTTATCATTTTTTTTTTCCTTTTCTAGAATTCATTAAATAAAGATCATACGGTAGATTCAACTCATGCAGATTCGAGACTCTAAAAGAAGTAATCATAATGCTTGGTAAATCTGAACCTGAGAGAGCTAAATATGAACTTTCATTCAGTGGTTCGTGTCTCTCCCTTTATGGAATGAGGTAACAACTAACCTGTAACCACTAACTCTATTAATGTATATCACTTAGCCAAAAAGAAAAAAAAAAAAAAAGCACAACAAATCTATTAGATGCTGGTTTGTATCTAAATCCATATCAATTATGAAACTTGAGTTTCTAATTAAGTGTATTCTCCTCGATTCTTATTTTTATTCGTTGAGCCTTAAGCCTTGAGTTTTATATAATATATAAAGCACTGTAAAAACAAGTTTTAATCTAATTTCATGAAGATTTATTTCTACAAAGAATTAGAAGGATGTTAACGAATTTGATCTATTTGTATTAAATTCTCAACAAATATCACAAATTAAGAATTCAGTTATGTATGTGTGTGCTCTCTCTCGCGCGTGAGACCTACAACAATGGTAGCAATTTCTTGTAGTTTAACAATTGGTAATAAATATATCAATTCAAAATTCAATTATTAGGTTATCTATGCAGGATAGTAAAAGCTATATGAAAACGTGATTTTAGTTGTATTATTCTAATCAATGAAGGACACGAAATAAGAGAAAATAGGAATTCTTTACGTTGAAAATAAAAAATAGAAAAGGAAAAAAGAAAAAATGTATTTAATATGATCTTGCCAAACACTATTTTTTCCCAAAATAATTTTTTAGAAAGTTTATCCTAATAATCACTTCTTCCAAAATGACTTTCATTTGTAGGAAGCTACACCAAACACTACCCAAGGCATATTAGCTCTATGCAATACTTTTTGTACTAGACTAATAGTTTAAGTAGAATGATCAAGTAAACATTTGCTAACTTAGGTCAGCAAACACTTAAATGGCCAATAGATCTTGGCTACTTGATTGATGATCGAGGTCACTTGAATAATCTAACGGCCATTTAAGTGTTTGCTGACTAGATCATAACTTAATAGTTTAACTTGCAGTTTCTTCACGAATGAAAATAAATCCATGCGCAAATTTGTTTATCATGGAATGCAATCCCAATAAACCTATGGTATTTATATTTAGCAATATTATTGAGTTTGTTGTAAGGTAGATGATAAAGCGATTATGTGTATAATTGATAGAGTTTGGATTTTCTGTTTAGATAATTAATTTGGTGGTTGGATTTATTTGAATAGTGATTTATTATCCAATTTAAAATATAAATGATATATTTAAATGATGTGTCATGATTTTAACCGCGAGCAAATCTAAACATTGTTTCCGAATTGTTCTCACCAGCAATTAAAAAAATAAAACTAGAAAGAGTACTAGAATATAGTATATCAGTTTCGTACAAACTGACAACATAAAGAGAGAACGCATGCCTGTCCAGGTAATACTCATCAGCTCTACCAAATGTAGAGAGAGAATATTATCATGACAAATACAATTTTTTGATACAAAAAGACTTTTACAATATTATCATGACAAATACAATTTTTTCCCAAAATGACATTTTAGAAAGTTAATTCTAGAAATCACTTCTTCCAAAATGACTTCCATTTCTAGGAAGTTACACTAAACACTATCCAAGATATCTTAAATCTATGCAATACTTTTTGCACTTGACTAATAGTTTAACTTGCAATTTTTGCGCAAATGAAAATAAATCCACATGCAAATTTGTTTATCATGGAATGCAATCCCGGTAAACCTATTGTATTTATATTTTGCAATGTTACTGAGTTAGGTGTAAGATAGATAACGAAGCGATTATGTCTACAATTGTACGAGTTTAGATTTTTTATTTAAATTTTTTTGGTGTTTGGATATGTTTGACTACTTGATATCGTGACATATCAACTAACTTAAAATATAAATGTTATATTTACATAATGTGTTATGATTTTAACCCGAGCAAATCTAAACGGAAAAAAAAAAAAAAAAAAAAAATCTATACTTAGTTTTTGAATGAGGATAGTTTGTTTGGGCTTTTTGGGTACTTGAGTGATGTGTCATGATCTGAATCCTCTGCACATCAACCAAGTGAGAAAACAGAGTATTCAGATTGTGACACATCACCTAAGCATACCCAAGTCAAGCAAAGGATCCAGACTCTTAGTTTTTTTGGGCTATTCCAACGAGCAAAAAATGAAAAGAAAAAGGAAAATTCAATTCGTCCTCCCTTTTTGTCGTCCCTCTTTATCCTCCCTACTGCATCTGACCAACTTGGAACAACTATTTTGATAAACCGACCGTTGTATTTGATGTTGCACTACTTATCATGAATGCAAAAAATCATATTAATCCGATGGTTGGTTTTTGTAATTTAAAAAAAAATTATAACCAATAATGAAAAATTTGTGAAAAACCATCACAGTCTGTTTTTTGAAAAACTAACTGTTGGATCAATGTGATTTTTTACATTCATGATACTCATAAAAAAAATATCAAATTCAACGGTCAATTTCTCGAAATAACTTGTTTCAATTTTGTGAGATACACTGGGAAGGACTGATAGAATTGTCGAAAAGAAAATAATCTATACTATCTATAAAGCCAGAAGGAGGCCTTGGCATGGTCAATTTTTTTTCCAATAAATGCCCCTAAATAAAACATAAAATTGAGGTTATTTTGGTCAATTAAAACAAATGCCCACATCCCACCCCATATCTCCCTATTTTTTTTGAAATTTGAAAATGCATACAACTTCTCCTCTCCCTCCCTCAACAACAGTTACTTCCTCTTCTATATCCTTATCCATCTTTCTCTTTGTCCTTATCTTTAGTAGAATTTTCAAACGGCTGTAACTTTCTTTTCAAAGTCCAATTATCTTCTTTTTCCTTTTTTCATTCGGTTTTGTGCGTTTATTTTGGTGCATTTTTTTTCTCTCTACTTTTGCAATTTCAACTTCACCAGGACTTACATAATCGGGTTGTATGTTGAAGACTTGCTTTCCACCTCTTTACTATTGTTTTGGTTTTTGTTCACTATGGGTGAATGCATTCGATGTAGTAAGCATTTCCGGACCCCTTTTTTCCTTGCATTCCTTGACTGAGTTGCATCAAACATATTGTGAGTGAACTTGAAATTATATTTCTTTTCTCTAATGGAGTAACGATTTGGGTGATGAGTGGAGCAATGAATAATATTCAATTATATATTATGCAAAATTCAGTGATGTTGTTTTGGTCTCAGAGTTTATTATTTGATGAGTTGCTATTTTTTTTTTCCTCCAAACAATATCAGTTACCCAAATCTCCAAATGTACAAGTATGATCATATGTATCTTTTATCTCTCTCATATTTATATTTTTTTTAACATGCCAACTTTATTTTTCAGATTTGAGGATTACCCAAATGATAAAAAGTGGTAATTTCATCTGAGTATTTGATATTCCGACTCCTTGAATCAATTTCTGATGTGTGTTTTTTGATTTTGGTGTTGGTTTTGATTGTTTGTGTCCCAATCTATACATTGGTGGCAATCATCGAGGAAAGAGAGAACAAAAATGTAATGTGATTCAAAGAAATCCACTGATTTAATATTAGCAAGACCTATACCACCACCCTCGGTAAGGTACGTGATTACTCTCTTTTCCTTCTTTTTGTTTTACTGTAGAAATTTCTCTTATCATGTGAATTGTGATTTTAGTTTAAAGATTTTAATTTTATTGGGCTTTATATACCACTTTAGTGACCGCATGTTCATGCAATTAAATTATGGTTTTGTTTTCAAGATTTGAATTATGTGTTTTGTCTCTAGCTTTTATGGATATTTCTTATTTGCTATGTGATTATTTGTTTGGTACTGTTACTGAAATTATTACTCATATGCCTTTGAACTTTTGATTGTTTCAAGCTTTGCTTTTATGTCTTTGCTCATACAGATACTTCTGCACATATAAAGATGAAGCACAATCAAGACTGGCGTCTCGATCATATAAATATCACAGAAATATGCCTTTGAAATTCGAATTTCAAGTTACAAAAAATATTTTTGCAACATGAATCCACATATTCCACATATACCCCGCTACTTTAAAATATATAGATAGATAAAAAAAAAATTGGATAGCTAACCTGAAATAAGATGTAGCAAAAAATAAGATAAATTTTTTGAATTTTGAGTAAGTGTAAATTTTTTTTTATTCGGACTCTATCTCTCCAGTAATTGATTGGCAATTACCTCAACTTTAGGAACAGGGGGCATTTCCTTAATCTCATGAACACTGGCAGACTGTGCCGCTACCGATGCCTGAGAAAGAAACCACAAACAGTGTCTTATGAAATCTCCTTGATTGTAATTCCCAAATTTAGTCATTCAGAAATGGACAAAAAATTACTTGAAAACTCTGGAGCTGCTGGGCTTCATCGGCTGCAGTTTGTCGTTCATATTCCCTCCTTGACTAAATGAATAATCAGAACTTTAGAACAAAAAAAGGAGGGGAAAAGAGCATGAAACCAATGTCTATCTCATAGGTTCAAATCAAGTAATAGATCTTATAGACTTATGATATTAGCTTTCACTGCTGGCATACCCATTCAATAAATAGCCCTAAAATATAGCCTCACC
>JAESVK010001390.1:269623-286490 GCA_017140935.1 Hamamelis virginiana | reverse complement strand
CATCCCTAACACAACATGGACACAGAAGATGAGAAGAAGAAGAAGAAGAAAAAAAAAAAAAAAGAATTGAAAAACTTTAAACAACTCTACTAACCTCTTTTGCTTCCTTCCCTCTTGCTCCAAGCCTTCTCTTCAAACTCCAAGGACTCCAAGGACTTCAAAATTATAGCTAAGAGTGCTATGGGGGAAGCTTGTGTAATTGCACAAGCCTCTACTCTCCAAGCTTAACTTTTTAAAGCTTAATTGTCTGTTAAAACTGATTTCAGAGCCCTCTATTTATAGGGAGGCCTGAATTTGATCAATGACTGAGTTTAAATCTTTTAGGAATGATCCAAGGGCTCTAAACCAGCCTTCCAAGGTGTTCAAACTCGTCCCAAAGTCCCCAAGGCCGAATTGGACATATGGCAAGGCTTGAAAGAGTCCCGAACAGGTAAAAGACTGCTTTTTAGTAGTTACTGGGCGAGGGCATGGATGACCGTCCACCCTAGGATGGCCAACCATCCCCTATGATTGGTCAACCGTCCGGGGAGGGATGGTCAT
The DNA here is from genome assembly GCA_017140935.1 of Hamamelis virginiana. Taxonomy (NCBI): domain Eukaryota; kingdom Viridiplantae; phylum Streptophyta; class Magnoliopsida; order Saxifragales; family Hamamelidaceae; genus Hamamelis; species Hamamelis virginiana. The sequence goes on along the minus strand of JAESVK010001390.1, from coordinate 285,950 downwards.
CTATGTTGACACCCAATTTTGCCCCATTTTGGGCATCTCTCGACCCGTCTCGGTTGTTTTCGGCTTTTCGGGTCCGTTTTAAGTCCAAATTTGACGATTCAAGCGTCAAAACGATCGTGATTCGATTCTCCATGTTTTGAGAAGTATTTGAGTGAAAATTCATTGACCAAAGTCAAAGTTTTGGGAAAAATTTAACCGATTAGCTGTTTAGGGCTTGCCGGGTCCATATTAGGGTTTTGAAATTTGCTAACCAATCGCTCTCAAAATCATTTCTTCTTCTCGAAACAAGTTTTAAAACATTTTAAGAAAGTGTTTTGAAGCCTTTGAAGACTTTGGTTTGATAAAAATATTGAATCCCGGTCATTTTCAGTCGAAATCCTAATCTGAGGTTGAAAGGGCCTTTTGAGCCTCAAAAGCCGAACACGAGCCAGAAGGCTTAACAGACCTTACCACTAATCAACTTAGCCATCAAACACACTTTAAATATATATGCCAAATCCTCAAGACCATTCAAGACAAGATCGGCAGTCATTAAGAGCTTTTGTGATTCAAAGGACAATACTGCCCTTTAAGTCACAAAAGGCCTTATTTTCTCTCAAGCTAGGCTCAGAATGCCATGAAATTTTACAGGGATGCTCCTAGACTCTCTAAAAACTAAATAAAAAAAGAACCGACTCAATCTAACCTAAAAACCTATATGCGATAATGACCTCTACCTAACTACTCACGAGGGTAAAATTGGAAACTTAGGGTTTTGACACCCTATGTTACCTCTAATCACAGGCAACCATTCATGACCATACTCATGGTAAAAAAAAAATGTCTACAACTGTAAGTTTTTCTTTTGTCTTTTAATTTCAGTTAATCGCATTTCAGTCAATGGAATTTCTTATTTTTAATTTGTGCTCTTTTCTCTCTTAAGTCATTATTTTAAGTCTTTTAGATTTTAACACTAGAACCCAAGAGGATTAACCTCTATTTCTCGTCAATTGCCTGATTTTAATTCTAATTCCAATTCCAATTCCAATTTTCAAAGTGACCAACTAGGCATTTAGGACTTTCCCTAAATTCTCGGCCTAGAAGGTGCTAGAGGTCGTGTTCACACGGTCTTTGGGCTCTTATGCCCTGGCACGCCCGCTCACAAAGGCCTTTCTGCACAAGGCCTCAGACCGTCGTTTTCACCGGGAACAAAAGTGATTATCATTCTTCCTCTTAGATCAAGTGAAATTTTAAGTTCCAAAAGCGATTCTAGGAAAAACTAATGCAAATGGGCCCTAATATAAGCTACAAAGATAAGATGTAATCATTATGATAAAATTATTTGTGGAGCATTTAATCTCACATGAACCTTCAATTGGTAACTTGAGTAATTTGATTGTGAAAGTATTAAAACTTATTTAGTAATGTTCTATTCTAGCTTACCTCCATAACGTTAAAACTCAAAAATAAAATTGAGCTTGATCGAGTTACTTATCTCACAATCAATTCCAAACAATCCTCTCATGGAATCGATCTCGAATAGTTTGATTTATATTACAATTCTTTTTTTTTTCTTTTTTTCTGGAGAAAAATAGGTTGATATTCGTGATCAATGTCACTTCAATTTCAAATCATAACATGCAATCATAACATGCATGCGATTGCCAGTTTTATATACGATTGTCACTTGAATTTCTTTTCAAGCTTGCTTATTTTGAACTTTGACATTATTAACTTCTCCTTGTCTGCTCATGATCATTGACTTTGAAAATGTGCCTTCTAGATGGAATGTGTGCACCATACCAGTGACCATGTCGTGAAAGTAATATTATTTCTTTCTTTTTTTTCTCCGTTGGAGAAGGTTGAAGATTTGAGTATCAATTGTATTGGATTTGGCATCTATCCTACAGGATAGAAAGTAAGATTGTATTATTGGGTTCTGCCCTTATATTAACCAAAAAAAGAAAAAAAAAAAAGAAAATAACTGATTTGTCCCAAAAAAGTGGATGATTTACTGATTTATCTTCCAAGTAATGTAAATTTAATTGATGTGACATGCCGAATTTGTGTAGAAGTAAATGGAATATGAAAATTCCCCTATGATAGTGTCTTAGTCTTGTTAAAGGAAAAAATCGGAGAGCAAATGTTGATTTCTATTATAATTAAATTAAAAAACTTATAAAAAGAATAATAGAGGACTTAAAATTTGAAAGTTAAAAATGAACAATAATAATAACAATAAAAGAAGAATGAGGTGGCAGAATTTTTTAATATATTTTATTAAAAAAATTGAACAAAGAAAGTGTGAATTAATTTGAAAACTTATGTTAGAGAGAGCGAGAGAACCATAAAATTTGAAAACCATAAAATTTGAAGACTTAAAATAAATAAATAACCAGTAATACATACCTATAGAAGTGTGAATTAATTAATCTTAAAAAAAATTTCTGATGGACTAAAATATTCCTATATATATAATTATAAAAGTACATAAATAGTCATGGCCCAAATGATTCAACCAATTAAAACAATTGGCTTCCTAAAGGAATTAAAATACTAATTTATTCTAATTTGAACTCAATTGTTAAATTTAAGTATGGTACAATAAGATTTCATTAATTATAATAAAAATATTCTAAATTAAATTAAAATTCTCTCATGGGCATGATTCATAAAATGCCACCAATCAAAAGATGCATTAGTTTTATTAAAAAAAATTTCTAAATATTCTTTTTAACAATTTTAAATATTTAATCTTAATTACATTATTTAGATTATATTTGATTTGTTTAAAAATTATATTTCTATACAAAAATTATATGTTTACTGCACATAATGCAATGCTAGTAGTAGTAGTAGTAGTAGTAGTAATAATAATAATAATAATAATAATAATAATAAAGGTGATGTGGTGCTGCAATTCTTTTTAAGGAAAAAATAATGGATGATAGGTGACCTGCCAGCTTTGAAAGGAACCCCTAATTTTACTTCATTCCCGTGTTTAAGGGGTATCAATCTTGGTCCACGTGTTTTTGAAGTTATGTCAAAATTGAAAATTGCACACATTGACATTTTTAGACCCTTTACACAAACAAACAAACTCTAAGAGCCTTTATTCCCAAACGAGTTTGACTTATTTATCTCACAAACAATCCCAAATGAGTCTCTAATCTAGTTGATGTTGCGTAGTTCAATTTATCTAACAATTTTATTTTTATTTTTTTGGTTGGAAAAAATAGGTTGATATTTTTTAAAAAGAATTAGGCTCTGGATCTATCCTATGGGATAAAAGTAAGGGAAAATGATCAAAATGACTCTAAATACTATCTTATTTATCTAGAATTCCAAAGCATAAGATGCTATATTGTTAGGCTCCTCCAGGTCAAAAATAAAATCAAATAGGAACATATATTGTCTATTAAACCCCCTTCCTTAATTTCAGCAAGATTTTCAATTTCAATATTTTTTCTGATTTAACATGATCTTTTGTGGAAGATTTTTGTTTTGAAATATATACTAAACGGTTTGGATATGGTATGTTCTTTTGAATTTGAATTGAGATAAACAATTTTTTGGATTTCTTATTCTCTAAAGAATTGTTTGGCTTTAATTTTGTAAAATCAAAACGGTAGATCTTTTCCATTGAATGAAAAGAGGGTCTTAAGCTATATAACTGATGCAACCTTTATTAAGGGCTGTGAAGAATTCGTGGCTGATGTTGGGTTTTTGCTATCTATCTAAACGTTGTTAAAAGGTTTGTTCGTTGTCCAAACTTAACATTTTGATTATGCTATATATAGATATACGTAAATATGTAAGTTGAGTGTCTTCATTTTCGAGTTGGTTGAATTCGTATTACAAAGATACATGTTTTATGTGTATATATAATAATTCAAATTTCATTTTACAGATATACATGTATATGTGAAACTCGGATATATGCATTATGTATACACCAGACGCCTTCATCTTTCTTGTGATTCTGTTTACAAAGATATATGTATATCTGAAACATGAATGTACTATGTACTTATACATTATATGCCTTCATTTTCATTTTGAATCCGTTTACAGATATACATGTATGCATGTATATATCATGGATGCATTATGTATACCTCCGACTACTTCGTTTCCCCCTTCTATTGATTCATTTTTTTACATAGATTCATGTAGGATTGTAATTCAGATTTCTTATATATACATATCACTGTATATATAAATACTTTGAATTTTTATGCCAAAAAACTGTACACTCAATAAATGTATACTTGAGTTTATATATTGTGTTCAATTTTTTTGTTTTCATTTGCAGATGGATTAAAATATGTAAAAAGTCTTTTTCAGAGATACATGTATGTTTATGTTTTTTATTTTTATTTTTTTTAAATTGTTCAATGCTAAATATAGATTTCTTTTCGAAGATTCATGTATTTCTGTATTTTATTTAAAGTCATTCGATCAATACTAAATGTAGAATTTTTTTTTTCTCAAATAGACATGTATTCATGTTTTTTTTTTCTTAAGTCCTTTCCGAACAACATATATTTCTATGATGAAACCTTGCACTAGAACAGGGGAAAAAAAAAAAAAAATCTTCACTCAAAGATTTTTTAAATGTATACATGCATGAAACTTAATTTTATATTATAGTAGTTAACAAATAGCATATATCTCCAAAATCTATTAAATGTATGCATGAAACTTGTCTCTAAGATTTGTTGTATATTTATATTCATGTTTTTTTTTTCTTTTAATATATATAATTGAGGCTATAAACATTTATTTACTTTCTTTTTAAAAAAGGATTTTGCTATCTGGAAATCTTATATGGATAACAAAATCAAAATTTGAATTTTCAAAATTGATGAATTGGCGGCGAGATTTTAGGAATTTAGATAACCACTAAATATGGAATAAATCCATATTTGATAATTTTTCAAATTTTGGATTCTTAATTAGGGTGAAAATTGTCTTTTAAAATAAATATTTGAATCATTTTTATTACTATATTGAATTCAGGACTTTTGGGTAAAGCCATTTTATACTAGGGTCCTATTGGTATAAACCCCTAAAAAAAATTGAGGAAAAAAAACCCCATAAGATGAATAGAAACTATTGAGTTCTAAACAGTGTTGAACTCACCAAATTTTTTTTTTCCTATATGGAGATGATCTCATAAGTATTTGTCTATACCAACCTACACTTGGAAGATTACTATAAAATCAAAGTAATTTTTATACTAAACTATCATGTCATAATGAGATTATATGTTTTAAATGAAATCATATCAAATAATTAACAGGACTATAAATAAATAAAAACCTAATATTGTTTGTTTTTTTATAAATTGAACGAAAAAAGAAATTATTCCATATAAAATGAAAGAAAAAAAAAATACTAAAATCATAAATTAAAACACAGAACGGGGGAAAGAGAAAGAGGAAGAGAAGTTGGAGGTGAGATAAGAAATGGGTTGATAATAATGGCTTCCAAAACCATAGCAGATAAAAAACGGGGCAAAGAGGGGAAATGAGATCGGAACAAGGGTGTGGCTATTTCTTGCCCCAATGCTGCTGTATCTGTCATCAAATCTGGAACGGGAGAGTTCAATTGTATACTCTAAGGAGGTCATGATTGTTTACTCCACTAACTCCTTGGTTGTTCTGTTTGTTAAAGATATTTAAGCCGGCATTTCTTCTTCGAATAGCTCGCTAGAATGTAGGGGTGATCATCGGCCGGTTCGGTCGGTTTTGGAAGCACTTTTTGGGCTTAACCGAACACCCTCAGTTTGGGAAAATGGCACACCAAAACTGACCATAAAAGGCATCAAACCATGAGTCATCGGCTCGGCTCAGTGCAATTTTTTCAGTCGGTGTACTCGGTTTGAGCCTATTCTAAAAGTATGGAAAAAAAATGTCACTGAAACTGAAGCATTACTTGAATTTATAAACCGAATGTCACTGGAAAAAAAATTGCAATTAAACTGGAGCATTGCTTGAATTTACAATTAAGTATGCAATCTCAAGCCACTCTCACAAACCAATGGACATGTAAGTATAGTTTAATTATCCCTTCTAGTCCTTTCTTTTTATTACTGTATTGGTGCAACATATTTAAAGTGATAGTGGTGAACTCAGGTTCCACTATATGTGGCAACAAAAGTGGGATCAAAAGTGGCGTCAATAGAGAGAGAATCGTTGTCTACACCATTGGTAGAAGATTATGCACGAGCTGCAGTGCGCCGAATAGGCTATGAACCGCGGTGCACGTCATAATGGGCACACTTATTGCAGTGGTGTTTCGCTTATTTGCTGCTGGAGGCTGTTCTTGATGCTTGGCGAGGCGGGGAGGCGGTGAGGGTCAGTGAGGGTCAGGGGTGAGGCGGCCGTTCAAACTTCAAAACCCTAATGAATATGAAAGATTTTATACTTGACTGAGGGTCAGTAAGGGAGGGGTGAGGCTGTTCACTGTTCAGAGTTCAGTCTTTATACTTCGAACTTAGGTAGGTTTGACCGTTGGTGCAAAAAATGAGCTACCGAGAACCAGCTGAATTTCATTGGTTTTGTGAGATTGAAAACCAACCTGACAAAATACATTTTAAAAACCATTCAACTTCTCAGCCAAATTGGTTTGGTTTGGTTCGGTCAGTCGGTTTTTGACCACCTTCTAGAATGGATACGTAATATACCCATTTAATCTTATGCTCATTCTTGTTAGGAAGGATATATGGAAAGGTGGAAGGAAGGAAAACAAGAGGAATGGACTTCATTCCTCCAAGAAGGGAGGCCCTTCTTTCTTCCAATATGTTTGGTAAGGCAGATGGAAGAGAAGCTTCCTTCCTTTTACATGTTTGGTAAGTTAAGGGGAAGAAAGTGATTAAATGCTCTAAATTATTATTTTACCCTCATATATTAACAAGAAGAAAAAAAGAGACTTGCTTGTGAATTTTTGTCAAAAGGGAAGGGTATTATAGTCTTTTTATACCCAAAAAAAAAAATCAGCCCAAAAAATGGACGGAATGCAAATGGAGGCTTAACCCCAGCACCCCCCCTCCCTTTCTATGTTCCATTTTTCTCTCATCTCTCCCCTTCCTCCTGTACCAAAAAAGCACTCAAACTCGCACCCTTCCACTTTTCCCTTCTCTTTGCATCCTTCCATCACTCCCCCATGCCGAACAATGCACTAATTTAAACATTGAATTAAGAGTGGAGATAATTAAAGAATGTAAATAATTCAAAATTGGAAAATTTCATAAATATATTTTGCACTAGGTCAAAATAGTCTTTCACAAAAAACCAATTTGGACCTTACAGTTTCCATTTCAATAATTCTTGTTTTAATGGTAATACTTTGGACTTTAATTTGAGTATAAAATCTTTTTTCTCAACCTTTATGGTAAAGTACCTTTCAACTTTAGTCTTCATGATAATTTTTCCTATAAATAATTGCATCCCTTAATCCTAACCTCAAATCTAATTAATGAAAATTAATCTGAAAAAATGCTAGACTAATCAAATCATTAAAAAAGTATATATATTATGCAGGAATGATCAAGTCAGCATATGCTTATATAAGCTTATGTCAACATGAAGACCATAGATAATTGTGTGATGCGTATTTTGAAAAAATGTCCATTGGATTACATATTGTACTAATGCATATCATGTATGCCAAAAATCATAGTGATCCAACAGTCAATTTCGTATAAGTTTCACTGAGAAAAATTGTGACACTTTTCATCGGTCACAATTATTAATAGCTATCTTTTGAAATTATGATATTATATTATCGTGATTTTTGGCATGCATGACATCTATAAGTACAATATCTAATCCAATTGTCAGTTTTTTAAAATATGCATCACACAATTATCTACGACCTTCATGCTGAGATAATTTATGTAAGCATATGCGGACTAGATCGGGACTGATATATTATGTACCTCGTGAGATAAACTGCCATGGCTTGGACTAACTCCATTGATCTTCATATCTAACGAGTCTAAATTAACAAGCTTGCTTACAAAAATCATATGTTTTTGGTAGGGCCGACAAAATTGGCCCAGACCCATCAACCATCCCAAATCCGCCCAATACTATTGGATTTGGGTTGGTACAATTTAGTAATTGGGTTACTCAATTACACCCACAGATAGGGATGTCAATGGGATGGGTTAAAAGGGCAACTTACCCTGCCCCGCCCCTATTGGGAAGGGTTTGGGAAATAGATTTGAAAACCCTATAGGGTTTGGGAAAAAAATTAAAAACCCTATAGGGTTTGGGACGGGAATGGGATATGGCTTCTCCAACTCGCCCTGGTCCGAATATCTATGTATATATAATTATACTAAAATCTTTTCATTTATTTACACTATTTAGTGTTTTAAGATTTTTATTATTTCTATTTTTTTTCTATTCTTTTCATCAAGTTAGTGTGTATAAATATATATTTTAACTACAAATACTTATAATCCAAAATAGAAATCAAAATTTGTTGAGATTATGGTTAGGATTCATTCCAAAATAAAATAAAATTGAAGTTTAAAAAATATTTTAATTATTTTCTCAAACTTGATGGGAAAACCTGCCCCGCCTAATTCTCATCCCATCCCGTCCTATCCCATTTTAAGTTGGGATTGGAACGGATTTGAGAAATAATTTTTATTCACGGGACGGGATTAGGAAAGCCAAAACCCGCCCCGCTGACATTCCACCCCTACACCCACTTTTTAGTTGGGCTGAATTTGGGTACCCGTTGGGTTAAGAGAAATCAAAACCTCCTCTTCTCAAAGCCACGATCAACTGTTCAGGGTTTTCTGCTTTTCTCTCTTCCTCACCTCCTCTCCAAATTGTTAAGGTTTTCTCTCTCCTTAGTCTCGCTGCAAATGGCTAGTGTTCTCTCTCATCTTCTCTGCAAATGGCTAGGGTTTTCTCTCATTTAGGGAAGCTCTCTCCATTGTAGAAATTACTTCTTTAGTCTTTACCAGGGCCGGCCCTGAGAAGAGGCCCAAGAGGCGGAGGCCTTGGGCATCCAATTTTTTTTATTTTTTTATTTTCAGGGGCACTTCTTTCAGCCCAGGTATTAGATATACCCTACAGCTACATGTAACGCCCCAACCTAACAATCGTACTGACCCTTCCGGATAGGTCAACACGTGTCAAGATAAAGGTACAACCTGACCTGCTCATTCATATATCCTTATGAGAGACAAGAAATATAGGCACAATTAACTATATGAAATGTTATGCTCATACAAATGTCTCAAATGTCTTATACATTAATAATAAATCAAATAATAATAATGCCAACATCCCTGGCAAGTAGGCAATGCCACAAACAGTGGCAAGTCCCAAAATCAAGAAAATATAAATATCACATCTCAATTATATGCAGGTCCAATGCGGAATCTACCATGCAGTCAGTCATCTAACAACCCTCGAACAGAGGCTTGATTCAAATCAAGAATGAAACCCCAAGCCAACCTGTAATCTGCTGCATAAAAGCAGGGGTGAGCTTCCACTTGCTCAGTAGGAATAAGATAACCTCTACAAATAACAATAATATAGTGATACATGGAATATTTTATATAAACAGAATTTCTATAACATTTATGAAACAATAGATATCGAAGTTTTAAACCTGTGTGGTCTTTCGGTGAAAAACATAAGTAATTCCATATTCAGTTCATAAATCAACATGAGACATCAGTGTGAGTTTAACTCAGTTATAAACACTGTATAATGCCCATAATTTTGAAGACCAAGCTCATAAAATGTATAACAGGACGTTGTTCTCAGGCTAAAGCGCCTCCGGCACAACGATAGCCAAAACCACGTTGTTCTCAGGTCCCCGGCACAACGGCAGCCAAAACCTCGTTGTTCTCAGACCCCCGGCACAACGACAGCCAAAACCTCTTGAGAGAAACCGATCAGTTGCTTAACAGCCAATTGTCGAATAAAAATATACATATAATGCCCCTGTATACCAACCGAGCCTAAACCATGCATAACAGCACGATAATATAAATCATTTTCAAATGGGCAAGAAAAACAATAAGAATGTACTTTTAAACCAATTTCCAAAGCCAGCAGGTAAAGTTACAATATGTGGCATATATTAAAGTATCGAGTGTTATTTCAAAACAATCATAACCATTATCCAAAAACAGGAGTGAAATAGATAAACCATATGCCATCATCTTATATACAAAATAATCCTCAAGAGACGTCATAGTCAAATACATATATATATATATATATATATTCACTTTTGTACCCTGGCTGATTCCCATTTCAAAATATTCAATCCAACCCAAAAGTCAAGGGAACAGTTGTAAGAAAATCTCAACGTCTTTCTTTTATATAGATATATCTAGAAAATCAAGCATATGAGCTTTAGACCAAGTATTTATATTGTGTAGATATAAACAGTTATCATTATATGCCCTTATCAAATGTTTCCATAAAACATACATTCGAAAAAGCCTGTCCCTCAATTTTATATACACATCATGCCCAATTCTAAGAAGCTTGCCAGGAAATACAAACAAGTTCTCAAAACATTTCATTTATGTGCCACAGTTCTCATTTCTTAAACATACCACACAAAATCGTATGAAATGACACTAAAGCACAGAACTGTGACTTTTGACATCTTAACTATGCTTATTGGCGAATTATCTAGAAACGCAATGGAATGTTTATATAAACTGGGGAACAACCTTTTGATTATATGTTTTAAAGGAAACGTTAAGAAGGCATAAGGTGACATTGCTTTCGTAAATAACTTTGATATTCTTGGTTTATAAACGTATGCCTGTTTTTCTGAACTGGATTACAACTTAATAGGATGATGAGATATTTTTAACTAGTTGTTCCCTTGATTTTGGATTGAACTGAAGGTTTGGGAATGAATACGATATTCATGTGTTATGATATATCTACACTGGGGATATGGTTTTGTCTTAAGAACTATTTTCTATAAATGATGATGGATTATCAATGATTTTAGAAAAATACCTTGATACGTTTATACGGCACGTATATATAGCTTTACCTGCTCACTTTGGAAATTGGTTTGGATGTATATATATTCTTGCTGCTATGCATGGTTTTGGCTCGATTTGTATCACAGGGAGGTTTCTATATAAGGGCCCATGGTCCTGGGTGGAGCCTTAGTGCGGACCCGAAGTTTATAGCCCCGTAGTGGCTCGACAGTTGGCCGTGTGTTATAGGCAACTGATCGGTTTCTCTAGAGAGGTCAGACCCCGTAGTGGTCGGTTTCGGTTACGCTGGTACCGGTGGCTTGTTAGCCAAAAACCAGTAACTTGTAATACGCTCACGAGCCTGGTTTCGATGGACATAGATGATATTATGGTGAGACACTTGAGATGAATAGTTGACATATGGAACAACTTAATTAATTGTTTTCACTGAAAGACCACACAAGTTTATAACTGCTTTATTACTGTTTTATAAACGTTATGGAAACTTTGTTTATTTAAAAATATTCCATGTATCATTGTATTGTTGTTATTAGTAGAGGTTACCTTATTCCTACTGAGCACGTTGAAGCTCACCCCTGCTTTATGCAGCAGATTTCAGGTTGGCTTGGGTTTGCATTCATGGTTTGGACAAGCCTCTGCTCGAGGGTTGTTGGATTGCTGCATGGACTATTCTGCATTAGGACTTACATTATTACGAGATGTGTATTATTTATATTTTCCTTAATATCAGGATTTGTCTTTGATTGTGGCACAACGTATATGCCAGGGATGTTGGCATTATTATCTTTTGATTTATTATTAATACATAAGACGTTTGGGACATTCGTATGAGCATGACATATCATATTGTTAAATATATATGTATATTTCTTGGCTCTCATGAGGATGTATGAATGAGCAGGTCAGGTTGTACCTCTATCTTGACACGTGTCGACCTACCCGGGATGGTCGGTATAATAGTCAGGTTGGGGCGTTACAGGACCAATCACGTACTGCTGAACCCACACGGCATTCCTGATGTCAAATGTGGTTAGGTATATCGATTGGACCAAGCGAGTAAGGGACACTCAGCCTACCCTTTGCATTAGTCCATGTAGACTACCTCTATAGGACACGTACACGCATACTATTGTAATGTTATGCCGCTGGTTTTATTTGAGCCATGATTGTGATGTGTGTAGAAGAACCCTTAGGACCTTAGGATATTTAGGTCTATACTTTTGATGAATACCCTTAACACTATTGTAATGTTACCCTCTGATTTTGTTTGAGCCATGATTGTGATGTGTGTAGAACCCTTAGGACCTTAGGATATTTAGGTCTATACTTTTGATGAATACCCTTAACCAATAAGGAAAGTGTCCTAAAGGTTAGGGTATTTGCTGAAGGTATAACCCTTATACCCTCTTTGTTTTTGGGCCCAAGCCCATTGTAGCATTGTGCTACCAAGTTTGCCTCGCCCATTTGTGGGCATTGTAGATTGAGAGTGGGATTCGTGCGGGCTTTAGGCCCATGGTCTAGAGTAAGTTCCTTAGGTCTACACCTTTGATGAATACTCTTAACCTACAAGGAAAGTGTCCTAAAGGTTGGGGTATTTGCCAAAGGTATAGTCCTTATCCTCTCTTTGTTCCTGTGCACAGGCCCATTGTAGTGTTTTGTTACCAGGTTTGTTGCGCCCATGTGTGGGCCTTATGGTTAGGAAGTGATATTTGTACGGGCCTTAGGCCTATAATCTAGAAAGTTTAGTGGTCCTTGACCATTATTCATCTTTGTTTGGGATACCCGTCAGAAGTATAGTCCATGTACCCTTCAGCTCTCCACTTACCCCGATGGTAGGGTTATGCTGCTGAATTTTCCTCAATTGCCCTTACATGTTTGAGCAAGATAAGTGTAGAACCCTTGTATTGTGGGGCAATTAGTGCTATTCCTCTTTTGTTACCTTTAGGAAAGTCTCTTAGGAGATTAGGGTACCAATCTGGGGCTTGCCCCATCGCTGTGGGCCTTGGCCCGTTGTAGCGTTATGTTACCAAGTTTTCGTCGGATGCCTTTGGGCCTTAGAGATAGAAGGTGAGAATTGCGCGGGCTTTAAGCCCATGTCCTCTAAGTTATGTTCATTCTGAGTGTCTTTAATAGAGGCCTTTGTCCTTAATATTCCCAAGTCTATCTCACATGCTTTGGATGTGCACCTTCACCTATTTCGAAATACTTTCCTTTGAAAGGAGGGGCTATGTTTAGGTTTGCTTGGGGTTAGTCTTTTTGGCTAATATCGTGTGCTCCATGTCCATCCTTTTTTTTTCTCGTTCAGAGGATTGCCCTAAGAATAGTGGTTGTTTCCTAATTCACTTAAGGGCAGTCGTCATTGGTTACTATCCTGTGTGCTTTCCCGTGTGTCTTTAAGGTGTACCTCCATTCTTTTCGAATGAATTTCTTAAAGAATGAAGGGCTACTTCCTGATTTGCTTAGAGTTGGTCATTATTAGGCAATATCTTGTGTTCTTCTCCGCGCACCCTTAGTGTATACCTTCATCCTTTTCAGAGGAATGTCCAAAAAAGTAGGGGTTTTATCTTTTAGAAGTGTCATTCTCTTTTGAAAATAATCATGGGGCTTCAAATTGATTTAAAGTTTCATTTTTTTTGTTATAAAGCATTTTGGCTTGGATCTGTGATTCTAGTGGACCGTGTTAAGTGTTGATTCATCTTTTGATTCTAATATGGCTAACATCGAAGAGACTTCTCCTACCAGGGCTGTGGTAACTATGTCCTTCATGGAAAGAATAGAAGCCGTAGCTAAAATGGCTGAAGCTGCCTTAAAAGTGACCCAAGACTTTGCTAAGATGAGTGAGGCTAAGATAGGAGCCCAACCTTTTTCCAATCGTGTGTTTGAAATCCCTCCTGAAATTGAACCATCCTTTAAGCCCAAGCCCATCTTTGAATCTGTTAAGCCCATGGACCTGGATGAGGACCCTAAAACCAATGTTATCAAACTCGAACTGGACTGGCCAGTTCAACCAGTTGAATCGGGAATCGGTCCCCTCTCCGGTTGGTTTAACCCACAAAAATCTGTTTTTTAAAAAAACCATTCAACCCGGCGGTTCAATCGATTCAACTGCTGATTCAATTGGTTAAACCGCCGGTTCAACCGGTCAAACCGTTTAAAAAACCAGTCAACCCATTTTTATTTTTTTTCAAATTTTTTTATTTTTTATTTTTTAAGGTGCTAAAATGACTAAAATAGTCCAAATATTTTTAAAATCTCTTAAAGCCAAGAAAGCTAAAAAGGCAAATTAGTCTTAAAAAATCCCAAATAACAAAAAGAAAGCAAAGCACCTAATTTAATAATACAATATTCTTCTCCTGTATTTTTAAAAATATATATAATAAAGATTGATCAATAGTAATTATCAATTTTTAATTTTGATGACTGCACATAAATTCAAATATATGAATTGATTGTACAAACATTTAACAAAATTTATATTTTGAATCATTTACAGCTTTTATTCCAATAAATAAATAATATATTTATGACGTTACGGTTTAACCCGTCCGTTTAACCAGTTGACCCTTAACCCGATAACTTTTCCGGTTCGATAAACGGTCCGGGTTTTAAAACAATGCCTAAAACCAAAAGTCCCTCATACCTCACCAAAGAGTCCATTCTCCTAAACAGTAGGATTGAAGCCCTGGAAAAATCCCTTAAGGGATTTCGAAAGTCTGATGAACTGATGGATATGACCTCACTCTCCTTGTTCCCGAAAGCCCGCATACCCAGTCACTTTAAAATGCCGGAGTTAGAAAAGTTTGATGGGATGGGTTGTCCTGAGACCGATTTGAAGATGTATGTGAGAGCCATGCATCCCCGTGGGGCCGATGATGAATTACTAGCCCAAATGTTTCATGAGTCATTGGCTAGGTCAGCTTTGAAATGGTTTTTTACCTCATATGAGTCCAAGATCAAGACATGAGAGGATGTGTGCACTGAGTTTAGCAATAATTACCGTTACAACACCGATATCGACACCACATGCCGTGATCTGGAAATGAATAAGTAGGAACCTTAAGAGACATTCTCAGCTTTCATCGCCAGGTGGAGGACTAAGGCCTCTAGCATGACTAAGCGCCCTAAAGAAGAAGAACAAATCCAAATGGTACTCAAGAGTTTGTTACCCGTGTATTGCAAGTATCTCTTTGCACAGTATTTCCCCAATTTCAAAGCTCTTGCCGGGGCTGGAATCCAAGTCGAAGAAGCCTTTGCTAACGGAGCCATTGAAATTGAATCATCTCTCAAAAGACAACGAACCACTTTCGAGGAAGAGTCAAGTGATGCAGTCAATACCATTAGCCTACCCACATTTCCTTCAAATGGCAAAAATCCATCCCGTCAATTCACCGAGCTATACAAGCCTTTAGATCCAGTCCTTGAGATATTGAAAAGTCAAAACCTTTTGCAACCCCTTTAGCCAAGGTTTCTCCCTAAGTCCATACCCAAATCCTTCAATGGAGATGAGTACTGCAATTTTCATTAATACCCGGGCCATTCGACCAACCAGTGCTACCTCCTTTGCCATGAAATCCAAGATTTGATTGACCGCAAAGTTGTCTCACCATCCAATTTCTCCAATCAGTTAGCTTGAGCCCACCACCGCACCCCTTTCCAATGGATCCCTTGACGGAGAACCTTAGTGAAGGCCCATGAAAGATAAATGCTGTTGTGAACCAGCTGACTCGGATCGGGAGGCCGTTCACTTTTTGAATCATTGTAGATTGTGGATGATTTTTAGCCATCTCGATTTATCCTTCTCTATTATCCACTCAAGATTGAGTTTTTGAAAAAGGATAAAAGTTTAAAAAAAACTTGGAGTCGCCACCTTATTTTTAAGGAATAAGGAAACCATTAAAAAAAAGAGTTTTATTTTCAATAAAACAATGACCCCATATTTTGGAAAAGCATGGTCTTTTGAATCAAAGTTGGATTCGGGGGCTAGGTTATGAAGTGGGAAGGTTCCAAGGAACTCCTTGTAGGCACCCATCTCACCCTAATTGAAGTGGTATTTGGATAGTGGATGTTCAAGGCACATGACTGGTGACAAAGACAAGTTCATTTCCCTCAACTACAATGATAGTGGATATGTCACTTTTGGAGATGATGCCAAGGTAAAATCATAGGTAAAGGTAAAATTGGCAATTCTTCTATCACTATTGATAATATCTTGCTAGTTAGTGGTTTAAAACATAACTTGCTTAGCATTAGTCAATTATGTGATAATGGATATTGTGTTAATTTTACCTCATCTTCTTGTAATGTAATTGATGAAAACCAAAACAATGTTTTTGTTGCAAA
>JAESVK010001390.1:258090-269613 GCA_017140935.1 Hamamelis virginiana | reverse complement strand
AATTAGCACTTCAAGATGTAACATGTTTTGCCGCTTTGCAAGAATCTAGTTGGTTATGGCATATAAGACTTGGGCATGCTAGCATGAATTTATTACATAATCTTTCTAAAAAGGATTTAGTTAGTGGTTTGCCGAAAGCAAATTTTATAAAAGATAAAGTTTGTGATACTTGCCAACTAGGAAATCAAACTATAACAAGTTTCAAAACCAAAGGTTTCATCCCTACATCTAAACCTTTGGAATTGCTACATCTTTATTTGTTTGGCCCTAATGATGTAGAAAGTCTTGGTGGTAAACTCTATGCCTTTGTCATAGTTGATGATTTTTCAAGATACACATGAGTTTTATTTCTTGCTCATAAAAGTGAAACTAGTGGCTTATTTATAAAACTTTGTAAAAAGTTTGAAAATATTAAAGGCCACTCAATTACTCATGTGAGAAGTGATAGAGGTAGAAAATTTAAAAACCAAGACATTGGAAATTTTTGTGACGAAAAAGGTTACTCACATAACTTTTCGGCTCCCAAAACTCCTCAACGAAATGGGGTAGTTGAAAAGAAGAATCGTTCATTAAAAGAGATGGATAGAATAATGTTAAATGAACACAATCTTCATAAGTCATTTTGGGAGGAAGCGGTTAATACCGCATGTTATGTGGGAAATAGAGTGGTTATAAGACCTCATTTGTCCAAAACTCCATATGAGCTTTGGAATGGTCGAAAACCAAACATTGAATATTTCAAAGTTTTTGGTTGTAAATGCTTTATTTTAAATGATAGAGAACATTTATCTAAATTTGATGCTAAATCCGATGAAGGTGTATTTATTGGTTACTCTATGAATAGTAAAGTTTATAGAGTTTACAATAAACGCACTCAAACGGTTCAATAATCTATTCATGTTGTTTTTTATGAAGCTAACCCCTTTACTTCTAAGCAAATTGTGCATGAAGATGATACACCTAGGCGTATTCCTCCGTTGGATGAAGGAACCAATGATCCAACCTCAAATGACTCATCAAATAAAGCTCTAAAAGATACACTAAAGGAGTCCTTGCCAAAGGAAGTTGAAGCTTAACAAGAAGAATCTCATGAACTTCCTAGAGCTTAGAAATTTGTAAAGAATCATCCTATTGAACAAATTATAGGTAATCCTTCTCAAAGGGTAAGCATGAAAGATTCCCATGGAAAGTTGCGGAATAAAAAATTTTCTCCATGGAAAGGACTTACATTGAAATCCTTAGGAGTAGGATTAATGAAGGTGCAGCCCCAAAAGAAGAAGGCCTCCAAGAGAAGATCCACACTAGAAGAAGCTTCAACAAGATGAGAGAGAGAAGAGGTCGGTGGCTTGGGATTTTCACAAACCCTTTGTGATTATCTCTATGCTATTTTTAGCCATCCCTTTGCGGTTATCTAATATAAGTGGAGTGCTAGCTCCCTGTTAGATAACTTGTTATCTTAATTTGAATTTAAAGTATATCGTAATCAAATAACTTTAATTCAAATTTCAAATGCAATAAAGCCTGTCATCTTAATTTGAATTTTAAAGTATATCATAATCAAATAACTTTAATTCAAATTTCAAATGCAATAATAGATAGCTTGTCATCTTAATTTTAATTTCAAAATCAAATAATTTAAATTCAAATTTCAAATGCAATAATCTTCTTAATTGCACTTAGACCCTTAAATAATAACCTTTATTATTTAAGTCATTTATAATTAACTTTTAATTTCAAATATACCCTCTCTTATCTTTTAAATGAAGTTACCAACTATATGTGTGTGACCTCTTAGGTTCACAACAACCTAGTAGTAGGAATTAGGATAATAAATTATCCTTCAAATAAAACAACTTTTATTTTAGATTCCAAAATTAGAACTCTTCTAATTTTCCCTTCAAGAAATAATTCTTTTGGGCCTCTACTAATCCTGAGTGACATCTAGCAATATGTCAAGACACACCCTAGGTTGTGTGAAGGTTTATCATAACACAGTGAACCTTTCGATTACAATTTTAAGATGCAATTCAATCCTTCCATCAAACAATGCCTTAGTTAAATTACTTGAGTATAGGATAATAAGTCAAAACCCTAATTTAACCTTTTGTATGTGTTTCTCAAAATATTAATTCAATCTTGGGATACTTAAGAAAACACTTTTCTTATTCCCAACTGCTTTGGCCAAAGACTTCTATGAATTATATCTTTGAGAATAATACAAGGCATTCCCTCTCTTTACTGAGAGTGATAGATTCCTTGCTGTGCACTCATATGTCCCCATGATAGGTCTACTAGGGCCAATGAGTACATACACAAATTCCATGGTTAGGATATGTACATTGTACTATCAAACCCTAATATCCCTAACACAGGACATCTATGGTGCCTCAGGTCTAAGGATCACTTGCATCATTGTAACCCTGAGTTGTTGTTTGACATGTAAGTAAAACTCCATTCAACAAACTCAATCAATGATCACATTCAGTGTACTTGTTCTCAAACAAGCACCCACAAGTTTGTCCTAGTGTCATTACACAAATGACTTGAGACTGGTCATTCTCCATATTGAGCAGACATAACATGTGCTAGTCTATCCGGATTATTAATGCCCAATAAATAATCCTATGACTAAAAATATCTAAGAAAGAAATCTTTAACAATATAAGTCTCCTAATCTCAACTCTTGAGATCATATATTGACATTCCTTCTAAGGACTTACCATGAATATAATAACAGAAGAATACATGATAATCAAAAGCCCATATTATTAATGAATAATAATAATACATGAATCAACTTTATGTCCTAAGTTACACCAGTGTGATTGGCTATGAGGGCATATTACTAACAAAGCACTCGTTCTAATCTTAGACATGGTTGTAGTAACATTGCATTTGTTTCTCAAATTGAACCTAAACTTTTTAGTGAAGCCGAAAATGATGAAAATTGGATTATGGCTATGCAAGAAGAATTAAATCAATTTGAAAGAAATCAAGTTTGGGAATTAGTACCTAAGCCTAATGACCATTCCATCATTGGTACTAAATGGGTTTTTAGAAACAAAAAGGATGAAGATGGAAATATAATTAGGAATAAGGGAAGACTAGTTGCACAAGGCTATAATCAATAAGAAGGTATTGATTATGATGAAACATATGCACCGGTTGCTAGACTAGAAGCTATTCGTATGCTTCTTGCTTTTGCTAGTTTTAAATATTTCAAATTATATCAAATGGATGTGAAGAGTGCATTTCTAAATGGTTTTATTTCGGAGGAAGTTTATGTTAAACAACCTCCCGGTTTTGAAACTAGCACTCATCCTAATCATGTGTACAAACTTTCAAAAGCTCTTTATGGTTTAAAGCAAGCACCTAGAGCATGGTATGAAAGGTTAAGTAACTTTTTGCTCTGAAATGGTTTTATAAGAGACAAAATTGGTACTACACTTTTCATAAAGCTTAAAGATAATGATATGCTTATTGTTCAAATTTATGTTGCTGATATTATATTTGGTGCTACTAATGACCTCCTTTGTCAAGAGTTTGTTAAATCATGCAAGAGGAATTTGAAATGAGCATAATGGGGGAATTGAAATTCTTTCTTGGCCTCCAAATCAAGCAAACTAAAGAAGGCATCTTGATAAATCAACCCAAGTATGTGAAGGACATGCTAAAGAAATTTGGCATGGAAGGTGTCAAATCTAGTCCCACACCAATGTGCCCTTTAACTAAGCTTGATATTGATAAGAATGGTAAGAATGTTGATAAAAAATTATATAGAAGTATGATTGGTAGTCTTCTTTACCTAACCGTTAGTAGACCGGATATTATGTTTAGTGTATGCTTATGTGCTAGATTTCAAGCTAATCCCATGGAGTCCCATTTGCAAGCCGTTAAACGTATATTCAAATATCTTGTTGGAACTCATGATTTAGGCTTGTTGTATCCTAAGCATGCTTCTTTTAATATTGTTAGCTATTCGGATGCGGATTTTGCCGGTTGTAAGACCTATAGGAAGAACACTAGTGGCACTTGTCATTTTCTTGGCCACGCTCTTGTTTCTTGGTTTAGTAAAAAACAAAATTCAGTTGCTCTTTCCACCACCGAAGCGGAAGATGTTGCTGCGGGAAGTTGTTGCGCTCAAGTCCTATACATGAAACAACAACTTGAAGACTATAGGATTACTTTTGATCACATTCTCATTCGTTGTGATAATACTAGTGCTATTAATATTTTTAAAAATCCTTGTTTGCACTCACGCACAAAACACATTGAAATTAGGTACCATTCGTGACCATGTGCAAAAGGGAAATGTTGAACTATAATTTGTAACCACAGACCAACAATTGGCGAACATCTTCATGAAACCTCTTCAAGATGATCATTTTTGCACAATTAGGCGTGATCTTGGTATGGTTAGACCACTAGAATTATGATTATGCTCCTATCTTTCATATGTTATCTCTTTGTTTTTGTTGATGACAAAGGGGGAGAAGGACTTTGATTAAGTAAATTGCATCTTGTGTTATATTGTTTAACTATTGTGGCTTGTTGTGCAAAATTGAGGGGGAGCTCATACTTCCTAATTTTGATTATTATTGCCTCAAAGTAATTGTTTGTCGTCATCAAAAAGGGGGAGATTGTTAGCCCCAAGGTCAATTGCATTTACCATATTTTGATGATCACCAAACATTAATTTAGTTACTAATAAATGGTTAAGTGTCTTAATATCCATAGTATCAAAGCCAAATCTTGTTGGAGCTCATCAACTCACTCAAAGCTTCAAAAGTATGCAAATATGCAAGACATTGAATCATGAAGCTTATGGAGGACATCTTGAAGTCATTTGTTGAAGACCTTTGAAGACAAGATGTTTAGGAACCTCATTGTAAGGCTACTCATTTTATTAAACTTGTATAGCTCAACCAAAAGTTTTCTCATGTTGCATTAGCATTCATTGACCTTAGAAAACTTCAAAAATGTCTTTGAAAACTCTAGTTAACTATATTGGATGTGTTAAGTTGAAATAGACTTAGAAATTTCAAGTTTTTAGCTCAAATGTATGCTTAGTCGACTAAGCAACCTAGTCTAGTCGACTAAACATGGTCCAGTAGCTAATACTTTAGAAATTTTAAGTCTAGTCGACTAAACATATTGATTAGTCGACTGAAGTGTCTCTTAGTCGACTAACACCCTTTACCTAGTCGAATAAAGAGAGACCAGTATCCAGGGTTGGATTTGCAGAAGAGCTAGTCGACTAACACCCTTTGCCTAGTCGACTAACCGTTCCCGAGAAATTTTTGAAAACATTTTTAACTTGTTTAGTCGACTAACCAAATTTGCCTAGTCGACTAACCGAGCCTGGGAACAAAATTGTTTTGATTTTAAATTGTCTAGTCGATTAACACTCTTTGCCTAGTCGACTAATCAACTTGCAAAACATAAAATGGCTCTTTCTATTTTTAGGTTTTTGAACATTAAATGCACCCTGCTCTTCTCTTCTCCTCCAATGGGATTCAAACTCCATTCAAACGACCATATCAGACCTTGAGGGCTATATAAAGAGGTTTGTTCCTCATTTAGTAACAATACTCCAACTCTAGTTATTATCATTCATTGTAAAGCATTCATTGTTCAAGCTTTTCTCTACCAACTCTTGAGCTATATTAGTTGATCCTTTGAGAAGCTATTAGTTGTGCTATACTTGTATAAATAAGCTTTCTTGAAGCATTTATTGTACACACTCATTCTTGTAATCTTGTGTTGTTCAAGTGTTCTTTCTGAGACTTGAAGAGGTGTTCTTTGTGAACATATTTTGGGGGTTCTTAGTGAGCTATTTGTTGAAGTTCTTTGTGAGCTTAGGTAAGGATCTTCTACCTGGGATAAAGAAGATCGTGTAAAGGTTTCTCCACCTTGAAGGAGCTAATCCTTAGTGGATTGTTGGGAATCCTTGGGCTGAGGCATAAGGCGAGAGTAGGCGGAGTCCGAACCTTGTTAAAATAGTTGTGTTTGGTTTCTCTTCTCTTCTCTCTTTCAATTACTTTCATTTATATTACTGCTTATGTTACTTGTAATTGAACTCTAGTTTTATTTGGTAATTAATTGCAAAATTTTGCCATAAACCCTAGTCACCCCCCTCTAGGGTTATATATTTGGGACAACAATTGTATGTATTAATGATTTAATGCCTTGAAAGTTTATAATAACTTAGAACTATTGATGATTTTAAATCCCATTATCATAAGGAATGTATTTGGAAAGAAAATCCCAAGGAAATGAACTTTGGAATTGTTTTATCAAAAACCTTGAAGGTATGCTTAGTTGAAATTGATTTTTTTTTTTTAAATAAAACTTTCTAGTAGCATGGAAATGTCACTAGAAAGAATAGTGTTTTTTTTTTTAAAAAAAAAACATTAAGCATTATTTTCTTGAGATTTTTATCAAACATCTGATATGCACTCATTTGAAATAAGTTTTGAAAACTTGTCATGATATGATGAAATCATTTTAGAAAATTGTCAAGGTCAATGGAATCATGACATGAAGATTTACTTTTAGATAATCCTTTTTTGGGAATATTGTAAAACATATAGTGTGCATACATTTGAAATGTATTTTGAAAACTTGTCGTGTTACATTCAAATTATTCAGATAATGTGTGAAACTTATTGAATCATGACATGAGAAATCGGATTTTAAAAATCGAAGTTTTGTTTTCTTGCGAATTTTATCAACCACTTGGTGGCCACCGCTTTAAGCTTGTAAAGTGAGAAATTTGAGCACTCAAGAAAGGGAACGATCGACCAACATTCTTTGAGTAGATTTTGAGCATGTCATAGAATTTGGGGATAGAAGATAAGGATGCAAGTTGGTCTCTTGATGAGAATGAGGGAAGAAAGATGAGCTCAGAGCTACAACAATACCTTTGAGTTAGCTTCATTGTCAAGAAAGCCTTGTATTGGTTAGAGAGGTTAAAGAGTGGGTATCTCAGCCATGGATTTGAGGATTTGATGAAGTTGTAGAGATTTGAAAAAGTGGTATGAATCCTAAGTGCAAGAACCAAGGAGAGGAATCCTATGTCTATTGATGTGTAGAGCAAGCTTAAAGAGAGTGATTTGCAGCGGTTTCAATGGGTGAAGATCAATTCAAAGTAATTCTCGTTGATAATATTGGTGATGTTTGCAGAAAAATGATGTGAGATAATGATTTGGAAATGATGAGCGTGTAGGCAAAGCCCATATCTGACATATGGCAACAAAGTCTACAGCTTAGAAAAGGGAAAGTAATGTAAACATTGATGAAAATACGACGTGATAAAGAAGAGAGAAATTTGATTGTCAGCTTGTTAATATAGGAATATGCATGATTATGTGAATAAGTATGCATGGAAAGATGCATGAGAATATGAAGTAGTGAATTAAGATGATTGAATTTTAAGTAAAATACTCTATGAAAATGGATATGATTACATAAGAAAACCATATTTGACATATGGCATTTAGAATAAGAATATGATTTGGCAAAGTCCAATTTTGATGAATCCCGTATCTGACATAGGGGATTTGATGATTTAGAATAAGAATATGATTTGGCAAAGTCCATGTTTGATGAATCTCATGTCTGACATAGGGGATTTGATGATTTAGAATATGATGGTTGAGGGACGAAGTCCATATTTGATGAAGTATGTTGGCGTGATATGATTTTGGAGAATCTAACTGATGAATGTTGGCATATATAATTGAGTTTAGCATATGGTTTTAACTCTTTTGGAGAGCGAGAGTTATTGTTATGAATGTTGGAGTTGAAAACTCTTTTATCCCAGTTTGACATGTCGGCAAAAATGGGATGTCTTTTTGTTCCGTTGATATCCACTGGCATAGCCATAAAGCTCAATGAGGGGCTTCTGTAGACATCCATTTTTGACCCCGAAAGGAGTCATTAATGGTTTTCTTTGATTTGAGGTGAAATAGAGTGCTAAAACCCTAAGTTCCCAATAGTGTCCTTTTGAGTAGTTAGATAGAGGTCGTTATCGCGTGTAGGTTTTTAGGTTAGATTGAGTCGATTCCTTTTGCATTAGGTTTTTAGGAAGTCTTTTGATGTCCCTGTTAAGTTTCATAGCATTCCGAGTCAGAATCGATAGGTAATTAGGTCTTTTGCGATTTAAGGGGCAGTATTGTCCTTCAAATCACAAAAGTTCCTAAAAGCTTTCGAATTGGTCTCGGATTGTTCTGAGATTTTGGCATGGATAATTAGGGTGTGTTTGGTAGCTAAGTTGATCAGTGGCAAGGTTCATTGAGCCTTTGGGCTCATGTTTGGCAGATAAGGCCCATAAGGCCCTTTTAAGGTCAAATTAGGGTTTCAACCGGGAATGATCGGGATTCGATTGTTTATCAAAATCAAAGCTTTATGAAACTCAAAATGTTTTCCAAAATATTTCCAAAACATGTTTCGAGAAGTAGAAATGATTTTTATGACCAATCGGTTAGTGGATTTCAAAACCTTAAAAGGGTTGGATAGGCCCAAAACAGCTAATCGGCTTGGTTTCTCTCAACCTCTCGACTTTAGTTAAGGTTTTTCATCCTCAAACTCTTCTAGAAACATGGAGAATCGAATCACGATCGTTTTGGCACTTGAATCATCAAATTTAGACTTGAAACGGGCCCGAAAAGCAGAAAACAGTCGAAACAGGTCAAAAAATGCCCAAAATGGGTCAAATTTGGGCTGAAGCTCGACTAACCATCCATCCTAGGATGGTTGACCGTCCAAGCTGGATGGTTGACCGTCCTATGAGGGACGTTCACCCTAGCCTAAATGATTATTTCACCAATTTTTCGTGTTTTTGACTCCTTCTCACCTTGGGACTCTTCCAAAGCCTCTTTGGATCAGTTTGGGAGGCCTAGCTTGACCAAATCAGATCCTAGGGACCTTGGAAGACTTAATTAGAGCTCTTGGATCATTCCCTAGGGTTTTAATGAGGACCATTGATCATATTTGGCCTCTCCTCTATAAATTCTTCACTTGTGAAGTGATATGGAGGACTTAGAACCACTTGAGAGCTACAGCCATCCCTAGCTACAAAATTGGAGGCCATTGGAGCTTGAAGAAGAGAGCTAGGAGCAAGGAAGAAGAATGCATAAGGCA
Organism: Hamamelis virginiana; assembly: GCA_017140935.1. NCBI lineage: Eukaryota > Viridiplantae > Streptophyta > Magnoliopsida > Saxifragales > Hamamelidaceae > Hamamelis > Hamamelis virginiana. The sequence goes on along the minus strand of JAESVK010001390.1, from coordinate 260,469 downwards.
AGTTTACTTATTCCATCATGCTTAGAATAGGATTTTGCACATTATAGTTGTTTTTTGGTAGATTATGCATATGTAGAGTAATTTCAGCATGCTTAGCTTAACACCTTTTAGTTTCTTGCATGGATTAGACTAGGACCTCTTCTTATTAATATGTGTTCATGTTTAGGAAAGGTAGTTATGTTATTCTTGTATGTTAGGATATGTTTAGGTTGCATATTAATTTGTTGTTTTGAGTCTATTTTGCATATTTGGTTCATAGAGTTATATTGCATGTTTAAAGTTTGAGTCTTTGATATCTTGTGAACATGTTAGCTATTGTTTGATTGTTAGGAGCATGTTTAGGAGTTCATTTTATGTTTAGAATGCATGCTAGGAATTGGTCTCATATATATGATTTTCTGTTTTTGGGTAGGAATGCATGTTAGTTGGAAAGTTTGAGTCTTTTGTATGTTATTGTTATGTTAGGATGTTAGAAGTAGTTTTAGGCATTGTGTATCGAGTATAATATTATTCTTGCTTTCTATCAATTGAGTTTATCATATGAGAGGTTTTGGGATTGATTGATATATAAATTGTGATCGAGGGAGTGAGCTAAGGTGAGTCCCTTCCCTTGTGTTAAACTTGGGTGTTTTAAGAATGATACTTGCTAGTTTTGCATATGGTATTTTAGTTTATTTTGTTAGTATGCATGCTAAGCTTTTTGTGTGATGTTTGTGGTGGATTAAGAATAGTTTTTAAGCCATTTAAAGTGGGTATTCAAATCTGTTCAGATTTGAATGTGCACTTTAAGGTATCTTGATCATCATTCTTAAGTCACATTTTGCATAGTTTTTATATATGGTAATTTAACCCATCATGTTAGGATATTTTCTAGGTCATTGTCACCATTTTGTTTTGTTATTTTCATGGCTTCTAATTCATTTTTAAAGGTGCATTCAAATCCGTGCAGAAAATGAAAGTGCATTTAAAATGAGTTAAAAGTCCTTTTTTAGGTCCAAATTCAACTTAGAAACATGTCTAGGTTCACATAGTGAGAGTAGCTTGCATTTTAGGTCATTCACATGCATTTGGTTAATTGTTTATTACATTTTTTGTGTCTTTTCCGGAAATTACAGCACGCTTCTTTTTAGTATTATAGGTTTAGACTAATTTAGGACTAGCTAGAGACCATACGATTAGGGGGGTCAAACCCACCTAAGATTGTCCTTTGTTGTAAGAATTGCGATAGGAATAGAATTCTGCCTAATTTAGGAGTCTACTTCGAGAAAAATTATGGAAGAAAGTGATTTTGAAAGTATTCGAATTGGAATGAAATTCCATCTCTTATGAAAAAGTGTTTTGATTGAATTCCAACTCTTGAAGCTAGAGTCCTAGATAAGGTAGAATCCTTACAGCTATGTAGTTCATTACAATAGGAGAATCCTAGGTATTCGAACTACGATGAACCTTGATTCTTATCAAGAAACTGATAAGATACGTAGGCCACCAATAGGGTTCAAGTCCACCCTTAGGATGATCGCGTGTCTCCTAAGGTCTATAGGATTGTGTTTGCTTTTATTTCTTATTATCTATTATTATTTATGTATTATTACTCATATTTTCTTGGTTGACTAGATAATTAGGGTTGTTTGTTATAAGATTTTGATAAGCCCAAAAGTAATTAGGAGACCTTTAATTAGGGTGAGGTGGGTGCCTATAAGGAGTTCCTTGGAACCTTCCCGCTTCATAACCTAGCCCCGAATCCTACTTTGATTCGAAGACCATGCTTTTTCAAAAATATGGAGTCACTGTTTTATTGAAAATAAAACTCTTTGTGGTTTCCTTATTCCTTAAAAATAAGGTGGCGACTCCCAGTTTTTCTCAAACTCTTTTCTTTTTTCAAAACCTAATATAAGTGGACTCCCACAATAGAGAAGGATGATTAGGATTGGATGATCTTGAGTAGATAATAGAGAAGGATAAACAAGTAAATAAAAGAGAAGGATAAATAGAGAAGGATAAATAGATAAGGATAATGAGTTATCTACAATCTACGATGATAGTGAATTCAATTCCAAAAACAAGCGGGAGCGCGCGCGAGGTGGCGTGTTCACAATAGTGCATGAGTATCTTTTTAAATGCGGTTGGTTGGCTTGGTTATTTTACTATATGCAAAAATCATATTATATAAAGAAGTGTTTTAAGTGATCTAATTTTAGTCACTTTGATTGTATAGCATATGCATTGTTTAAATGCATATAAGTATTATAGCTAAAATTTTTTGATATCAATGGGAATGCAGGTAGTGCTAGAATTGGATTGGATATAAAAAAAATTGGTAATAGCAAGATTTTATATATATATATATATATATATATATATATATATATATATATATAT